>JAWZYV010020035.1:0-600000 GCA_038373885.1 Cheiracanthium punctorium | reverse complement strand
AAATGCTTTCGCTTACGCTATAAGACAGAAGCAAAGATATTTCATTATAAAAAAAATAACTCCTTTCATTCTAAGTTTCACGTAGCTTTTCTACAGAATCCGATACAATCTTGATGTGAATAGTAATAACGCTATAGAAGTTCACAGCGACCAGCAAACTCCGAACGCTCAGTAATTAATTACCGTATATCTTAAATTTTAATCGCATGTAGTTCAGAATACTTGATAAATAATTTAAATGGTACCACGTCGAATAATTCCGGTAAGCAAGCAAATAATAGGATTATTAAATTGAAATTGCTAGGATACGGCGAGATTTCGCTTGAAGTTAAACGCCGCTGTCAATATTATACATTGCAGGATAATGTCCATAATTAACAGTCTGAAGATTAACATAAAGCTTGCAGTTCTGTTGATTATTTTATGCTAAGGATAAATGCTGTCGATTGTTGTATTGTTACACTCAAAAACATTTTACCCTGAGATTCTGTTTCTCGCTTCCACAGATAGAACGTATTGATTACCGGAGTTGTCTCATGCTCCGAAAGATTAGACAACCTCTATTCTGCTGATTTATTATGAATCTGTATACCATTAATTCTTGATTCAACGGCGATTTGTTCAACCTGCAGATTTTGTGATGCTATATCTTTTTCAGATAGGTTTAAGTTTTGCCATATATTTTCTACATCTTCAAATATCTCTATAATGTGACAACAGCATTATTTTACATTTATTCAATTTATATTTCATAGCACTTTCAATGCGTAAAAAGTTTTTATGCTTTATGTTTGTCTCTCTGGCTGTCCGTCAATGCTGTAACTGTTGTAAATATGTATTGAAAGCCGCAAAAACTTCGTATATTTCTATATACAGAGCGTTTCAAAAAGATGGTAACAAGCTTTAATTCTTTATCTATTAGAGATAAGAGGGCAACGTAAATTGCAAGAATGATCAAAATGAAGTAGAAAAAAAACTAAACTAAGAAAAAATTCCTGTTGTTAATTTTCAAAAAGTTCCACTTTTTAAATTTGTATATGACTCCGTACAGAAAAACTTCCACTTAGTAAAATGTGATCCACTCACTAATGAAGTCATGGACAAAATTTGAGAAATACATCCTTAAAAATGTCAAAGGTATGATAATAAATATATGCCAACTTAAAGCACTTTTCAATGGTTCTCGAAGGAAAGAAATAGCGATCGGGAAGCGGTCTAAGCCCCTCCTCTAGATCCACCACTTACCTCATCATCCAATTTGTGTATTATAGCTCAAATATTTTAATTTGACTAGTCATGCATTAAAAATAAGGCTCTCGAAATTCCGTTTGGCAGGAATTAACGTCTCCTAATCAAACGACAGTTTATAAATCACCATAATTAAAGAAAACTGTGTATTTTGTGATGACTTTGTCTAGTCTGTCAGAAAGAATGTGCTCTATCTGGATTGGTCTGTATGTTGGAGAGAAATGCAGATTCGGGAAATACTTGTGGTGGCATTCCATCAACATTCTAAAAGATAACTGATCTCATCAAAACTCTCAGGCTAAGCCGATCATTTTGGTTGTTAGATTTTTTAGTTGGATTTTATCACACAACTGAACCCAAGATTAAGATGTTCGTTCTGATCATTGAAAAAATTCAGAGGCGTAGATTTCCCTTATATAAATTGCATAGTGCTTCTCAGAACCGTGCAATTTAACTAGATATTTTTTTTTAAAAATTTGTCCTAGTGGTGTAAAGTCATTTTAAAAATAATAATAATTATTATTTTAATGGGTTGATTACTGCCCTAGAGAATTAATTACGGAACTAACTGAGGTATTTTCAAAATCAAGCAGGAGCTGGCCGGTTTTCGATATTTTGTCGTTGCCCCTACCACACAAATAATTTAACGGTTTTTGTTTAAAAGTGGCATAAGACTGGTTCGACGAATTTATCGTTTTAGCCGACACAGATCCAAAACTACCCCATTTTAACGGATCCACTTCTCGTCTAGGTGGACGCATTTTTGACGTTTATGGCACAGACTGACAGATGACGCCCCGGCGCACGCTGCACCGGCATGCAGGTGTCGGCCCAAAACTTATCCGATTGGGCTGTTTGCTGGGTTGCCTCATTAGTGTTTGGAGCACGTTTTACTAACAGGAAATATTTTAAAGCGGATTGTGCAAAAATTTTTAAATGTAACTTTTTGAAAATTAACGGGAGGAATTTTTTCTTAACGTCTTTTTTTCCAACCTGATTTTGAACATTTTTGCAATTTACATTGCCCGCTTATCTCAATAGATAAAGAAAAAAGCGTGTTACCACCTTTTGTGGGACACCCTGCACGCATACCCCGCTAAAATTGAATATTTTTCATAGAAGCACACACAATAATTCGAATGCATAAAGGTCTTTAGACAGTTTTGTTTGAAGTGCCACAACAAATATAGTATTAAAATTAATTTTAAAATGCTCTACATAGAAAACATTATATGTGCAAACAAAATAACACTCATAGATTAGGTTCTTATAGCAGTGACTAAAGAAATTCAATACTGTTTCATTTTTCTTTAACCTTTTACTCCCTTCGTCATAAAGAAATGTTGGCAGACACCACAACGTGAAAAGCGATGGTCATAGAAAATAATCCTTCTTTTAGCGTCGTATTCTTTGAAAGGGGCCCAAAATCTTAACTATTCGTTACGTTTTAGTTTATATGCAAATACGATTCTGATACATTGTATTTCATAAACATCGTGTTTATCATAATTTATGCTTCTAGATCTTTTCGAGTGTTATACATGGCCCTTCAGTAGTTTCTCTTGAACATGACCACAGAAGTAAATTATTGGCTGCATGGTACCATTTTAAATTCATATTTTCAGTATTTCCACTTCTGATTGTATTGCAATTCTAACGCAATTTTTTAATGATTTACACAAATATTGCACATTGCATTGTTTTGCGTATTTCAGAGCTTATTCAGTTTTGTAAATTTACAAGACATAGGCATTTCCAGTGAACCAACAAAACCAGTGAAAAGCCATTACGGAGGAAAACCAAGATGGAGAAAATCTCCAGAGACAGCGTTGGCCTATAGTTCTGTAAAAGAACACATTTATTCGTAGACATTTTAGTACTTTTTTTCACTGATATAGTTTTATTCCTAATTATTTTCGTATGCAATAAGTAGCTGTGTTAACTCTCATATGTATTAACTTATATAATTAGATTTGTTTTCTAACACAGAATTTGTAGTACAGTAATGAAATGCTTTTTCAGACACATAAATTTATAAGCAGCAATCGCCTAGTTGGAAGTTATAGACTACCTTCGGCAAATGAAAAATTTTGAAAATTAATTCAAAAATTAAATCTTTTAGCTACTACGTTGCAGCGCATGTTAAATTTGATTGCTCATTTTATAAATATTGTTTAATAAAACGCATACCTGCCAACTCTTCCGGATTTTCCGGAAAATTTTCCACCACTAAATTTTTCTTAGCAACTTAAACTTAGAATAAGTCCAAATTTTTGCTTGACTTAAAACTGCTTAAATATAGAGGTGCAAAATCTTCAGGAAAATCCGGAAGCGTATGGAGGTGCAAAATCTTCAGGAAAATCCGGAAGCGTTGGCATCTATGAAAACTGATTTAAAAATATGTTACATCATGTGTATTTAATTTTATCTGTATTTTCATTTTTCCAGTCATGCGCTTTTACTTTTTCCTGTTGGTAATTGTTTTTTATTAGGTTGTAACGAAAGTTTCCCGCCACCGCAAACATCGTCAGCACACAGTTCTCGTTGGCGTATTTTCTCATATTTTGTCAAACGATTTTTGGCATTTGAAAGAAAGAGGCTTACTCTATAACACTGTGTTGTGAAATCTGTAAAAAATATAGTTATCATTAAGTATAAGGTGTCTCAAATGGAACTATCACTCTAGAGTATTAGAAAGATCATTTACTTCCAGTTGTGTTGCAAAAAGTCAGCTACATAATATCAACGAATTAGGAGTACAGCTTTAAGTACTATTGTTGTATCATGTGACACTGTGCAGGTTTGGTACCGAAAGTTCAAAAACAGTTATCTAAAGAGTTAGAAGTTAGTTTTTCAGGCAGATATGGCGGAAAACTTTCGTTACAACCTGATAATTCAGAAAAAGAAGTTACGTTCAACAACATCTATTAAAATAAAGTATCTGAACGTTACCTATACCAAGAAACTTCTTGTTACATGCATGAATATAATCTTTCGACGGGAATGTATGAAGTACCAGAATTTATAATGTATGCAAAATCAGAGTTCCCAAATGCTACGGAATAGAGTTAATCACTTTTTTAAACAGTAAATTTTGACTTTAATTGTAGGGAAATTTCGAAATTAAACAGATTTGCCATTTCGAAAAAAATTTGTAAAAAAATTTCTGTTAACGAAAAGTGTTTAATTATATTTTGGAACAGTTGGCAACTCTGGAAATATGTAAGCGACGTTGTTTTTGCTGTAAACAATAAATTACAGTAATTGTAAAATTTACTAAATAGAATATAACCAACAGTTTATTAAATAGATATAATGCAAGAACTGGTATATAAGTTCCATTCATTAAAAATTTGTTTTAATATGAGTGTGCGACATTCTTAGACGTTTCCACAGCTTTAAAGTGAACCATCAAGCAAAATATTGCACACTCATCTCCTTGAAATCGATTTTATTGAACGAGCTACGTAATTTCTATTTCGAAAAAATACAGCAAGAAAAGTATAGACAAATTGGAAATTAAAAGAAAAACAATATCCACTACAACAAATAACAATATAATCAGCCAATTTTTGGTCAAAGCTTTTTCACACGTTGCTAGAATCAAAATCTTACGAACAGTTTTAACAAAGAACATGAAATAAGTTCCATTTAATCAGTTATTGATATATTCTGACTAATACTCAATAAAATATCTGTCATTTTAAGATATTAGCCGAAATAATTGACAAAATTAATAATCCTTCCCCAAATAGCATATTTTATTATGCAATTAAAATCAATGAGGGTATATTTCCTTCTCATTCGTTGAATAGAATTTTATTTTTTACATAAATGTTCGATTATCTATTTACCTTACTATGTATTACTATTATCTATTACGATTACCTATTACTATTTAATAATATACAAATACATGATTTCTTATGATTGACATTTATTTAACATAACTGTTTCTTATTGTAACAAAACAGTAGATGTGTATCGCGGTTTTTCATTCTGTATAGCATAGGTGCCAAGTAATTGTAACAAAACAGTAGATGTGTATCGCGGTTTTTCATTCTGTATTGCATAGGTGCCAAGTATTACGGAATATGATTAACCACATTTTGTAAACAGTAATTTTTTTGAATAATTTTCCAAAATAGTTATTAGGACCCGCCTGCAACTGAGTAATTTCGCTATGTTTTAGACAGAAAATTACAATTCCAAAGCGTAGTTAATCATTTTCCGGAATACTTGGCCCCTTTTGTATTTAAATTATACAGTGTTATTGTACACACTTACGAAAAAGAATGTTAATACTTCTGTCGTTTACGAGAAAAAAATTAAGACTAAAACTCAGCAGCTGTGGCTAAACTTTCTCGATCGGCACGTTTCAGTTGAAAACTCACTTTTCAAATAACGTTCATTTAACAGATAAATTCTTCGTGTATAGATATTACTAAATAACTTTTGAACGGGGTTTCAGATCATACCATATGCATATAAAATACCGAAAATATAATATATCGAATATATTGCGCATGATTAAACTTTGAGGCAAAGTGGTTCGATATACCATTCTAGAAAATGAAATATATGACGGCCTCTAAAATGTGTATGCAGAAAATCTTAGAATGTCACACATTCCCTGATGGAGAATGTACTCGTAAAGATTGATGAAGTGTATTTTGAAATACACTATGTTCTGAAAAAAATACATTACCTCGCTTCCTTTTCACTTCGTTATTAAGGTAGCCTTTTTCTCCTGAATAATAATTTATATTTTGTTTGATCAAGGAAATGTTTCTTTCTCTCCATGAATATTTATGATACTTCCGCTTTTCTGTTTAAGTTTTAGAAATATTATCTAAAAGTAATATGAAGCCTTAAAATCGTTAACAGAGGATGCATGGTACATGCAATAGTTGCATAGATGATGTCTTATTATACATACATCTGAAATAGTATATCACTTTTTTTTCTTCTAAGCACAAAGAAGATAAATGTATTACAAAAAGCAAAAAACAAAAGCTTAGATTACTTTTGTATACACATTTACTTTTGGAAAAGGAAACAGAATTAATCTACCATATCTGTAAACAGTATATACATATTATTTTTGCGCGTAAATTTGTAA
The DNA here is from genome assembly GCA_038373885.1 of Cheiracanthium punctorium. Classification (NCBI taxonomy): domain Eukaryota; kingdom Metazoa; phylum Arthropoda; class Arachnida; order Araneae; family Cheiracanthiidae; genus Cheiracanthium; species Cheiracanthium punctorium. The sequence continues at coordinate 593,630 of JAWZYV010020035.1, read as the reverse complement.
ATATTTTGAACTACTTTTTTCGCTTATGTCCTCTTGCTCTCAGTGGCTTATTTATGTAGATACAGTTCACGATTTTGCATACTTACTTTTACAAGCATATAGAACATTAATTCAGTGTACTTCGAATTAGTATCATTCCGTTTTGCTAATTTCGGGTACATCAAAGTTTGGGATTGCTGTGATTGATATAAGTATACTATCGAATTCCTCAAAAGTGATGGTAATTTGAGAACTTCTTTTATGCACTATTTTTTCTGGTACTGTAATTTTTTGAGGATTTAATTTTGAAAGTTTTAATGACTTCAACGATAACTCTGCAGTGACATTTTGCTCTGATATCGAAGGAAATTTTCCTACCGTTATAAAGAAAGCCAGTACCTATCACTTAAAACCTCCATGCAAGACTAGACTTATTCGTTCGTTTCATTTTGCATTGAATTGCCCGAGAAAAATATTTTACTGGAAAATAAGTCATCATGCACCATATTTCTTTTTAAATAAAAATATGCCCCAAAACATAATTAATTTCTTGCAAGCATTTTTTTTTTTTTATGAAAGAGAGAGAAAAAGAAAAGTAGAAATGTTGTTTGCATACTCAACCAGTTTGCTCACATCATTGAAAAGACTAAACGGAGAAGATACCCTTTATGTTACTTGGCTTTAAAATGAAACAATTAACAGAAGAGAAAAAAGGAATGAATTGTGATAAATTTCTTCGCATACTCACTAAACTACCTCTACTGAAACTTTTCTGGATTCGTCACTTTTTACGGGAGCGTTATGTAATCAAAGTATCTATTCTGTAGCGTTAAGTTCGTCAAGTTAGTGCTTATAATGTACCTGCAGTAAGATGCCCCTTTCTCAGTTTTCCAATTGTGATTTCGCGAATTCATGAAACCGAAAGAACAGCTGTCGTCAACTTTTGTTCGGTCGTTTGCCTCAGTTTAAGAATACCTGGAATAAATCATTTTTTTCTAGTGACGGGTACTAGACGTTTAAAGAAAGTACTGGTTACTTTATTATACAGGCACATAATAGGTGGACCCGCGTTGTCTCTTATGAAAGGGGGGATGAAATGATACCAAGTCCATGCCGGGCATCGAGCCAGGATCCTAGGCGTATTAGAACAATTCTGTAGCAGCTACACAACCTTTAAGGCCTAGGCTTAACAGTAAATGCTGTGAGATTTACATTAATGAAAAATAAATTCGCATTTGATGTACAGCATTTCCTGTATTTAATCAATATATTTGTACAGTGTTTTCTTGAATTATGTTGCTTTTCTTTTCCATAACTATAGTGCTAAATGATGAATATCAAATTTGAATAAATTGGTATTTAAAGTAAATTTATTTTTCATCAGTTTACGGCATATTTGCTATTCAGGCCAAGTATTCTAAAGCCAACTCGAAAAGTCGGACTTCAGTTGATGACACAGTGCTGGTCAAATTTCATGGCACGGGAGAACCAGTTTAAATCGAGGATAGATCCAACATTTGTACTATAGATACTTTAGTAAAGTTATAGTAACGACCGAAGAAATGGGGGAAAAAACGAAAATGTTTGAACAGAAAAGGATTGTAACTAAGAAACTGGAAATGTAGCGTTAAATGGCCTAGGTACATTCAATAAAATTTTGTCATATCATGTCATGCTGATCTTTATAAGTAAAGATACTAAATCTTTACTTTCGAAACACTGATTTATTTAAATGAGTTGTTTTTATACATGTTTTACTGTAAAAAAATTTAAATTTCGAAATTTTTGAATATTCAAAAAAAGTATAGAATTTTATATTCGATTTCGAACTTGAATCTGGAAATTCGATAAAGCATGCTTTAGCTTGTTATTGTTTAAATTGGTGTAAAAACTATCGTGCGGATCTTCTTGCAAAATGAAATATTACAGGGTGTCCATAAATTAACCAAAAATTTGAATTATTTAGTAAAAGAGTTTGAGAAGAGATAAATGAAAAAATTTTACTTCACGTATAAGTACACTTATTTCGATTTAACCCTTTGAGGCGCAACCCTTTCCCAATGCTGAAAAAAGGGCGGCCGTTGCCATTGCTCGACTTAACTACCAGCAAGAGGGACAGCTCGCTGTGCGGCACAGCCAGCTGCGTCAAAAAAGGATCTCTAGATGTGTGGCACGCGATGAACGTTTCGATCGTCCGCCATCTTACTGGTAGTTAAGTAGAGCGATGGCAACGGCTGCCCTTTTTTCAGCATTGGGCAATCTATCTATCTGTTCTCTCATTCTTCCATTTTCCAGCAGATGTCAGTGCTGTTAAAAATAGCCGTGACCATTTTTTGACGGGAAATGACGTTCTGAAAAGTAAAGGATTCTCGTGGAGCTATGTCACCCGCAACTATTTTTATAGAAATGAAATCTATTCTTCTTGACTGGCAAGAAACAAAACGTCAGAGTTTGGTGTTACCAGATCGGGATCACTGCGCGTTAAAGGGTTAATGCACAAAAGTTTCGAAGTGTTTTCCATTACATGCAACAATATGGCGAAGCGTACAACATCAAAGTAGTCCAGAACTGAAAGAACACAGAGTATAACTAACTGCCCCAGAATATAACTAACCACTTTTTTTAAACAGTAATTTTAGCTTATAACATAGCAAACTATCTATCGTAGCCATGCGCGCTGATTGCTACTTAGAAAAATTTTTTGCAAAAAATTACTGTTTTCAAAAATTTGTTGATTATATTCCGGAGCAATAGGCAATTCTGTGAATAGTTAGCAGTGTGGTGGCCGAAATTTCATCAGAAATAGACGCTATTTCAGCAGAAAAGCATTTCGATGGTCAAATCCGGCATTTTACTACTGCGAGCTTTTAGTGAAACTGCTTGGAACTTCGTGTCTATCTAGTGCTGCGTCGCAGCGCAAAATGAAAACTCGTATTAAGACAAACTTGAACAAACTCGTTTCGTATCTTGTAAACCGCGTTGTGTTGAGTCACCAAATGTTACGTCAGTATGACGCTCCAATAAATAGTTAATGCAGTTTTAAATTTTCGGTTAACTACTGGGCACCCTGCATGTTATGCACTAAAGTGTTATTAGTGTGCCCAACGTTTTGCAGAGTTACCAACTGCTCCGTAATATAATTCACCACTTTTTTAAAACAGAGATATTTGGATTAAATGAGTGCAAAATTAAGTTACCCTCAAAGAAGTTAAACGTGCTGTGCAAACGCAAGTTCGAAAACATTTTTTGGAAAAATTACTGTTTACAAAAAAGTGGTTAGTTATATTCCGGAACAGTTGGCAATTGTGGTTTCGTGACTGATGCTGAAACTTTCGTAATATATGAGCACTTTTTAAAGTACGTTATCGGGAAATTGTTTGTGTGTGTGTTTATGGCAACGCTTCTCTAGGTCTATCTGCCAAAGATGGAGGGTGCCTTGGTAGGAGGACCTTCTTTGGGGTTCTAACGCGTATTCACGTTGCATCTGGAGAAAACCTACCAAAACACCTGACCGTTAGATCGACGGCCGCGCGATGGGACCCAAAGCCGGGATCTTCACACTGCGGCCGTCTACCATTTTCAGTGACATAACCGTTGTGCCATGGTAAGGCGCCGTTATCGGGAAAAACCTTTGTTTTACAGTTTAAATGTGGAATATGCTTTCTAATTACTTGATTATAACTTTTTAACGTCTTTCATGTACTGAAAGTTGGTTTTGTTCATTTATTTCCATTAAATTACTGTTCCACTCTTGCATATTCCTTTAGAAAAAATGTTTTCCTTGATGCATTCTTTAAATTTGCAGTAACACGGCATAAGGATAAATAGATATTCAAGGAACTTGTCGGACCTTTCAAAAATGATTAATCTAGATCTATTTTATGAATATATAGGTACAACTAAATCACTCATTTTTTTCTCCATTACGTGTCTTTCGGAATAGATAGTTGCATCGGATAAATAATACACTGACGGAACATCTTTAAGAACTATGTCGAATGCTTGTGTTGAGATGGATATCTAACATGCATAGTAAAACTTTATTCAGCATTTGCGATGGACTTTATCGTACAGTCTGATAACCTATATTTAAAAGGAACACAAATAAAAGTCTCTATTTAGAATTTTTTGATGTACTAGGGTGCTTTTTACTGTTACTTTGTACTTTCTCATAAAGAGATTGATACGCGTGTATAGTAAATGATGTTACGTTTATTTGCATTTGGATGCAAAGGATGCAAGAAAAATCTCACAGTGTGATGAAACGTAGAATTGCAGGAGGCTTCGTGATGAGACTTGTTTATACTTACACAGATGTAAGTAACCTAAAGTCTGTGGGCTATTTATTATCTCTGAGAGTAAGAAGTCATGGATACCCGAAGGCCATCAAGGATACCCGATTTCAGGTACAGATAATTTTACTGTATGACTTCGAGCATGGTTTAACGCAAACCATTGCTTAGAAGACATTATTCTTGCACTTGGGGATTCTTGTCCAGTCTTTCCTTATAGCTCTTGTCATAGTTGCCAACTACTACGGAATATAATTAACCACTTTTTGTAAACAATACACATATTTTTAAGTATTTTTCAAAGTTGTAATCAGCGGAAAAGCGTAGCTTTACACTACGAAGTGTAAAAATTTTGCTATATCTTAAGCCGAAAAATAATTTTTAGAAAAGTGGTTTGTTATATTCCGTAGTAATTGGCAGGTACACTCTTCCGAGACCGTTGAGACAACACCTCCTACATACAGAAAGCCTAATAACTGAAACTTTGACGTCACCACTAGTCATCTCTGTTGACATTCCGGCGTCGTTTGAATCTCCCAAAATCAGTTTGGTCCTGTGACGTCAGAAAAACATTTTTATGCTTTTAGTAATTGTAAATGTAACTATACAATGTTGTTTATGTTATTCTAATATTAATGTTTTTGATTGCATTTTTTTTAGGTTTGCTAGTCTCTTATTTCTATTTATATAAATGCTTATATTCCGTTTGATGCTAATTTCTATTTCTTTTTCTTTTAATGGTATTTGGAATAATAGAGTATCGCACAGTGTTTGTGATTCTGTCGCGTTATTTTGAATGATAGAATTTCAGAGCAAAGTTTTGCGAACTTCCAGAATAAAAATTTGGAGACTCCTGATGCTTTATATTAGGTGACGGAGGAGAACCATATTAAAACAGTATTTAATAAACATGGGAGGGGAAATTAAAAAGAAGCAAACAAACTTAACCACCCATATTGTACAGAATAGCGGCTTTGGCAGCTATTTAGGTTACTTTAATAGCTTGATGTGAACAACAGGCATTTATTTGCCGGAATCATATGACACAGAACACATTCAATATCTTAAGTCGGAAAACTTGAAAATGTCTAAATTTCTGATGCACACTAAAGAAAAATGATGCACTTATACCAGAGTGTATTCCTGGAGAGTATGTTTTTTTTTTCGATCACAGGCACTTGCCCATCAGGCATTCAGCACTGCTAAGGCCTAAAGTGAGGAGTGCGGAGTATATTTGTATTACAACGGAATCAAAAATTAAAGAATGTCCAGTAGCAACATTCAAAGTCCCTCTTCCTTGAAAAGGAATAGAAAAAAAAGACGGTATGACTGGGGGCCTGGCAGCAGCGCGAATTTGCTCTGCTGGTAGAACGGTTTGATCTTGAGTTTGAATCCCATTAGCCCATGGATGTATGTGTGTCCAAATATTGTGATGTAAATTGAACTTTGGAATAAAGATCATAGCTGCCAACTCTTCCGGTTTTTCAGGAAGATTTCCCACCACTAATTTTTACTTACGAATTTAAGCTTAAAATAAGTCCAAAATTTTCTTCTAAATAAAACTGTTTGAAGATAGTGGTGGAAAATCTTCCGGTAAAACCGGAAGAGTTGACAGCTGTGAAAGATGGTGTTAAAATTATAAACATAATTTACATATTTATTTATAATTATCATAATTTTTACCTTTTTTGTAAACTTGTAGCATCTAAATTTATTTATCAAACTTCTACATACCCTAAATCTCTATAAACTGAAACACGAGATGGAACTTTCTTTTCAGTCGATTTTTATGTGCCGAAATAAGAAACTACATTCTTGCTTCAGAAGGATTTCGCTCTTATTTTTTTAGTAAAACTATCCTAAGCTAAACAAAATAAAAAGTATACTAAAGATTTTTTTTTACAATGTAATTATTACTTTGAAGTATATTTAAATCGATATATATATATCTATATATATATATTGTATTTGCATATAAATAGAGCATTGCAGCTATTTTTAAAAATATTTTTCTTGTAAAAATTGTTCAATGAAGTTAAACAATGGAAAAAATATTTAATGTGTACTTTTGAGCAATTTAAAGTAAATTCATTATCATATCTCATTTTAATTTGAAGGACGTAGAATTCATCCACAAGCAGAGTTTAAAAAATATTATGTGTTTTCGTGAATAAGGATTAATGAAATTCAAAATTCCTTTTAATAATCATGAAAAGAAATGAAAGAATTAATTGGCGCTCTTGAAATCAACCTTGTTTAAACAAATTCAACATATATTAACGTTCAGTAGATATATTTTTTCAGATTAATTTTGAATAAAACTTGTTTTTAATTAGAGACTATAATTTTTTTTTAAAAAAATCTTAGTAAATGTCTTTTATTTCATTGGTGTGCTTTTATGGGGGAGTTTTCAAATTTATAGTTTGAGTTTTGTTCGTTTATTTTCTGTTTAAATGCTACTAAAAAATGCATTTTTAAAAAGAAATCATTTAGAAATGTTTTCAGAGCATTTCAACAAATGTCATGAAAATGTTACTCTCAATCTGTTTGTAATACAAATAACGAACTACAGCGCAAATTAAAAATTGTTTCTGAATTTATTTGCATTTTACATGTCGAATTCCGATCCAGGGGATATTTTAAATTACTTTGTAGCCATTTTTTTTCTTTTGCTAGTTTTGAAATGTATAAGGAACTTTAATACACTTAAAATGTCGAAGAAACTGGTTTTCCCATTGCTCATTTCTTTATTTTTATTTCACTCGGGAATCTAAACGTAACGAACAAAAAAATGTTGACCATGATTCAGTCTTTAGTGAAAGATATTTTTCCATAAAAGTTTTTATGGTACAATTCTAATTTCTTCTTCTGAGCAATATTGATGAAACATAACTGCCAACAAGTCCGGGATATTATCAACCACATTTTGTAATCAGCATTTTTTGTTTAGAATTTTTTCTTAGAGCGCAGGATTATTAAGTACAACGAACGGCCCAGATACTGTTTTGAAAGAATACTTACAAAATGTACTGTTTATAGAAAGTGGTTAAATATAGTCCGTAATTGTTGTCAGCTGTGATAGGATATCACTTAAACTATTTGATTTTGCCAGCAGATAACCATTGTTATCTACAAAAATTAGCTGTCGATTGTGAAAGTGGTTTTAGTAGTTGTAGGCTCAGATGGAAATGGTTTGAATTCAGCTATACATTAGCAATTTGATTTAGCACTGTTCATGAACTCATTGGCAGTTTCAAAATAAGCAAATTTAGCATGTTGTACCAAAACACATTCGTGAGAGATGTGAAACATTCCTAGATAGTTATAAACAAACAAAATTTTTTGCTCAACTTCTATACTTTTTTCATGAAATATGCACCGAATAAACGCATATTTTCATTGAAAAAAACGAAAAGACAATAAAACTGTTTCCGGGAGTAATCGTTGGCCTATAACTTCAGCATAGTATAAGCTATAAGTGAATAACTTTTAAGTTGGCGTTTTCTTGATTATTGAACAAAACATATCTCAATAAACACTGAAATGTTTTCATTTAATTTTGTGTTGTTTATAGAAAAAAATCACGTAGAACTAGAATAGAATTGTTTTTGGTTTTTTCTCTTGATTTGTTTAAATCATTTAGATCGTAAAAACAAAATATTACACTCAAGATATTGAATCAAATGTTTCTTTGCATGTTACCAAACTGGACAATATACTCTTTTCTAACAAAAATAATGACATTTAATAGTGTTTGAAAAACATAGAGCAATTAAAAATAAATATTACGAAAATGGCCAATTTCTCACTTTAATTCTTAGTTAATATTAAACTTAACAACTTCCGCTATAACTTTGAATTCAAGTAACTTTAAATTAGATGACTGAAAAGTTCCTTGGAAGCATCTTTTAATAAGTACCTTATAACATTAATTTTTTAAACATTTAATTTTTTTTCGGAAAAAAATTACCAAATTTTGTGGATTAAAATTGATACCTAAATGTTCGAAAAAAAACCCTCATTTTTTAAGTCGTTTCTTAACTGCGCAATATAAAACACCATGTCAGCTTTCCTGAAGTAAAGTAATTAGCTACATAATTGAATTTGATAGTAAAGCAATATTTACTTTATAAAAAAAATTCTGCGCTTTAATTATCGTTTTTTATTCTTAAAAATTTTCAACTCATGTTTAATGAATAAGCAATTTAACTGTTGGTAATTACTAAAATTTCAATTTCATAATACATTTTGGAAATCTTGAAATGCACTTTTAATTGTGAATTTACATACATTAATTTGGCAGTATAACAAAAATTATGAAATATTTTAATTTACATAAATTTTTTATAGCGCATAGCTGCCAACTCTTCCAATTTTATCGGAAGATTTTCCACCACAATTTTTAAGCAGTTTTATTTTGCATTAAAAATTTGGACTTATTTTAAGTTTGAATTGTTAAGTAAAAATTAGTGGTGGAAAATCTTCCGATAAAATCAGACGAGTTGGCAGCTAGGATAGCGTTTTAATACAAAATAAATCCATGTAATCATTTGTACGCAGAGCTGCCAAGTCTCCGGCTTTTTTCGGAAAATTTCCCACCACTAATTTTTATTTACAAATTCATGCTTAGATTCAGTCCAAATATTTAATCCAGAATAAAACTGTCTAAAAATTGTGGTGGTAAGTCTCTCGTAAAAAGCCGGAGACTTGGCAGCTCTATTTGTACGTATTACGTGATCTTTCAATATAGCCCTATTGTTAGGTAATCGGTCGCCAGATCAGAATAAACATGTTTTGGAAAAAACACTCAAAATACTGGTGTTAAACGATAAAATAAATAAAAACTTTGTAAAAAAAAACACACATATAATGTTACTTATAACACGATACGGTTGTTTCGACCAAAAATTCTTTCGGTATTCATCAGTCAAAGACCTTCGTCTCACAAAACAGTGAGAACTGAAAAAGATAAACAAACAAGCATGTTGCCACATGGAAAAAAGAAAAGGCGAACAAAACCACGGAGATTAAAGCGAGGGACGAAAAGGGGATGGCACAAAAAGAAAAGAAAAGAAGAACAAACAAAAATACATACATAAATAATAATAACAATAATAATAAAAAGCAAAAAAGAACACACGAACACAAACACACACAAAAAAGAAAAACAAAAGAAAACGGAACAAACAAAAGAAGAAAAACAAAAATAACATAAAAACACAATTTGTTTTATAAATACAGCATACAAGAAAGTATATTATGTAATTTTTTCTAATAATTAAATAATAAAAATAACAAAATAATAAAAAACGTAAAGGAAAGCCAGAAACTTAAACATACAAACCAAAAAATTAAAAAAAAATCACAAACAAAATAATGGATTAGGGGGAAAAAAGATAAAGAAAGAAAAAGAAAAATGGTATCAGTAGAAAAGGGGGGAGTAGAGGACGAAAGTGAATAGAACCTCACAACAGCAGCTTCCAAGCAGAATGAACGAAAGGAACGGAAGAACCATCGTTCACAACACGTTCCAAGTGCTGGGTAATGGAAAAACCTTCCAAAAATCAAGATGGGACATAGACTGAGTGAGTGCACAATATCTTAGCCTTAGAAAACTGAAAACGATGATTGGAATTTCAACAATGTGAGGCAGCAGAAGATTTGGAAAGCTCGTGCTTAGAAATATATGTCTCATACTCTTTTAGCATGTCATGACTTGCTTGTCATAGTCAGGTAATTTCTGTAAGATAGGATGTTGCTGAGCAACAAGAGAATCCACAAAGTCTAAGAATCCAATGAAATAAACATAAAGATTATTTTTCTGTTTGTCAGCATAGAGCTGCTCAAAAGTTTGTCTGTAGCTGTTAGAAGCCATCTTAAGAAGTTGGTGAGTGTAATGGAAGAATCCCTACGTGGGGATCAGAAAAGAAAGACTTGGCAAACAAAGGGGGGGGGGGGCTACACAGTAACACTCCTTCAATGCTTCCTAGGAAGACACTGGTTGATTACTGAAAGCAGTCCGGGACATCAGGGCGATACCGGGAGCAGTATCGTAGTTTGCCAAAAAGATGTAAATAAAAACTCACTGAATGGAAAAACAGCAAGAGACAGACAGCAGGATCGTCACCAGTCCAGTAGTTATCTTCCCGAGAAGCCTCTGAAAAGAACCGGTCCGAAAAACCACTGAGCAGAACCGCTGGATCAAGCACTCAAAAGATAGGTAGGGAGCTCTCACCGCCAAGTATCCTGAACCTAATTCCCTAATTACGTCAAAGCTTGAGTTGTTAGGCCTTCTACCATCTAGAAGGTGTGTTTACTCGTCTTGTTTGTCGAAGCTTCTTGTTTGGTCGTTTTAATAAATTAAATGTCAATCTATACAATTGGTTATGTAAACTGAATTAACATCTTCTAGAAAGAGAAAGCCTCACAGCTGAAACTGTGACGTTATCACAGTTTTACTGTCTAGCAAGACAATTTTTTTGCTCAATTAATTTTAAAGTTAAACTATTAAAATTTTGTGATAATTTACTCCATAGAAACAGTTAATGATTTCAGGTATACTAATTAATTTTACGACAAATTAAAATTTTCAACCGTCACTAAATGTAAAATATGACAAGGAGAAAGAACATAATGAATTACTTCCTGTCAGAAGGGTATTTTTAAGATATTTTAAGTATTTTTAGCATTCACCAGAAATTTTAAATAGTTTTACTTCGTGGGAAAGAAAAAGTGATGGCGTAATTAATGTGGGCCAACCGTTGACGTCCAAGTTTCACTTGTTAGGTTCTCTATGTGCAAGAGGTGCTGCCTGAATTGTGAAACATTATTGTCCGCGGAGTGATTAACGTCGTTGAAATGTTTTTTTAGAGTAAATGATTAATTTAATTCATTAGAAGGCGAATCATCATTGGATACGACAGAATATATCACTGCCAGAAGCGAACATTTTCACGTGTCATGTCCGTATGTGGTGCCAAAACCGTATAACTAAAGCAATTTCAAAATGGACATCAGAGAGCGGCATTCCTTTTGTGTGCAGATCAAAAATAATTACGAATTCTTCGAGAAACCTAATTCTCAGTTTTAAGTTATATATGTAAGGTTATGTCGATCAGAACTTCAAATGAAGTATAAAGCATTTAATTCCTATGAGAATCCCTTGTCCAACAATAGTGACGATGTCAATAATACATTAGATGCAGTAATGCATTTTATTCTCTATTTGTTTTACTCTATATTTTAACCTCTGTATTTGCTTTCCTGTAACATACTATTATTTTTTTCGGCAAGATTTAGACGATTTTTCTTTAAAGTTCAATTGCGAACAAAAATATTTATCATGAAGAATATGAAAAAAAAAAAGAAAAAAATGTAAAAATTAATTAGATATCGAAATTTCGACTTATTACTTTCAAAATATAACTTTCTGTTATTTTGAATAAATGTATGAATTGTGTATACTTTTAACAATGTGATGCATTTTAGTTCTTAAAGTACTTAAACCTTCTATTTCATCAAGAAAACGTAATATGTAATAGAATCTTTCATCAAGCTTTGATATTGTCAGTTGATAGATATAAAAAAAGGCAGTTTTCTATGCCTATTCTTATATTGCCCATTCCTATGAATAAAAATTCTTTGAAACTCTAAATGGTGACTTATAACAGTAGAATAGCTAAAGTACTGCTCATTTCAAACAGGGTTTGAAATTGAAATCTGGAGCATTTTCAAAAATGATACGGTAGCTTTATTATTCTCAAATGACTTCAGTTACACCAGTTGGATACAAAGAATCATAAGTGATAAATAAATAGCTGTTTTCCTATCGGAAAGTAAATTATAGGAGAAAGCGTTTTCGAAATAAATATTGTCATAACTTAAATGTGGATGCTATACACTGAAATTTTATATCAGCTTTTTGAGAACGATATAATGATGATTAATGCGCGTTAAAAGTATTTTGTTGTCCCCAGAAATAGTGACTAGTATAATGTCAAATTTTAGCTTTTTATCTTTTGTTTCGAGTAATTTTGAACACTGTGCACTATTATAAGTCCTCGTTAATAGCACCCTTAAATATCAATTTATCTGATCCATGAAGTTACTGTAATTCTATACAGATTCGAAACTTTATTTAAACTGCTATCACGACTTCGGATCTAAAAACGATCTATTCATGGTGATTCGGAACTCATATCGACAAACATTTAAGAAGGGTTAGGGAGCATTATAACTATTCGGTTAATCATAATTATGTATGTAAGAAAACACCAAAAATGGTGGCAACTACTTTACACCAAAATTGGTGTAATTGAATAATTGGTGTAAGAAAACACCACCCATAATTTTTGGTGTAATGAAACACCAAATATGGTTCTTGGTGTTTCATTACACCGCACATATTGAATTACACCAATTTTGGTGTAAAGTAGTTGCCACCATTTTTGGTGTACACTTACACCATTAATTTTTACAGTTTACTGCTTAAAATAACAAAATAGCTGCCACATCAATGGAAGGATATGCCGAATCTAATTCAAAGAGAGAAAAAAAATAATCTCTGTTAAGGTTATTGATCACTTTCTGAAAGGATTTCACCAGAATATTGCAAATAAATAAGTAATAAAATATTTAAGTAATAATAATAATTATCATAACAATAGTAATTTTATCGTAAAACAAGATAAATTACATGAAAAGTAATATATTCCGTAACTTAAAAAATTTAAAATCTTTTCTTAGGGAATGGAACACACACAATCATCAATGGTTATTAAAATACACATAAAAATTGAAAAATCATCACATTTATTTGGGAAAAATAAAATTTTAGAAATACAGCATTTAAGTACAGTTGTCAATACATATAAGAGCTCTAAAACAAAAACAATTAAATACAAAGGCACTATGACTACCTCTTCATTAATGCCCATATTTGGGAAAAATAAAATTTTAGAAATACAGCATTTAAGTACAGTTAGTAATACATATAATAAGAGCTCTAAACAAAAACAATTAAATACAAACGCAGTATAACTGTCTCTTATTTTTTTTTAAGTAAATATTTTACAAGTTTTGGTTATTCTAAATCACATAGAGAAAAAAAATCAAAATTTAAAGATTAGTATTATTATTTTTAATACAGACATTATTTTTAATACACTACACAATAATATATACTTTAAAGGTATGTACCAACTCCCAGTGTAATAACTTGTAAGTGGGTATAAAAATGGAAGGTCACTTGTTTCATGAAAAAAAAATCCCCATCCCCACCTTTTTTCTTTATGCTATATGACCATGGGCGCCGGCAGAATATTTCTCAGGGGGGGGGGAAGACTACTTCAACGTATGGTTACCATGTTGAAGCAAAAAAGCAAGGGAAAACACTGCATTCAAAAATCCAGGGGGGACATTGCCCCCCCCCTGCCCTATGCTGCCGGCGCCCACGTATATGATCCATAATGTTGGTGGTAGAAACTTGTGTAATCTTCCAGAAGGAAAAAGATCTTATTCTTGTTTGTTATTATGAGTTTAATTTTGGAAAAAACTGGTTCTTCTTCGACTAATTTTCTAACAATAAACAACCCACACACATATTTTAAAGAATTTATAGAAAAATACGATACTGAATACAGTTCTCCAACTAGTTTTTTCTCTACCACAACAGCCTGAGCAGATTTTGGCTCAATGGACACTAGCTCAAGTAGGTTTACATGCCTACATTACATGTTTTAAATGCCATGTGCAATTTTCCTCAGAATTCACCTATTCTGCTTTTAATGATTAATGAGAATCTTGATTTAATGATAATAATGACAAAGACAAAATAAATATCCTTTCCTATTTTCCTGGACCTTTTATAAAAATTTTTTACTGCTTAGCACACATACTAATTAATAAAATTACAAACTTTTAATTCTAAGTTAATTAAAGTAAGTCATGTTAAATAATAAAGCAGCAAAAAGTGATATTTTTAATCTATATAAATTTAAGTAGTCATAATAGAGCAGTTTTTTTTTTTTTTCAAATTTTCTTATCAGCTCTATCTTCTTAATCAGCATCAAAGAAACATGAATTTTCACAAAAATATTTATCACAATTTCATTTTCTGTGCAGAATTATATCTTTTAAGCACTAAATTAAAGAAAATTAATAGCCATTCTTGAAGAAAAAAAAAACTTTAGTTTCCGAAATCCGTAATTTACTGCAACATGCTTTCAATACTATAATACAATTGAATACTGAGGCATATATACAAGAAATGGATAGTTAGCAATTATTTATATCATAAACTAAACAGAGAATTTATACGTACCTATAAATTAATCCAACAGGTATGAAATCTTCCACAGAACAATACAATACAATAGTATAATAAAATACTGCCTGCTACCGGATCGTCCGTTATCAACACGATCATCAACAAACAAACACTTTCGATTTTCGATTCGATGATGCCAACAGACTGAACTGAAACTTACTGAACACTAAAATTGGTGTAATGAAATTCACAATTGGTGTTAAGTAAGTGTATCACAGATTCGCAGAGCTCAAGATTACACCAATATTGGTGTTTGACATCACTAAAAGTGTATATTAACCCTTGATTTGGTGTTAACGCGAAATAAAGTGCTTGTTCACCCGATTTCGGGAGTGATATTACACCAAATGCGGTGTAGCAAAACACCACAGTTTTTACAGTATAGCTACCAACCGTTCCAGTCTTACCGGAATATTTGCCACCACTATTTTTCAACAGTTTTACTTTAAATTAAAAATTTGGACTTTTTCTCAAGCTTCAATATCTAAGTTAAAAGTAGTGGCATGATATGTTCCGTGAAAATCGGAACGGTTGGCAGATATGGTATTGTTACAAACTAATGCTAGAAATAACTTCTCATTAGGATTCAAAAGCAATGAGTTTATTGTGTAACAATTGCATTATTGAAAATAAAGCGGTACCTATAACTATAAATGTAGTTGAACTTACCTTTTTTAAAATATAATCACAGTTGGCAAATAATTAAAGACTTTATAAAAAAGCATCATAAAAGAAACGAGAAGAATATGGTTTCTCACTTTTTCCTTCTTCCGAATGGCAACTGCGTCTGCTTACTTTCAGTTCTAGCCGTGGCTGACGAGATATACAGGCTACGGTGCTGACATTTGGTGACACCACTTTGCAACCGAAGAATTATGGAATCAAGGGGGTGTGACCACCCCTGACATAACCATGTTAAAATGTTCACTATAGGTCACATGACTATCTTCTAGTAAAAAAGGGTGTGGACAAAGTGTCAGCACCGAAGCCTGTATATCCAATACCTTCTAGACATAGAAGATCTGCAGAAACTTTTACGTCATCCTCACGTCTTCTAAGATGACGCCATCACAGTTTTACTTTCAAAAAATAAAACTATTTAAAATTTCAGGTGAATGATACAAATTTTACAAAATATTTTAAGTTGAAGATAAAAATTAATTTATCGTGATCAATTTCAATATCACATTATATAATTAGTGATAGTTAAATATTCCTATTTGTCGTAAAATAAAATTTTCTATCTTAAATCATCAAAATGTTTTATGCTGGAGTAAATTCACCACGAACTTTGAATAGTTTTACTTCGGGTAATTAAATGTGTGATGATGTCGTTTCAGACGACCTAGGGATCACATAAAAGTCTCTGTTCTCAGGCATTGTATATCTAGGAGGTGTTGGTATATCTCGGCAGCCACGGCTCTAGCTTTTCTACTCTTGTGTATGATTGAACATTTTTACGACTGATGATGGTTGGTCTTTTATGTACAATCCAAAACAATCGCCTTGTAGATAAGTGCTTTTAATGGTGCTATTTTCCAAGAATTTTAATCATTTCTACTTCTAAACACCAATTTTATATAAATTTAACATCAATCATATATAATAATCAAATTCAGCATCAATTATATATAACAATCATTTTTGCTCAAACCCCGAACGGAATCGCAATTAGTACTTCATAAAAGTTTAAATAAGTATTTACTAGTTTGTTACGATAAAAACTATAATTACGTATTTCTGTGAAATTCCAATTCATCTTGATGAACCTTACTAACACCTCTGTGATGCCGAGACACATATTGCTTTTTGACCCTAGTACACTCATGTCCATAAATTAAGGATAATTCAGAATCACACAGAAATTGATCTCTAAAATAAAAATTTCACCTGTGGAATGATCACACACATCTTGAAGAAGAATATGCAAATTACAGGAAACCACCAGATGGCGTGGATGGTACGTCACAATGACGAGAGTGTAAGAGAGGGGTATATAAGGAATGGTGGCAAAGAAGTAAAATTGTTCACAAGCGCTGTGAAAGCCTTTCAGTGCAAAAACCGCATAGTTATGGCACAAAGGAGGCATTTGGATGATGTTTTACGTGGCAGAATTATCGGACGACTGGAATGTGGACGTACCCGGCTGGAAGTATCTGAGGAACTTGGAATCGCCCAGAGTGTCATCTCCAGGCTTTGGCAACGATTCCAAGATGATGGTAATGTGAGTAGACGTTACAGCACAGGTCGCCCCCGAGTTACAATGCCGAATGAGGACCGCTATTTGGCAGTTACTGCCAAAAGAAACAGACGGAGTACAGCATCAGACCTGTCTCGTCAGCTCTCTTCAGCTACCGGTACGACAGTTTCAAGGCAGACCGTGTACAGACGCTTAGGGCACATTGGTCTATATGCTCGTAGGCCTGTCAGATGTGTTCCACTTACCGCAACTCACTGTCGCCTGCGATTAACCTGGAGTAGAGAGCATGCATTGTGGACACCGCAACAGTGGTCTTGTGTGATGTTTTCCGACGAGTCCAGGTTTAGTTTGGAGTCTGATTCTCGCCGGCCATTCATCTGGAGAGCGCCAGTTACCCGTTACCACCAAGAGAACACCATTGAAAGACACCCTTACGGTGGTGCAGGATGGCTCGTTTGGGGAGGAATTATTCTTGGTTCCAGAACTGACCTGCATGTTCAGAGTGTAACGATGACAGGCCACATCTATCGGGATGTCATTCTGGAACAACATGTACGTTTGTTTCGGGGCGCCATGGGTGCTGAATTTGTGTTTATGGATGACAACGCCCGTCGTCACCGTGCAAACATTGTAGACGAATGCCTTCAATCGGAGGATATCACCCGTATGCATTGGCCTGCATACTCACCGGACTTGAATCCAATAGAGCATGTGTGGGATATGCTTGGCCGACGAATTGCAGCCCGTCAACCCCCTCCCACCTGTCTACCGGAACTTCGGAGTGCATTGCTTAATGAGTGGTGTAATATTCCCCAAGATCAAATTGATCATTTGATACTCAGCATGCCTAGGCGTTGTCAGGCCTGTATTGCATCGTCCGGGACACATACTCCGTATTAACCATCCTACTAACCATGTTATACTGTTTTTTGTAAATAGGTTCTTTTTTGAAATTTGGTCAAGGGAGTAAAACTTGCAATTTTTATTAATTATGTCAAACATATAGCATCTTTTTTGCTCTTTACTTTTTGTTTAATAAATAGACTTTACAAATAAGTCAAATTTGTTTTGCTTCTTTCTCTTTCTTTGCCTGAACTTCCTTATCCTTAATTTATGGACATGAGTGTATATAACCCCATGTCAATTTTTTTCACGCGCAGCATGCTATATGCAACCCACCACATACACTCATAGCATTTCGGCTCTTTGTGGTTTATGATGACACATTTTTTAATTCTTATTCAATACGTTAAAAGGAATTTCTTTTGCAGTTGCTCACTTTGGGCAAGACTGTTAATTTTTGCTTTGTTCAGCAGTCTCTCACAGATGTCATGTTGGCGATTTTCTTCGTCGACACGTTTTGGTAACCTTTTTAAATTTCTGCGCCCAATTGTTTTTGTTTATAAAATTAATACATTGATTTATTCTTAACCGTTCCGGATGTATGCTCCTATTTTCCTGTATATTAGTGTATTTTGTGTTAGCGCTGCACTGCCAAGTTTGTAGGTAGGTCTTATTGTTTCGGTCCGACAGGACATCACCTTAGCTCCACTTTGAGCATCTGGAAGGCCGCATATTTCGGCAGCCCATTCCCGCCCCCTTGCCGTCCAATAAATTTGTAAGGTGTTTGCCTGTCTTCAAATACAATTAAGTCATCTTGTTGGAGAAAGTCTCTGAGTTACCGCTACTCACACAACATATAAAATAGAAAACTACATCACCTTCTAATACTTGTCTACCTCTTCTATGTCCCCTGAAGTACAGCACGCATAACCTGCGTCATAATGTCCTATACACAGAAATCGTAACAGTAGAATCTTTGACACCATCACAGTTTTACTTTCACGGAGTAAAACTATTTAAAATTTCTGGCGATAGCTAGAAATGTTAGAAAATATCTTAAACATTAAAATTAAAATACCTTTCTCATATATATTATTCATTATGGTCTATTAGGTTGTAACGAAAGTTTCCCGCCACCGCAAACATCGTCAGCACACAGTTCGCGTTGGCGTATTTTCTCATATTTTGTCAAACGATTTTTGGCATTTGAAAGAAAGAGGCTTACTTTATAACACTGTGTTGTGAAATCTGTAAAAAATATAGTTATCATTAAGTATAAGGTGTCCCAAATGGAACTATCAATCTAGAGGATTAGAATCATCATTTACTTCCATTTGTGTTGCAAAAAGTCAGCTACATAATATCAACAAATTATGAGTACAATTTAAGTACTATTGTTGTATCATGGGACACTGTGCAGGTTTGGTACCGAAAGTTCAAAATCAGTTATCTAATGAGTTAGAAGTTAGTTTTTCAGGCAGGTATGGCGGAAAACTTTCGTTACAACCTGATATTTCCTTATCATATTATCTAATTAGTCATGGTTAAAAACGGTCAAATTAAATTTCTTATTTCGAATTATTAAGATTTTGTTATGCATAAGTAAATTCACCAGAAAATTTGAATAGTTTCATTTCGCGAAAATGAAACTTTTAAAGGTAGGTCGAATGATGATGCTAAAGCTTGGTGAAGCCCTAGCTGTTAGGCTTTCTTTAACAAAGAAGTATCAGTTTTATGTTTATAAAGTAAAACTATTTCGAATTTGCGGTGAATTTTCTCACGCATAAAATATTTTAAAGATTTAAGATAGAAAAAATTATTTTGCGACAAATGGCAATTTTAACCATCGCTAATTATATAATATCATACAGAATTATTTTGTATCAGAAAGGTATTCTAATTTTTTTCTTTAACTTCAGATGCTTTCTAATACAGTGGAACCCCGATCTATCGTTCCCGCATTCAACGTTTTCCCGTATTGATCGTTTTATTTCTATGGTCCCAGCACAAGTTGTATTTAAATAACGTCAACGAAACCCGCATTCATCGTTCGTCAAAAAATCCTTTTCTCGCTTTCATCGTTGCAAAATATTTCTCCTGAGCGAAGTGAAATCGAAATTCAGATGGATCCATATGGCATGTAAACTTAAATATTTTCTGGTATGATTTCTTTGGTTGATGATGGTGCAGATGAAGAGTTGTTACATAAAGCAGAGCATGTAGTGTGAAATTTAGTGATTATATTTCCTTTGATATAGACGTAGCGACGTATCTTAAGAATGGAAGAAATGTGTGGTGAAGCAAAAAGTAAAAGTAATGGCGAAGAAGCGGAGAATGATGTTCATGCCGATGTGACTGAGACTACACTAGTGCGAAGTTTATTGGACGCAATTACAGTATTTGAAATTGTATGAACTTTTATGTACAGCTGCGGAAAAAAAAAGTCCCACTTGCTCTTTATTTCGGCATCGTTCGACGTACAGCAAAGTTATATACACCATTCGTTTGCAAATAACGCGTACTTTAATTTAATATTAATTTAATTTGCATAAGGGGTCATCTTCATATTTAATTCTGCATCAACTTCGTTTTTCTCAATGGCAACCCCATATTTTGACTTTATTAAACGAAAGAAAACCTTCAAATTACCCTAAATATAAATTTTCACCAATTTTCTACGATAATTTCCGGAGATATTGCGAATTCATTTTTGCGCGTTTTTAAGGGACTTTCTGCAAATTGAAAAACGCTATTTGTAGGTTCCGAACTTTTCGCCTTTCATTAATTTCGCTCGCGAGAATTAAAAGAAATTAACATTATTTTCAAGGAAAATATTGTTCCCATTTTTCTTAAAGTTTTTTGTACTGAGAATATCAAGTGTAGAATAGAATGTTTAGTCTGTGGTCCAAATGACCCGTGAGTTCATAACTTCCTTGGTTCGTACACATGATTTAAGGGAAAAATGCAAAATGACTACTAAGGATTTTGAAAATCTTTGTAATTTTGAAATTGTTATTCAGTGTTTCCCTTGATGTTTCTCTTAGACAGCTGAAATGTTGGCAGGAGGTAGAGGCTGCTCCCTGCTCTTCTGACTACAAGCATGAATATTGCTCGACTCAGCTATGGTCGAACTTAAAGAATGCTTTCATGATTGAAAATTTATTTGTTTGAATTTCATGTAAAAAACGCAATTACTTCTTTGTCGACCCAATATTATCACTGTGTTTGTTATTTCACTTTCTTCATTTAATACTATCGCCTGCAATGTGCAATATTCTTAAGACTTTTGGTGGTATTTTAATTTATAGTTAGATGAAAATTTTTTTACAGAAAAACGTGATTTTGAATGTTTGATAAAGTATGGGGAATTCCAAAGACCTAATGTTTCCGATATTAAAAAAGGTCACATTCATGCCTGGAAAGTTGAGGATGTTAGTTTTTCAGAAATTGGACGCTGTATTAGAAGACATACATCTACTGCATCTAATTCTATAGCTGAAAAATATTTTATTTGGGGGAATATGATAGCGGACGCAACAATACACGCTTTATAGAATCCCCAACAAACTGTAAAAACCTCTAATTTATTTGCTTCAAAATTTGATATTTTTAATACTGGTATCTTTTACTGAGTTTTTGCACAAAATAAATCTAATTTACATTTATTTTATGCAATTTTCAAAAAATTTTCACTTAATAAATTTATACATGGTCCCTTAACTCATGAAAATAACACATTTTATTTAATATAAATTAAACTACTGAACGTAAAAATTTGAAATTTTGCACAGCCATGTAATATTAATTTCTGCATCTATTTCCATCGAAATTTGGCTAGGTCGCTATTCATAATTTTTTGAATATTAATTTAATAATTCATAATTCATATTAATAATTTATTAAAAATCATAATAACATTAAATTATGTTTGGGTCGTTTAGTTCTAATAGTACGAATAAAAATCGGCTTCTTACTACCAATATTATATGAGATATGAATTGAAGTATGAAAAAATATTTTAACATAGGGGGGAGGGGGATTTTGGGTGCTCATAACTCACTCATTTTCTGTCCAAATTTATTGAAAATTGGTGTCCGGGGTTAAAATGAGCTAAATTTTTGAAATATGAAGTGAAATCTAGGGGTTGCTATTGAGAAAAAAAAAGTTGGTGCGAATTTTAATATGTAGATGGCCCCTTATGCAATTTTTATGCATAGCAAATTAAAGTGTGCGTCAATCGTAAACGATTGGTATCTGTAATTTTGCTGTGCGACGAACGACGGCCGAAAAATGTACAAGTGGACCTT
The DNA here is from genome assembly GCA_038373885.1 of Cheiracanthium punctorium. NCBI lineage: Eukaryota > Metazoa > Arthropoda > Arachnida > Araneae > Cheiracanthiidae > Cheiracanthium > Cheiracanthium punctorium. The sequence goes on along the minus strand of JAWZYV010020035.1, from coordinate 571,682 downwards.
TTTTCCGCAGCTGTACAAACATGAAAACACGGAAATTTTAAAGATTTACAAGAAAAATATTGTAAATCTTTAAAATTTTCGTTTAATTAAAAGAATTAAGGAAAAACCCAGTGTAAAATTACTGATATTTTAGAAATAAATATCACTTAATTTTCTACAACTCGAATTTGTTTCTTTTTAGGTTTGGTTACAATACACCGTGTGTGTTCATAAACATTATTTTCTTCCTATTTTGACTTTAACCCGCATTCGTCGTTTTGCCGCATGCATCGTTTTTTTCTACGCACCCCTTGAAAAACGATAGATCGAGGTTTTACTGTATTTGCATCACCAGAAATTTTCAATAGCATTACTTTTTCGACATAAAACTGTAACGAACTCATTTAGGAGAATCTAGTGATGACATCAAAGATTCAGTTAGGCTTTGGTCGGTAGAAAGGGATTGTTTTCCCAACGCCTCCTGCAAACAGGAAGTGTCTCAACTAAAGCTTTGACGTTATCGCAGTTTTATTTTCACAAAATAGAACTATGTAAAATTTCTGGTGAATGCTACAAATATTAGAAAATATCTTAGATCAAACATTAAAATTAAAATTTCTTTCTCATACAAAATTATTCATTCCGATCAATTTCCTTACCATATTATCCAATTAGTCATGGTTAAAAAAAGCCATTTGTCCTAAAATTATATTTTTTATACAAGATTATTAAAATACACTTATTCATGAGTAAATTCATCAGTAATTTTTAATAGTTTTGTTTTATGAAAATAAAACTTTTAAAAGTAAGTCTAATGATGAAGTCAAAGCTTGGTGACGTAGGTGATCCGTAGACTTCCTTCATCTAGGAGGTGTTGGTTATCCTCACTCTCACCAGAAATTATTTTCACGAGATTTGAAACACTCAGGTTAGTTTAATTAACTTCATTTGAAATATTTTATGGAAACTATGACGCTAATTTAACATACAATCATGTTTTAATTTTAAATTTAACTCGCAGCTGCACACTATTCCGGAATATCAACATCCACTTTTTTTAAACAGGAGCATTTGGCTTAAAATATAGGAAACATTCCAGTGTTAGCGGGCGTGATAGTGAGTGTTTTGAAATAGTTAATTGTATTCCGGAATAGTTGGCAGCTATCTTAAACTACGTACATTGAGTCGGTAACTAAAGTTTATTTGTTTATTTGCCAGGAGAGGACAGCTCGCGTCACTGAATGTGTCGCTTAGAGCTACATATACGTCCTTCCCGGAATTTCCCGCCACAATTTGGAGCCTCATCAGATGGTGGGGGACTTCTGAATATTGGCACCCCCCGGAAACTGCTCGCGACCCCGAGAGGACTTTTGGAACCACGGATTTATCGTACACGTACACCACATGTACACGGTGGTCTTTAGTGGTACGCCGGTATCGAACCCACAACCTTCCGGTTACGAGTCCAACGCCTTAACCACTGGGCTACCACGGCCCCCTAACTAAAGTTGAAATTAGCGAGCAGTCAGTAGCAAAAGCCTTGCAGCGGAATCGCATGAAAACGGGGTAATGGCAATGCCTCCCAGCTATAGAAAGCCTTACGACTGCTACCTCACCAGGCCTCTCAATTGGTACTCTTTTTTTTTAAATTCCTACCTTCATCAAAGTTTTATTTATATAGCCTAGTATTTTAATGGTTTGATAGACGAAACCTTAACATTTAACAACTGTTGAAGAAGCAGAACATTTTACTCTATTATTTATGGCGGTAGGAATTTTAAAAAACAAGGACCAATTGAGAGGCCTGCCTCACCAAGCTTTGAGGTCATCATTTGGCCTACATCTAAAAGTTTCATTTCCACAAAAAAGCTAATAAAAATTTGGGGTGAATTTACCCATGAATAGCAATATTTTAATAATTTGAGATGAAAAATATAATTTTACGACAGAGGGCAGTTTTTAATCATCACTAATTAGATAATATGATAAGGAAATAGATCATAATGAATAATTTTGTATGAGAAAGGTATTTTAACTTTAATCTTTATTTTAAGATGTTTTCCAATATTTGTAGCATTCACCAGAAATTTTAAATAGTTTTACTTTGTGAAATCAAAACTTTGATGACAGTTCTTTCGTAAGCCTAGTGATGACGTGAAATCTTGTGTCGTTAGGCTTTTTATATGTAGGAAGTGTTGGTAATGGCCGATTGAAATGTGAAAAAAAAAAAAAATACGATGAGTTTCAAAAGCCATCCGTAGGTAGCGTATCATAGCTTTATTCAGAACATATAAATAATCTACTAAAGTTTACAAAACATGCTCGATATGATGTCCACCATTGTCTACTATCAACGTCAGTCTAAAATCGCATGTTCGTCAGTGCTCCCCCACCCATCGCCCGTTGTATGAAACAGGTGCTCCGCAGCCATTTCGGTGACGAAAATCATTAGCCTGGAATTTCCTACAGCTTGGCCTCCTAGATCTCGACATCCTAGTTATAGGAATTTCCTACAGCTTGGCCTCCTAGATCTCGACATCCTAGTTATAGAAGACCGGAGAACAGAAAGTTTTACGTCACCACTAAAATGACGTCAACACACATTTATTTTCACAAAGTAAAACTATTAAAAGTTTGTGGTGAATTTACTCCCGCATAAAACATTTTAATGATTTAAGATAGAAAATTTAATTTTACGACAACTGGGAAATTTTAACTATCACTAATTATATAAAATAATATAGAAATAGATCATGATAAATAATTTTTTGTCAAAAAGGTTTTTTAATTTTTATCTTTAACTTAAGGTATTGCCTAAAATTTGCATCATTCACCAGAAATTATAAATAGCTTTACTTTGTGAAAGGAAATCTGTGATGACGTCATCTTAGAAGACTTAGTGATGACGTAAAAGCTTCTGCTCTCAGGCCTTTTATATCTAGGAGGTGGTACCTAGATCCCACGACGTGATTCCTTGCCACTTTTGGCAAAGGGCTGCCTCAAGGTCTACCGTTGTCCCATCTACCGTCATCCCATCACATCTGTCTCCGACCTTAAAGAAAGCATAGAACTGGGGAATTTACGTAACATTCCTCAGTTCATGCAGCTTTCAACAGTCGAACATTCAATTTTATGTTTCCTGATAGCAGCAGACAATGGTGGACATTATATAGAGCATTTTTGTAAACATTTGTAAATTATTTATATGTTCTCAATAAAGCTATGATACGCCACCTTGGGGTGGTTTTTGAAACTCATTGTTTTCTTTTCTTCGATAAAATTCCCATCATTTTAGTATGCCATTACCATCATTATTTTCATGCAATTCCTCAGCATAGTTTTTTCTACAGACTGCTCGTACATTTCAAGTTCAATTATGGACACCCTGTAGATAGCTTAAAAAAATAGAACTAAATAAATTCCAAATTCTAAGTTCTGAATATTAAATATCAAATATTAAAGGCTATAAGCTTTATAAATTATTTAGGTACAATATGTATTACATACTTGTTTCAAACTTGCGTTATACCTACGTAAGTTGTGTTTAATTTTAAAAGTTTTCTATTTGAAGTTATATAAATATACAAACTTCAAACCATGTATCAATTTATTTTGAAATTATAAATTGTGAAGAAAATAGGTAAATGACGGAATATAAAGGAAACGCTTTATGGTATTAATATTTCATTCACTTTGTAAAGGTAAATTCCTAAAACTAATAAATCTTGACATTTTGAGCTGCCGGCACTTGAGAAGCTCCCAAAACAATTTTTAGAGCTTTACTAGAGTTACTTTACTGTTTTTGATCTCTAAAGGAATTGATAAACTAATATACATTTTAAGAAGATTGTGAAGAATAAGTCAAGAGGAAAAGTTTTCTCTTAGAAATTTTAAAAGTTTTTCATTCCAGAATTACTGGATAAGTATGTTTATTCTCAACAAGATGTCGTATGTTTTCAGTAAATGCAAAACTGCAAGATTATTTAGAGTGCATCTAAATAAAAGTAGTCTGAATCAAATTCAGAACTACCGTGCCTGAGTGTGGGAGAGAGATCTACATTTTGTGCAATACTCTTGACTTTATTTCATAATGCTTCAGAATAAATATTGATCCTTTAAATGGTAGTTAACTATTCTTATATAGTATTATTTGAAACCCATTTTTTATGTCAAATTAATGAGTTCACTAACATCACATACAATTAATTTATAAAAATAAAGTTTAATTTTAAGTTGAAGTATCTTCGATCGTGGTTTTTTTTAGCTGCTTTGTCGTGCTTTAAAAATACATATTCAGCACTCCTGTGAAATTTGAATTCTCATTTGATAAAAATATAATAACCCTCAATGTCAAAAGAAGCTGCATAACTTATAAAACGCATTATAAAAATGCCACAGTCTTTAAAAAAATTTCTCTTTTGAAGTATGATTTTTATAATTATGTAAGCATAGAAAATAAAAATTTTCTTTATCGACAATAATTTAATTGATTTCGTGTGATACAGAACATACTTAATATTATTCAAAAGTATAATACTTTTCGCATGAATAAGTAATGTAGTTTAGTCAAGTATTTTAAAAGTATTCATAATGCGTGTCTTGAAAATAGCTTAAGTTCTCTCAATTATAAAGTGATTTTTTTAGGTTTTAAGATCATAAAAATAAATGTTATCTCAAAATCAGCTGTAATCAGTTAACTCGCAAATATTATTATTTTTGAAGTAGGTACTATAAAAGAAAATGATATGTTTGTGTTTTAACTAACATATGATGCAAGGATATTGCGTGGGAAAATAGCGGTCAGCGGCTCAAAACATTATTGTCACAATATTACATTCTGTTCAATTGTAAAAATTATATAAAGTCAGATAGGATTGTTTTGATAAGCGGATACTTAGAAAATCTATAAATGATCAAGTTTTGAAAAACACTAGGTACAAAGCATATAGTGTATTTTTTTATGATACGTGTCTTCGACCATAAATTTCAAGTGTTTTAAGCTCAGTAACAATTGTAAAAATAGTGGAACATAATAATTATCAATAAATGGATTTGACGGTTCTCTGTTCAAAGACGGTTCTAAGTTCTTTATCGGAAAGGAACATTTTTTTCAATTAGGTTAATTCATATTAAAAATATGTTCGTAACGTATTTTAGAGATTCTGCCATTTTTTTCTTTAATCTAGTTGAAAATTTTTAAATCCATGGTGTTAATTATCCCAATATTTTTCTGTTGCATGATTTCACGGTCTCCTCCGTTTCCAGATTTGAAAGCGGCTGACTTCTGGATGAGGGATATTTGAAATCCCGGGTGTATCGATCCGGTCCATCCAATCTTTCGGAAACCCAAGATGCGATCGGCCGAAAGGTATCATGTATCCATCAGGCCCTCCTGCACTCTGCTTTTGAAGGTTTGTTTGTTTTGTGCTATGGCAAGCCTACACGAGAGGCATCCGCGTCCGGGGGTTGCCTTAGTTGGAGGACATTTTAAGCGAATTTACCGTGTAATCACTTTACATCTGGAGAAAACGGACAAAAATTCTAGAACGTTAGATCGACAGCCGCACGGTAGGTCCACACTTGGGACCTTCACACTTCAGCCGTCTACCATGTGCACTCTGCTGTGGTGGGGCCTGCCTTTACTGAATTTGTGACTTGCTTGCAATGTGTTGTCCTGTGATGGTGATTATATGGAACAAATACTGGTGAAATAAATGATTTGGGGCATTCTATTCCATTTTTGCGTATCTTTCTATCGACTAGTACACGCCAGCGCCACCTACCGAATTATTTTTTTTATTATTTTTGTTCTATCAGAGCTGCCAAGTCTCCGGCTTTTTCCGGTAGATTTTCCACCACAATTTTTAGACAGTTTTATTTTACATTAAATATTTGGACTTATTTTAAGTATAAATTTTTAACTAAAAATTAGTGGTGGGAAATCTCCCGAAAAAAGCCGGAGACTTGGCAGCTCTGGTTGTATCATTAAAAAAGAACCCTTGGTGTAGCTATGCTAACCCTGAAAATCGTTTTCTATTTCCTCTTTTAATGAATTTTTAAGGTGTCTATGCACTTTTTGGTCACGTGGTATATGGGATATATAATATACTAGATGAAGTACCCGTCATTGACGGGTTAGTACATAATGCAATTATTCAAAAAGTTTGAATCTCCGCATAGCTGCCAAGTATTACGGAATATAATTAACCACATTTTGAAAACAGTAATTTTTTTAATAAATTGTCTTAATTTTTTTTAAACCAAATATCGTGTACATATCGTAAACGAATTCTTTCATTCGAAGGATATCGCCCGTATCAACACCTCCTAGATATAGAAAGCCTTACAACTGCTACGTCACCAGGCTTTGACGTCATCTTTTGGCCTACATTTGAAAGTTTGATTGTGATAAAATAAATAAATTAAAAATTTCTAGTGAATTTACCCATGATTGGCAACATTTTATTAATTTGAGATAAAAAATATAATTTTACGACAAATGGCAGTTTTTAACCATAACTAATTAGATAATGTGTTAAGGAAATAGATCATACTGAATAAGTTTGTATGAGAAAGATATTTTAATTTTAATGTTTAATATAAGCTATTTTCTAATATTTGTAGTATTTACCAGAAATTTTTAATAGTTTTATTTTGTGAAAATAAAACTTTTAAATGTAGGTCAAATGATGACGTCAAAGGTCAAATGATGACGTAGGAGTTGTAAGGTTTTCTATATCTAGGAGGCGTTGCCCGTATGGAATGACCAGCATTCTGATCTGACTTGAATCAACACCTCCTAGATATACAATGCCTGAGAACAGAAACTTTAACCTTTTCGCGCCGACTGTCACGTATACGTGCCAGTAAGAAACGCACTCAGTTCCCGGCCGACACGCTGGCGTGCCAGAGCGTTTCCTCGTTCACCCTCGGCCGTCACACAGTTGTGCCAGTGTTCTGGAACGTTTTAAAAACTATAACTTTTGGCACAAGATGGCATTGTATGTCCATGGGGTTACAGATACATGTAGATTTGACCTTCTACTCAGAATGGGAGTAGCATGACTCACATACACGTGGTTTTTGATAATATAAACGTAAGTTGAAAGGAATGTTTCTGAATGGTATACTTTATGACTGCTCTATAAATTCGTACGTGGTATTTCTTTATAGAAAGCAGGGAGTTTTATTTTCGCTACAGGGTTGGGTATTACGGTTTGCAGTCCAGTTTTTAGTGGATAATTAGATCTAGTAGACGTGGATTTTTTCTCATTTTACAGTTAGAATGTCGAAGCTTCGAAAGTGTTAGAGCTTGAAATAGCAGAAATGGCGCAAATTATTTGAAATTATGAGATATTGATTCTGAAGCAGATTCGGATAGTAGTGATTGTAACACTATATTATATTCTGATTGTTCTGTTCATGGATTTAGGCTTAATCGCGAAAAACTCTCCGGCCCTGGACAGACATTTGCGAAAGAGACTGCCGGCCTCAGCGATAAGCGCGCGTTTGCGCTTCCCGTCGCGAAAGGGTTAACGCCATCACACATTTGTTTTCACAAAGTAAAAGTATTCAAAGTTTGTGGTGAATTTTCTCCCGCATAAAACATTTTAATGATTTAAGATAAAAAATTTAATTTTAAGACAAATAGGAAAATTTAACTATCACTAGTTATGTAAAATGATATAGAAATAGACCATATTAAGTTATTTTTTATCAGAGAAGTATTTTAATTTTTATCTTCAACTTAAGGTATTTTCTAAAATTCGTATCACTAACCAGAAATTTTAAAAAGCTTTACTTTGTAAAACTAAAACTGTGATGACGTCAACGTAGTAGACCTAATGATGAAGTAAAGACCTGTGTTCTCAGGCCTTCTGCATCTAGGAGGTGTTGCTTGAATAAAGCTTGGATAGACTTGAAATCCGATGGAATATGTGTGGGTCACGGTTGGTCGACGAGTTGCAGCCCGTCAACCGCCTCCTACATGTGTACCGGAACTTCAGAGAGCATTGCCTGCTGAGTGGAGTAATCTTCCCTAAGATCAGGTCAATAATTGGATACTCAGCATGCCTAGACGTTGTACGGACTATGTTCTCAAGCTAAAATTCATGCTGGTATTTGTTTGCTAGACTAGCATTAAATGCTGTATCCCATCAAGGAAAAAAAAAACATAAATAGTTTCTAGTTCCAGCAGAGTTACTAGCAAGTCATGGTGTGTATTGGGACACTTTTACTGCTTGTCCAGCATGCATAATTCAGCTTCTGTTGCTTGGATATTTTGCTGGGTTTGCAGCAATCAAGACCACCATTTGCTTGAAATTTATGCTATTCTAGCAGTAATTCACAACCAACAGATGCTTTTTATTGCTTTTATTAAAATGTTCCAAAATAAGTTAAAAAATAAACATAATCTAAATCGTGTTGTTAATTAGAATTCTTGACTAATTATACATTATCTAACTACAGACACATACTAACAAACTTTTTTTTTTTACATTTCCTTACTTTGTTTGCCCGAGCTGGAATCGAACCCTTAACTTACGGAGCGGGAGACCGGCGGTCTAGCCACTATACGCTATTCGACTTGTTTTTGGAAGACTAAAGTTTGAAGTGATGGTTATTTTAGTCTCATAATCGGACTTTGATGGAGGAATTGCTTTTCATGAAATTTAGAACTGTCTGTATAAATAATTACAAGAAACAATGATGTGTGCTCATTTTCAAAATATTTTTATTGTTTTACATTTTTGTTTGACATATGAAAACAATTTAGTCAAACTTTAGGTACATCCAGAAACATTTCCGCCTGGAACATTTAAAAATATATTAATTAGCAGATTTTAATTCAAGTTGTAAGTAATTACACGTGAATTTATTTTTACTTTTGGAATTTTCCCTCTATTAACAAGACTAAAAATATACAAAATTCAAAGAAAGGGACTTTAAATTGACGAAAAGTTTAACCGTTTGACTGCTATCCATCAAAATACTCATACACCCTCCAATAAAAGTATTCGAGCAAGAGAGAAATTTCCTATTTTCGATTTGCGAAAAATAATTAAGTTTTGAAAAGCGCACAACTTAATAGAAATATGGAATGTCATATTTATGCATAGCCTAACTCATATTCTATGATAAATAATTTTTAATATACGAAACCAACGTAGGAAATTTCTCTCCTGCTCGAATGCTTCTTTTGGACGATGTACATTCCAAAAGCGCATAGCGCTGCATAGCGGTTAACAAGCATGGAATTACTCATTAAGATATATCGTTTCGTGATTGGAAGAAGCTTTGTGTACCAAATTAGCAATTTTTACTGGCACACAGCATGCCATGCTGTCTTTACCTGTAATCTGCCTACAAAGCATACTAGGGTAGCAAGCATAAAAAAGCTTATCATAGCTCCTTAAGGTACCTACCTCCTATGATTGGAGAAAGCTTGTACAGTTAATTAGCACTTCCAGCTGGTATATTCATGGCTTTCATGCTATTTCTGCTTGAGCTAGCTATGCAACATGTTAAGCTGGAGAGCATAAAAAAGCATATAATAGCTTTTTAAGGCACCTACCTCCTCATGCTTTGGAAGAAGCTTGTACAGCTTATTAGCACTTCTTGCCGGTATACAGCGTTCCATGCTATTTCTGCTTGAGCTAGCTATGCAGCATATTAAGCTGGCAAGCATATAATAGCTTATTAAGGTACCTATCTCCCCATGCTATAGCTTGCACAGCTAATAAGCATGAAATGCTTGTATATAGCTTGTCATACTATTGCTGTATAAGCTAGGAGTATATGATATGATGCTAGCTAGCATTACAAAGCAAGTAATAGCATGAAAATCTGGCAGACATAGCAATAACTAGCCTATTTTTGTTACTGGTACTAGCATGAATTTTAGCTTGGGTTCCATCGTCTGCGAAACTTACAGTATCACATCATGCTAACCATGTAATATTAAGTTTTCGTACAGGGATATTTTTTGAATTGCTCCAGGGAGCAAAAATTGTAGTTGTATGAATGGTATCATACATAGACCATATTTTTTCTTCTTTATCTTTTGTTTAATAAATGAGCTTTATTAATAAGTCATATTTGTTTATTTTTGACTATTTGGCTGATCCTTAATTTATGGACATGAGTAAATTTAAAATTGAATTCAAGAATAATCTTTCATATATTTGCTTAAAAGGTGTAAATTAAATGTAGTGAATGAGATGTTGGAATTTGTTGGGTGTCTTAAAAACATAATACTGAATAGTGTAACACGAAATAGAATTTTCACGTTTATTTTTTTTTTTCACCAAAAATACAAGTCACTTCATAAATTTTACAGCATATATTAAGACAGAGTACTTATATAATTACATTGATTATATCACATCTACTGTGAAATAACGCATTTTTTGGTACATATATATAGATTTATATGTTTCATAAAGCACAACATCAGGAGATATAGAATAGTATGATGCAAGCCATAAATACTCATGCATAATGGACATTTTTCACATGTTAACAAAGATTTAAAACACTTGAAACGAAATCAGCAAAACAAATAATTTCTTTCGCGATTTGACAGCGTCTACAATAACATTTTTTATTTTAAGTCAAATCATCACAAATCACAAAAGAAAACTTTAATTCACTACATATTAAAAATAAATTACTCTTTTATATCTATCGTTATAAGCACCTTTTTTTAAAAAAAAAGAAAAAAGCGTACTTATTTTTTATAGCGTCTAAAGGTCTCGTTTCTGAATTGCTACAGAATGAAAAGACTATATATTATTGCAGTGAATATATAAATATATAATGAAAAATTAAAATCAAAGCTATAAGATTGAAACACGTTTTTTGAAATTCATTAATACCATGTAATAAATTTATTGATGGTAAACAAAGTGAATTTACAATTAAAAACAGTCTGAATATTCAGGATATTTATGTGCTTCTTCTTCAAGGAAAATAATTTCAAGAGGGAAACGAAGTTTCCGTTGTAAAAAAGAAAATATCCTAACTTTCGGAAGTTTCCGTGAAAATGCCAAATTTCCACGTTTTGTTTACTTATTTGTTTAATTATTTCTTTTTTGCAAACTAGTTTGATAAAACGAATTTATGTTAGACATTGTCAGCTGAGAACATATATTGACACCAAACCTACACCGACAAGTAATTGGATTATTGTATTAAGCTATTATTTATTAATACTACAATAAAGGATACACAATAGTTACCACGTGGTATTTAAATTACATCCATATAATTACACATCCATAAATAATTAAATATTTATTGTCCTGGAATAAGTTACTTATTTAGTTGAAACTTCCATGAAAATATTTTCTGAAATCCCATTCCGAAAGAAAAAGAGATCAACATATATTCTATTTCACTCAAATCAAACACGGTCTAGGACAGTGGTGGCGAACCTATGACCGCAGGAAATAACTCCTAGATAATTAAAGCCTAACGACTCTTACGTCACCAATCTTTGACGTCATCAGTAGGCCTACATTCAAAAGTTTTATTTTCCCAAAATAAAGATATTAAAAATTTCTGGAGAATTTTTTTATGCATAACAATAGTTTAATAATATGAGATAAAAAATATAATTTACGGCAAATCGCAGTTTTTAACCATGACTAATTAAATAATATGGTAAGTAAATAGATCAGAACTAATAATTTTATACGAGAAAGGTATTTTAACTTTAATGTTTAATTTAAGATATTTTCTAATATTTGTAGCATTCACCAGAAATTTTAAACAGTTTTACTTTGTGAAAAAAAAACAGTGATGACCTCAAAGCTTCAGTTGTTCGGCTTTCTATTTGCAGGAGTTGTTGACGCAAGGGAGACACTGACCTATGCAGGCTTTTTAAATGACCAACGGACTGACTTTTATAAACCTTTCAGAGAATTTTAAAAGTGAGTAAGAAAAATGATGTTTTCAACCTACCTTCTCACTCTCTCTGTTTCTAAATGATGTGACTAACTTAGTGATTCACGAGGGAGTGCTAAAAAAATAGAGAGCAAAATTTGACCTACTTCGCAAAAGGCTACTTCACTTGCCATCACTAGTTCAGGGGACTCTTACTCCGCACTCTCTCACTCAACAGATCAAGGGAATGTTTCCAGAGTTGAAAAAATTAAATTATTGTTCTTTTAAGTGTATTAGAAAAACAGAAAGTTACCTTCCAGGATCTTCGAAAGAGGGAAAATGACAAACAGAACAAGCATTTTTTGGGGACTCTGCTTGCAGTCCTTTTAAACAGGGTGCATTCAATAGCATGCATTTCCTTGCTACATTTTCAGTAAGTGCTAGTAGAGTTCAAGATGAAATGGCGTGTGATATCATTTGATACACGTTTTCATTTGCTATTGAAGTTCCACAGGATAGGCTTACATAAGTGGCTAAGTACCCTACATCTGACAGAAAAAACTACTTATTTACTTATTTATTTTACCGCAATTTAAAATTGACGAAACTCTTTCCCTTCTATTTATCTCAAAATTATTTTCAACGAATAAGAAAAGAAGAACAGTTTAATTAGAAATAAATTTAGTCTCTTAAATTTATATAAAATCTTCTGTGATCTATGCAATGATTGCTTAGTTAAAACTTTGGATAAAATTTCTTAATATATAAAACGTGGCTTTCTCGCAAATAATACTTTTGCAAGTAAAAATCTTAGCTAGATGTAGAAATATTGAAGGCACTGTTAACTTTTAAGATCAATAAGGTTTTAGATCTGTACTTATTTTTAAAGTTTTCTTTTAATCAGAAAACATCTTTTGAAACAATGCCACATATCAAATAAACAGATACACAATGAATCTAACAAATATTGATAAATAACCCTTTAGAAAAATGGAATCATGAAACACTCTAAAATTACTTCTAAGTTATTTACCAATGTTTTTTAATAACTTATATTTTGATTATTTGTGGATTTTCTGTGAAAATATGTACAAGCAGTGTGACGATTTGCTAACGTATTTAAAGGTAGAAGTTTTTCAATGAATAAAGCTCTTGACTTAAAAGATTCAACGCTCCATAAGCGGACTTCAGATTCCGGACCGGAAAATTATTTTAAAGAAAGTTTCTGTAAATTTAGGATGAATAATTGCCGGTAACAGAATCTTGATACAAAGTAATGATAAATACTGTAAAATCGCAGTAAATCGAATAAAAAATTTTCAAATGCCAATCAGAACCTGGCCTTAAATATTGTTTCGATGGAATGAGTGAGTAAATGTATTTCAAACATCTGGTTGTTCCTACATTTCCAAATTCTATTTAGAGAATTCAAAAAAATAGACTTTAGACTCATGGACAGAAATATCAAAAAAAGCTCACACATTTTTCTTTCCTGGCCTTCAAAAACAATGCAGTTTGTGAAATATTTCAGTCGAATGTCATGTTCCTTCTATAATTAAATACTGTAATGCATAGTTGCGCATTCATAATATTCTGGTTTCAATACTGGGAGCTATATATTTTCATGTCTTGAAGGTTAGATAGAAAATTTTAATTATGTTAAATTAAACTGCAATGGTTTGAAATTATTTAAACATTCATGGGAAACTACTACACAGCTGCCCACTCTACAATTGATGTCATCAAAAGATCTCCTACCACGATATTTAAACAGTTCAACTTTTGACTAAAAATTTGTACTTATTTTAAACGTAAATTCCAAGTAAAAATTAGTGATAGAAAATTTTCCTATAAAATCGAAAGAGCGTTGGCATCTATCCTACTTTGAAGGTTTTTGTAAATCACCTACGACGGTATTTAAATGGCATTTTCATAGAACTGAAATAATCTGATAAAACTGTATAATTTATATTTTAAAGATTATTAAAATGAAGTTTTTAATCAAATAGAAGAATAAAAATTTAAAAATATATAAATTTATTCCTGTTGTATATCATAAAGTATAAGGTTAAATAAGGTAATTATGACCACATTTTACGTTATTGAGTATTCTGAAATTCTAACTCTTTTAATATTGGGAAATTTTTTTCTTTCAGTAAGTAAAAAACAACTTCAACCTTTTTAGGACCATCCAAGTAAAATTTTATTTTTGTCTTTACGTATTAAGGAGGTGCTTATTATGACTCCGCGAGAAACACAACCCCCTCCCCCCCAAAAAAAAAAAAAAATTGGAGTTTTAAATGCTCCCATATTCTCGATATTATCCTGTTAGAAACAAAACTTTTAAAAGAGTTCATTAGTAAAAATGAAATTAAACTTCTGTGTTCTAAACTCCCTTAACAGTTCCCTGCTTGTGGATAAATAATGTGCCAAATAAATTCTAAGGAGTATCTGAGGAAATGTGACCCCTTTGTTTTCTTTAATTAGTTAAGCATCCTTTTGTTGGAGGAGACTTTGAGAAGTTGTCCTTAGTCTAAAATAATTTTTATAGCTATGTTTATTATATTGCAAACTTTTCTCTCTCAGATATTGCAATGGCATCTTATATTCGGTCCGAAGGACAGATAAGGATCAACTGATGTTTCGGGTTCCTTCCTGAATTTGCTGTGTACTTTTCAGTAACATTAGAAAATAATTTAAACATGCCAGTTTAATACCGTTATGTAGAACTGGTTTCTCAAGAGCATGTTAGGGCTTGGGGGTAGCAATTTCCATTGACAGAAAATATTTTTTTTTTTTTTTTTTTTTTTTTCAGAAATAGTGGTTAATGTGTGCTATAGTGCTTCAGTGTGGCACCTGATTTGATATATTTTCTTAATTTTTCAGGCATACTTTCACCGCAAATTTAAAATACTTTTACTTTGTGAAAACAAAACTGTGATGCCGCATTCTAAGATCTAGTGATGACGTTAAAGCTTCAGTTTTAAAGCTCACTATATCTAGAAGGTGTTGACTAGGGTGCCATTACGTCCACACCTTCGTAGGAACAACACCTCCGAGATAAAGAAAGCCTAACAACTCCTACGTCACTAAGCTTTGACGTAATCATTAGGCCTACATTTAAAAGTTTTATTTTCACAAAATAAAACTATAAAGAGTTTCTGGTGAATTTAGTCATGAATAACAATATTTTAATAATTTGAGATAAAAAATATATTTTTTTGACAAGTTGCAGATTTTAACCATGACTAATTAGATAATATGATAAGGAAATAGATCGGAATGTATAATTTTGTATGAAAAAGGTATTTCAAGTTTAATTTTTTATTTAAGATATTTTCTAATATTTGTAGCATTCACCAGAAATTTTAAATAGTTTTACTTGGTGAAGTAAAAACTGTGATGACGTCATCACTTGAAGGCCTAGTGATGACGTAAAAGTTTCAGTTGTTAGGCTTTCTATGTGTAGGTGGTGTTGGTAGGAGGCAGCGCTGGCCCAACTGTTAGATTCCTCTGTAATAATGGGACCAGTACTTTAGGCCTTGCAGCGGCCAATGCCTATAAATTGCTAGTGCCCGCCGTCAGGGGAGAAGAAAAGAGTTGTTCATGCTTTTAAAATGCTTAAATTAACGATTAAAATGCTTAAATTAACGATAAAAATACTTGTCATGAAAAATCTATTTTAAGCTAAATCTCTAAGTTTTTATCAAAATTTCGCCATTTATAGTATTTTAAGTGGTATTAGTCACAATTACCTCACCCAAACTTACGTTTTTTAGAATTTTATTTTTTTTATCATAACAGTTTCAAATGCTCTCATATTTTCGATATTATCCTGTTATAAACAAAACTTTAAAAAATGTTCATTAGTACAAATGAAATTAAACTTTTGTGTTCTAAACTCCCTTAACAGTTCCCTGCTTGTGGATAAATAATGTGCCAAATAAATTGTGATACAAGCCAGCTTTAATTTTTTTCCGGCAATGCCATAACTGCCAACTCTTTTAGCGTTTTTTTCTTAAATTAAGTCCTAATACTGGATGTAAAATAGAACTGTTGATAAATTGTGGGAGAAATTATACCGATAAAGTCGTTACAGTTGTCAGCCATACAAATGTGTGTTTAAGTAAAGAAAATCCATTTTGTTGAACCCTGCACGTGGATGTTTGTTTTAGTGTTCTCGAATGAATAGAAAAAGGAGCTTGAAAAAACTTCTAAAGAAAATTTTGTATGTAGTTATTAAAAATATATAAACATTAGTTTCTTATTTTCTAGGCTTATAATGAGTGCATTTTACACTAGCAAGTTTTATTTTGAAACAGATATTTTTTTTCATGCTTTAGATTGAAAATGATAAGTTTTATCTTTTTCAGAATTTTTTTAAAACAATTCACAGCAATTATGTTAAAATGTATATTACAAAAGAATGCTTAAAAGTTTATTTCAAAGTTTTCAAGTACACACAATACTACAGGAAGCGTTTTAAAATGTTTTATCAGAAAACAGATAAAAATGGTGCTGAATGATATCAAGTAAAATTTCATTTACACTTATGCTGATGTTTAATATTTTAATGTTGGACGTGTTATGTATGCCACAAAAATTTTTAATACATTAAAGGGTTCCAAATGTTCTTTTATAATTGTTTTTTTTAATTGCGATACATTTTTTATTCTCTAGTCAGTGGTTATGAAATTAAAATAGAAGTAAAAAAATCGGTATTCGTGATTATATGTATAATTCCTTGTATGCAATGTCATTATATTTTGTCCAATAACAACTGTAGTTAAAAAGGATACAAGCAATTTACGTATATGCACCATTTTTTTTACACTTTTGGAAAAAAAAATATAATGATAAAGGCTATATAGAAACATTGGACATTCATACACATATTTCAGTATAAGATATTACATTTAACATCATCTTAAACTTTACAAAGCCTCTACAATCTTTTCATCGCATTGAGAAAAAGAGTTCTGCCGAAACTGCATCTCTTGCACTTATACTCTCTTTGCTCTAACAGTATATTAGTTACATAACAAAAAAGTATGTACGCACTTTTTTTTCTTCTTCCAGGTTAAAGCATTCCTTCATTGAAGAATACATAAAATATTTACCAGACAAGTTGACTAACTCGTGTAACATTTTAAAATATTACAAATAACAAGCACCATAAAATACATATAATCACTTTACAATATCTATGAAAAATTGTTTCAGATATGAGATGAAAGTGTGACATTGTTGTTTGAGCTAATCAAAAAAGTAACAAGTACACGAAAGAATGATTTTCAGCTTAATAGTTTCCTTTATACCAAAGTCCAGTTCTTACTTAAATTTCCTTCAACAAAATAGAATTATTTTTTAAGCACCAGATTCCATTGCAGTAAAACCAAATATTTCTTATATAGACCACGAAAAAAATTGTTTAAAGCAAACACAGTCTGCAATAAGTGTAGCAATGTTATAAAAATATTAGGTTGCAAAGGTGACTAGTACTTACATCCACTTACTAATATAGATGAATAATAAGCTAGATGTTTACGACATAAACACACACACATAATATGTTTATTCTTGACATCCAGATATTTCAGCCTTCAACTAGTTTTACTCTTCAGGTGAACGATTTCTAAAATATTGGTTTGTTAATGTAAGAACTTAAAAAAAAATAAAACTCTTCAAAACTTAAAATAATCATGAATAAAACCATTAATAATATTTATTTCTTGAATTGAAAGCTGTCTCTATCTGACAACATTTATGTAGACTGTTTATGTACTCATATAATGGATTTTACACGTATAATGTATAATATAAGATCATCCAGTCACCGTACGACCACCATAACCATAAATTAAACTTGTGTGTATCTTCTGACAGATAATAGAATTTTCCATATTTATATGTTTTGCTTAAGATTTTTCTTCAATAACAGCTCAAAAATTTAAATAATATTTCTTCTTATTGATGTTATAAAAGCTTTAAGGGGATGAAATAGAAAAATACATATTATTCACAGTCTCAGCCTAAACGTTTTCAAAAATATATATTTTAATAAAATTGTACTTCGGTATCTGTAAAATACTAATACATAGCTGCCAACGCCTAAGGAATATAATTAACCACTTTTTTTAAGCAGTAATTTTCGGCCTAAAATGCAGCAAAACTTTTGCACGAAACGCGTGTTCTGGTTGCTATTCTTACAAAATACTCAAAAGATATACTTATATAGTATATCTTATATCTATAATATATCTCTTATAGTATACGTATATACTATTACATCTGTTTACAAAAGCGGTTAGTTATGTTCCGTAGTAGTTGGCATCTATGCTAATATTTAGCAACAAATGAAATTTGGTAAACAGTTCACGAATCAGTCTAATTTAAAAATAAAACAAGAAGTACTACAAATTGAAAACGTAGTAAAATTTTGAGTGAAGCAAACGATTAACTGAAATCATTAAGCGGTATGTGTTTTCTCCATAAAAATTTAGCATGCTGATAAAATAGAAATGTGAAAAAATGCATATTTTAAAATTGTTATAAGTAATGAAAAAGTCCAACCCTATTTACAATCATATTAGGTAATTCGGGGGACGATGACAGTTGAGGAAGACGCAAGTTTGCTGCTAGTATTGCTATGTGTCAACTGATAGCAATACTTAACCTCTCGTGTGGGTAATATTATGCCAGTGTACTTGTGGATTGCCAATTTACCTTAATTCATCTCCTTTATTTTGAACATCATGATCGTTATTAATCTCATGAGTATTTAACCTGGTATAACCATTATAGTATTTCATTGATCCTATTTAAAGTTAATAAACGCGTGTTTTATTTTAAATACGATATTAGCATTATGCGTTCCCCATTCTCTTGCACTCAAAATGCAAGCATAAGTGGCCATAACCATGCAAGAATTCGAAAATCAACGTGTGTGGCATCTTCCCCCTATACTTAGTGGAAGACGCAACATACTTCAGAAATAAATTAAAAGCATTTTAATTTTTTAGGTTTGTCTATTGTACGTTATAGGGTAAAAAAAAAACAATGAAATTAATAATTAGAGCTATAGTATAATAATTCTTATTTTATATTTTAATTAACAAAATATTTAAAATGTAACTATAACATTTTACATTGCCTATAATAAGTTTGTATGATACTTTTACATTTCGTATGTATATTTTTTAAAGATATTAAGAATTTGAAACAAACATACTTAACATTGTATTATCCTACAGACTATGTCTGGAAATTCGAAAAAATCCGATCGAGCTTCTTAGTCAGAATCTAATTCATACGGTAATTAAACTATTAGTCAGAATTACATTTGTGCTTTTTGTAAAGAATATATATGGGAATATATATGTGGCACCTTTCCCATATATATATTCCCATATATATGGGAAAAGGTGCCACAATTCGCATGAGTTCATTTAGCATTAAATTTTTCACAATCATATACACACTGGAAAAGTAAGGTACACGCTTAAAAAAGGAACAAAAATCACTCCTAAATCGAGACAAACTTGTCCCGGTTTAAATCCTCAGGAGTGAAATGTATAGCATGTATACATAAAAAATTTAAGCATGAAGATCATGATATATTCTTTTCATTATCTTACAATTTCAAATTTGTCCCTACAAAGCAAAAAATCTTAAAATATGTGGCATCTTCTCCGAAACCTTATATTATTTAAAATTCTGATTAAAATTACAAAATTTAATTATTGCGTTAACTCTTTTAATAATAATTGACATTGAATCTATTTTGATGAAATTCCTTTTAAAATATATATTTTAAAACAAGACTTATGGGACTTATGGGGTTAGTTTTCCTTTGGAGCATTTCATTTTTTTTAATTTTTGCCTTCTGAAAAACTGCCATATAACACAACTGCACGTATTAAATATAAGATTAAACTCTCTATCGGCAAATAAACATATCAAAAATTGTCTGCTACATACACGCACACTGTACATATGATCCTCGATGAATGTGTTCTTTTTTAATAATCATTCCGACATATCCTAAAATTAAAGTAAAATTTGGCAGCTAATGGAATGCCATACTACATATAGGAGTATGAATCTGCATGAAGCTAAGTTTGGCTGAATATTTCTGTATTAATTTCATTTCATTTTGTTACACTTTTTATTTATTCGTATGTGCCATGTTAATATTGGTGCCGAGTATTACAGAATATAATTAACAAATAAATACAAAAAGTGGTTAATTATATTCCTTAATACTTGGAACCTATGTGTTTAGTTATAATGTTTTCAATGCAAAATAATTTTCAATTAACATTCTTATTGTGTATCATAATTAGAAGTTGTTTTTATCCATTAAAAAGAGCTAATTTGCATATTTAATGTATTTATGTATCATTAAACACCTTATTTTACTGTCTCCAATCCATTATTTGTCAGTAAAACGGTGAAATACTTTAATGATTAATTGCATGCTAATATTTATAGAAATATGTCTTCCGTGATGATCTTTTTATATCATACTAAAACTTCTGCCTTTATTTATGCAATTAGAATAAGCTTATCTCTATGAAAAACATTTAAGAACTCAATTTTCAAGCAATGCATGTACTTAATATTTTTATGCACATTCTATATTAAAATGAAGTTCTTTATTATTTCCAACTTTATTTTAATTCTTTCATTAACCAAATCTTTTGTACCGAAATCGAAATGTATTATATAAATTCAATGTTTAATTTTGTTCGAATATTAACATATTATTTTCATATTACCGGCTTAAGGAAATACATACAGTAATCATGCGTACAGTTACATAATGTTTAATTTTGGTTTAAGGAGATAATAAAATGAATCGCCCAGGTTTTTCTTAAGAAGATGTTTAATATACATTTACTTAAGCCATATCTCATATATTTACATTAGTGCATAAGTTTAATCAATTCCAGTGTTTATTTGTTAGAAATCTGTGGTGTTAACAAGAATATAAAATTATTATTTTTTATGAAACTAATTTTTGAATTTCTTAAATACTTCAAAATTCAAAGAAGGTTTCTATTTATAAAAGGATCGTTATCTTAAATGTACTGATAGTAGATTTATTGAAATATTTATTTATAAATGAAATTATATGTATATAAATTTTTATATTATTTTTATTCACTAGATTTCATTTTAAAAGTGTCTAAATAAGTAATTTCTTTATGAATGAAAAGAAACCTGAAGTATTTTTTTCTTATTGAAACAAGAAATCGACGACAAGTAAAAGAAAAATGTACTGTCATTAGTGTGTAATTCTCTGCAATTTTTTTCAATCAATAAAATTTATTATTTATAATATGCATAATTTTTCTCAGAAATAGCGACAGAAATTTGTGTCAAATAGTTTAATTTTGAACGCTGCAAAAGCACTAATTATTAATTTTTATGTATCTTCGAATGGGGTATTATATAAACTTGTTGCAGAGTATAAAATTTGCCAAGAAAAATTTGATATAAAAGAAATGTATTGGCAATTCTATGCAATCGATAATTAAAAAATAGGAGTACCGTCTATTGTAAAAATACGTGATTCTTGCCGTGGTACTGGTAGCAGAATGAGAATCTAGTAATACTCGGGGATGTTAATTACATGTGGGTGACTTGTGTAGTTGACATATCAGTCATCTATACAAATCGCCCACAGTGGATGTTAGTTAAAAGAATTGTAATAGACATTTATATATGAAAGTTTAAGAAAAAATTAATTAAAATTGTGCAAATTTAATGTGATTTTATACAGATATTTAAGAATACCAAAACATCTACTTTACAAAGGAAGTGAGAATTATATATTCTTTTAACACTATTGAACTTAAAACTTTTAAAAATGATTAATAATCTAGCAGAGATTTTATCAATTGACAGTTGCAGATGCCATGCTCTTCCAAAATATCAGGAGTGTGTTTTCCAATAGTATATTTTCGAAAACTTCAAAAAGTTTGGCATGTATAAAATATCTCACAAAAGTAACTGTTTTATGCATGTTCAAGTATTAAGAAGCACTCACGGAGTCCTTTTACTAACTTTACAAATATTAGTGTTACTTCAAACTGTGCTGAAACAACGCCTCCTACATATACAGAGCCTTACAACTCCTACGTCATTAACCTTTGCATCATTATTTGGCCTACATGTAAAAGTTTTCACATAACAAAATAAAACTATTAAAAATTTCTGGTAAATACTACAAATATTAGAAAATATCTTAAACAATAAAATTAAAATATCTTTCTCATGCAAAATTATTCGGTATGATCTATTTCCTTATCACATTATCTAATTAGTTATGGTTAAAAACTGCAATTGGTCGTAAAATTATATTTTTTATCTCAAATTATTAAAATATTGCCAATCATGGGTAAATTCACCAGAAATTTTTTATTTCTTTATTTTGTCACAATCAAACTTTTAAATGTAGGCCAAATGATGACGTCAAAGCTTGGTGACGTAGCAGTTGTAAGGCTTTCTATATCTAGGAGGTGTTGGCTGAAATCGGTCTTCAATCAACTAATTTTTTATTGGTTAATTTCAGTTTTTCAATTTATTTGTATCATGAAACGATATTATTACAAATTTATTTATTAATAAATTTCGAACTGATTCGCTATGCCTTTAATGTTTATTCATATTTATGACAGCGTATCAAACTGAAAATTTGAATGCATTAATTTTTTTAAGTAAATATGAAACATGTGTGCGTGTATGCGTGCAAAATTTTAAGAAAAATCTCGTTTTCACGTGTCTTTTTAGATTCATCATTTTACTGCTCTGACTCCAACACCGTCAATAACAGCAGTATCAGCAGGTGCCTGGTGGTTTCCAATTTCAACATCATTTTGCGGATTTTTCGCATTTTGGACGATGTTTTGGTTCTGATTTTTTGTATTTAACCGAACAGATTCAGTACCGTCATTTCCAGCATTAGATCTTCTTGTTATCGATGGTCTGACACAAGCAGCAAAGATCTCTTTAAACTCCTTACGAAAATTTTCATTCAGCCAACCATACAAGAGCGGGTTTGAACACGCTGAGCTCATTCCAGCCATATGACAACAAGCAAAAACGATCCGAAATGTTGAATCGGAGAATATGTCAAAGAAATCTCCTACTACATTCAAAATATTTAGTGGCAGCCAGCTTATTCCAAAGATTAGTGCAATTGAAATCAACAGCGTATTCGTTTTCTTCACCCTTTTCTTATCTCGTGCCTGTTTTTCTTTCAATTTTGTCCCTTTCGTGCCCATTCTTGTCGTAAGTTTCCGACATATGCGAGCGTAAGCAATGCTAACGATAAATATTGGCAGCAAATATTGAAAGAACATGGAAAATACAGAATAAAATCCTCTGCCATGTTCAATAGGCCAACGTTCAATGCAATAATTAACAGATTTCAGCCAAGGAAGGTTTACAGGTATATGCACAACAGTTTTAAAGAAGAATAAAGGCGTCGATAACAGCAATGCAATCAGCCATATACTGGACAACGTGATTATCACTCGAAGAGGGTGACAGGCGTCTTGTGTTGGGTACACAATTACCGTATAGCGATCCAAAGCAATAGCCGTGATGCTTATCGTGCTCACAAATATACTTGTAGCTTGAAGACCAGCAACCAGTTTGCACGTAAAAATACCAAGAGGCCAGAATTTCATCATTATTTCAACCAAAGAAAAAGGCATGGTGAACAAACATAGAATCAAGTCAGAAATTGCTAGATTAATGATAAATACATTCCGAGCTGTTCGCATGGCTGGTTTCCGTGCCACAGCCATGCAAACTAATCCGTTGCCACTAGCACCTGTGATTATAAGTATGACATAGGCGATCAAAAGGCAGACAAGAGAGACATCATCTACAGCTCTGTTACTCATATAAGGCTGAAGACGTTTGATTAGATTAGTCAGATTCTCTGTATCATTTCCATCCGTTGGGACAACTATTCGTTCCCCAGTGGTGTTGTCGTAGACCAAATCAAAAGGGAGTCCAATTTCACCATCAGGTATTTCATCACTGAACATTGGAGCTGGTTCCATTTCTGAAAGAAAAAAATAATTTTTTTAAACAAAAATTATCATTCATGGATAATTACGCTAATAGCACTAACCATAAACATTCATGAATCTAATACTACATATTCTTTCTAACTAATGAGTGGCATGGAAAGAGAATTATTATAGTATAGATTTTTTTTCAATTCAGCTAAAAATATAGAACACGATATCTCCAAAATAATCTCGGTTGCTTTCTAATAAAATGTTACACAGGAATTAACATTATTTTCTTAACTCCTCGGCCTCAGATTACATGGTGGTTAGCACACTTGTCTCAGCGATTATATTCTCACGCTCGACTGTCAATCTGGGTCGTTGTTAATTTTCGCCAAGAAGTTTCATCATACAGATCTCGTTTAAAAGTACATAAAATATCATGGAGGTAAGTATCTTTTGATACAACGAACACTTTTTTTTTTTTGAGATAAGTGATTTGGCAGCATTCGAAACATCAAAGGGAAGCTCCATGTAGAATATATAGCACTGCTCGTGTTTTATTTATATACAATTGCAAGCGACTACACAACAGATTTTTAACGTTTGCCATGATCAGTACCGCAGCAAATCAGTCTGAAGCCGCAGGCAAATAAGTTAAAGTTTTTGGAACTGCTTTTGAAAAGTTTTCTTCGTCCAAAATATTTTATTTTATCTATGTTTTACACGTACATAGAATAAATTTTGTTTCTTAAGTACTCAGTTATTGTAAGATTAACGTAATGTGTGTACTTTTAAATTTAAAAACGATTTACATAAGAGTGACGTGCAAGAGCGAATGTTTCCTGGCAGAGTTCCAATTAATTTCACTTGAGACGGTCCCTTACTACCTTCTTGAAATTGGCCGAGAAAATGGATGAAATGTATGATTTTCAAAGTTCCATAACTTGGCCAGTTTTTATCGTAATAAAATGAAACTTTTTGTGTTTACTTTATTTTTGTGTACTGCATCTTTTCCTAAATATAAGTGATAGGACCTGGGGACCGTATAAAAATTTAATTTTTGTAATTTTTTTCTAAATGGGTTTTTTGGTTCGAAAAGCACGTAAAAACATTCTTTACCCTTTTTAAAACATTTTTCAAATTGGAAGTGCATATCTAAACCGGATGGTTCGGGAATTAGCTATTGGGTCACATTAAGGCTGGACACCCTGTATATAATATATATATATATATATATATATATATACTAGCTGAAGTATTTTTTTATATTACGATTTGTGGTGATTACTATTCATTGTAATAAACAGATATAGCAAAATGGATATCGCGTTATATTGTGTCCAATAATCATGCATACCGAATTTCAAGGCAATCGTTTATACGGTGCAGAAGGCCATGCGGCGTAGCGCAATCTATTGGCGAGTTTTAGCAAAACGGATACGGCGAAAATATTCTTCGCATTCAGATATCCATGTATACAAATTTTCATGACGATCGGCTGGACAGTCCTGAAGTTCATGTGTTGACGCGACATCTAGTGACAAGTTATAGGAAAATGGATAGCGCCAAACTCTTCCACGTGTTCAAATATCTATGTATACCTATTTTCATAGCGATCATTTGCACAGTGAAGAAGTGATACACTGCAGGGCCATCTAATGGTTAATTAAAGTAATGATTTGCTACAGCGCCGCCAAGTGGCGAGTTATAGAAAAATGGATAACGCCAAAATATTCTCACTGTTCAAAAAGCTATGTATACTGATTTTCATAGCGACCGTTTGAATGGTCAAGAATTTGGCCTGCTTCTGCGTCATCTAGTGGCGAGTTAAAATAATAATGCATTGCAGTGCCATCTAGTGGAAAGTAACATCAAAAGGAACGCAGTTAGAATGTATTCTTCGTGCTCAAATGTGAAAGTATAAAAAATTTTATGGCGATCGGTCGAACTGTACAGTAGTTGATGCATTGCAGCGCCATTTAACGGCAAGTTACAGCAAAATGGATAGTGAAAAATATTCTCCGTATCCTAATATTCGCGTGTACCAAATTTCATCGAAATCGGTTGGACGATATTCGCATAGCAAACGGCTAAACGGAATAGAATTCGACGTTCTGCTGCGCCACCTAGTGGCAAGTTAGAGGAAAACGGATAGCATAAAAACCTACTCCATGATAAAAGACTTAGGTGAACCAAATTCCATGGTGATTGGTCAAACGGTGCTGGAATTTTTCAACCTCATATACACGTACCAACATTCATTTTTATCTATAACCAGTGTTATTATATATACCAGTCTCAAATAAAATCCAGTTTCAAATCTACTTACAGCAAAAGTGCCAACGCCAGTTACAGCAAAAGTGCCTCGCCAAAGTGCCAACGTACGCCATTTTGCAAAAGTTTTTTCAGGGAATCATTCGAAGCATTGACTTAGCAGCAATCAATATGGGAAATGGTTCGACCGCCAAAAAGTAAAGCACGCATTTATTTGAAAAGTGGAATCCCTTGATACAGCTGAATTTTTTTAAATTATCAACTATAACGTGTTTTATTCATCGTTACCCCGATGTATTAAATGAGAAGATTTCAATTTTCTGAAATTTCGCGGAATTCCCCTAACTTAAATCAATGACTCAATTGGCGAGAATTCTGAAGATAGATCGCTTGAAATCCCTTAATAACTGCATTATTTCTTCACGGATCATTAAAATTTAACGCTGTATTCTAATAAAACCTTTGCACTTCTTTTCAAAAATCTATTTCCTTAAGCTCTCAATAAATTGCGCCAAGCCGAAAACTGTGCAAACCGCTAGAACTCACTTTCTCAAAATCGGCATTTGAGCCATTTTATGTTTTCGCCAAACTAAAAAATTGTACATATTAGAATCGGAAATCTTCAATTCTTATTGTTTTGCGTATAAAACATTTCACTCCTGCTCTGATTTCCCATGCACACGATATTATAATAAAAAATAATAATCTTACAAATATAAACTAACAAAAAAATCATCATTATTCTTTTATTTTTACTTTGAGAATTTAAAACATTTTATTCGGCAAAATCGCCACACATGGCAACCACGATGCTTATTTCATACTTTTTTCACTACAGGGGTTACAATTACGGAAAGCTTTTCGCGTGGAGAACATAAAAAAATCTCTTAAATTCCGGGAACGGGTGGACTTTCAAAGTTTTAAAGTGGACTATGATTTATTCTATATTAGTTTACATATCTGTGCAAAATGTCAGGCTGATAGGTTCATTTTTGTGGATTTGTATACAAATCAAATCCACAAACAAACAAACAAACAAACAGAATTTCATTTTTATTTATAAGGATATATACACACACACAAGGGAGTCTCAAAAAGATAGTAACGGGCTTTAATTCTTCATGTATTAGAGATAAGTAGGCAATTAAAATTGAAAACGCCCCACCAGTGGCATAGCGCTAGCGCTTTGAACTAGGAGACGAGCAGGGGAAGGTGCGGACGGCAGACGGAAGAAATAGACGGAAGGGGCCTGTTTCGAAACCAGGTCGCTTCCGCCCATCTAACCATTCGGAGTTTTCCATGGTTTTCTTCGAAACTTCGCGTAAATACGGGTTAGGACCCCTTAGAAAGTCCCCCATGGAGGGCAATCCCAATCCCGGCCGAAATCCCTAGCGTAGATAATTGGCCGTAACTCACATTTCCATTTCCATTTCAAATTGAAAAAATTTCAAAATAAAGATAGAAATAAGACTCCGTTAAGAAAACCTTCCTCGCGTTCATTTACAAAAAGTTGCTCTTTTTAAATTTCTTTACAACTCCCGTACAAACAAGTTCCCAGTTAGCAAAATGTGCCCCATTCACTCATGAGGTGATTCAAAAAATTTCACATTTCCATCATACAACACTTCAGAGGCATTTTTAAAGAAAGATGATCAGGGGGCTATCCATGATTTTAAATGTAAACGCTATTGCTAAAGTGGATTTTCTTTCGTAATTTCTGTACTTTTAAAAGTGGTTTAAGTCAACGTTATATTTATTTTCATATCTCTGACACTTTACAGGATATAATAATCAAATTTTATATGGCACCTCGGTGGTGTATGGGGCACTTTTTACTAATTGATAATATTTTGTACGGAGATCTTATACAAATTTAAAAAGTATAACTCTTTGAAAATTAAAGAGAGGATTTTTTTCGTTGCGTAATCTTTTTTCCGACCTGATTTTGAATTTTTTTTCAATTTACATTATCCACTTATCTGTAATACATAGCTGCCAGCTCTTCCTATTTTATGAAGAAGTTTTCCAGCACGATTTCCAAACGGCCTTATTTCAGAATAAATTTGGACTTATTTTTTACTTAAATTGTTGAGTAAAGATTACTGGCGAAAGTCTTCCGGTAAAATCGAAAGAGTTGGCAGATATGAATTTTATAAAGATTCAAAGCTCGTTACCACCTTTTTGGGACGCCTTGTATATACATACAGAAAGAGAGAGAGAGAGAGAATGATAAGAAAGAGGGAGAACTAAAATTCAATATGATTCCTTTGGAAAAAGAGTGAAAAGACGAATGTCACTTTATTGAAAAACAACCAATCTCTTTTAATTATTGTCTTATTGCAGGAGTGTTGATTACAGTTAATAGTAGGTATAGTCATACTTACAGTCAATATACAATTTCTCAATATTAAAAAAAATTAAGTAAATAAGTAAATTCATTTTTGAGCTGCATACACAAAAGCTCGACTTGCTCGTCAATAAGTTACTCTAATGCATAACAGATATATACTCCAAAACAATATTTTTTAGTGTCGCAAATGAATAAAAAAGTTTTCATTTCTCCTCTTAAGTACTATTTTTTGAAAGAACGAGCTTTACAAATTGTCCAAATATGCTGATCGAGCATTCTAAGTCCCTGTTTACCTTCAATAATAAATGATGCATGCAAAAAAGGAAGATTTATTTTACTCTTAAAAGTTTATGCTAAACATATTTTCAATTGAATGTATTTCGTTGGAACCACGTTTTCATTTTTCATTTTTGGGTATACTGTCGTATACAAAATTCCTTTTCGTGGTAAAGCATTCACTTAATGCGAGCATGCGTTTTAGCTATTAAGCAAAATTCCAGATTGCCACAAAGTGATTATAAATGGAAGATTTTGTCTACGTAAATTATTTCCTAATAGTGAAATAAATTTTCAAATAAAGTAATTACTGCTATTTGAATTAAAATAGAACTGTGTTACTTTTAGCTGTTCTTGTAATCATGATTTTTTAAAAATTGATAATAGATATAAATAAATTTCATTCACATCTGAAACAATTCCGGTATATAATAAAACAATTTTTGAGAACAGTATATTTTAACGTACTTTTTCAATAAAGCATCCAAACAACGCCTCCAACATATAAGAAGCCTTACAACTCCTACGTCACCAACCTTTGACGTCATCATTTGGCCTCCAGTTAAAAGTTTTATTTTCAGAAAATAAAACTATAAAAATTTCTGGTAAATATTACAAATATTAGAAAATATATATTATACACTGCTCAAAACAATTAAAGGATATTTTAAGTTTTATATAAAATAAAGATATAAGCGAATTTTTTTTGCCGAAAATGGAAGAAGAGAATCACAAATGCAAATTTTTCTGATTTTCAAACTGTGGAATTTTCTAATTTTGAGTTTGAAGTCAAAAACGTCACTTCAGCGGCAGCGAATAAAATTGGACTTTCAACTGAATAAAAGACAATTAAGACAAGGATAATCGGCATTCGGTGACTGCTTTGTTTCGATGAGTACGATGTCTCAGCGAAGTCATTTAATGGATTCAGAAGCTTGGAGAGTTGTCGCTAGGTTAGAAGAGGGCCAAACTCAAGCCGAAGTAGCGCAAACCATTGGAGTGTCACAAAGTGTGATTTCCAGGATCTGGAACCGGTTTTTGGGGACTGGAAGTGCAGGCCGAAGACCATGGCAAGGTCGTAGACGGGCAAAAACGCCCAACGAAGATCGTTATTTAGTGTTAACGGCTCGGAGACACCGGAATATGAACGCTACTCTTCTCCAACAACATCTTCGCTCGGCTACTGGCACCACGGTTTCAACTCAGACTGTCCGAAACCGGCTCCATGGTGTAGGTCTGTATGCTCGCCGACCGATGGTATGTGTTAAACTAACATCAAGGCACCGTCGCGACCACAGGGAGTGGGCAACAGAGCATGTGAACTGGAGGAGAAATGAATGGATCAATATTCTTTTTTCTGACGAGTCTCGTTTTTCAGTTCATCCTGATAATAAGCGTATTTTCATCTGGAGGGACCGTGGCATTAGGAACAATCCTGCGTTCGCACACGAAAGTGTCAGCTTTGGCGGTGGGGGAGTGTTGGTGTATGGTGGCATCTCCATTGACGGGCGCACAGACCTCTACATCATTCCAGATGGACCTCTGACTGGTCGCCGATATAGTGTTGAGATCCTCAGACCTATTGTAGTCCCTTACGCTGCAGCATTCGGATATGACTTCATTTTAATGGACGATAACTGCAGGCCACATTGTGCTAACCTGGTGGAGGATTTCCTTTTCGAGGAAGGAATCGGACGAATGGAATGGCAAGGGTGTTCTCCAGACATGAATATAATAGAGCACGTTTAGGACGCTCTAGGAAGACGAATTGCTGGCCGCCAACCACCCCCACAAACTCTCCAAGGACTGGAAAGAGCTCTTCTGGAAGAATGGGACAGAATACTCCAACTCGTGATTAATAGCTTCATTGACTCCATGCTTCAAAGGTGTTCAACGTTGCTGGCCGTCCGTGGAATCCATACCCCCTACTGAAAATGATTTCCTTTGAAGAAAACACCTCTTCTTATTCTTTTTTTCTCATATGCACAAATTGTGTTTTTTTCCTTTTCTACCCAAATGCGCAATAAAATGCGGTTTTGTCTGCCAAGTATGTGTAATTTATTCTCATATAACCTACTACGTCTGTCGACCATGTATCAATCAGCTAAAAAGTTTCCCAGCCACAAGATCCACCTAAAACCGCGATATCCTTTAATTGTTTTGAGCAGTGTATTAAACATTAAAATTAAAATATCTTTCTCATACAAAATTATTCAGTATGATCTATTTCCTTATCACATTATCTAATTAGTTATGGTTAAAAACTGCCATTTGTCGTAAAATTAAATTTTTTATCTCAAATTATTAAAATATTGCCAATCATGGGCAAATTCACCAGAAATTTTTAATAGGTTTATTTTGTCTCAATCGAACTTTTAAATGTAAGCCAAATGATGACGCCAAAGCTTGGTGACGTAGCAGTTGTAAAGCTTTCCGTATCTAGGAGGCGTTGATCCAAGCCACACGCTGAGCTAGGATATCTCGGGCGAAAGTTTCTATTTTTTAAGACAAAAATTACTGTTTTCAAAGAGTGGTTAATTATATGCCTGGAATTGTTTCAGATATGTTCATTTTTCTTATAATATACATTTATTTTATTTCTGAAGACTGACAACTTAGTAGTTATGGAACGTTTTAAAGCTATGAAAGCCAGCCTCGGGGTTCCTCTAGAACGTGGAAATTAGCTGTTCTCAACAATTTAAAGCATCACTCGAATAGGCGTCATTCTCGGATCCTCCCATCTTTCCTGTTCCATATTGCTTCCGCAGGTTTAACGTGTATGTTTGTCGCATGCACACGATGGTCATTGATCAGCCATGATCCACTCAAATTGAACATCTACGCTACAAACCTCATTTACATACCAAATTTCATATCATCAGCTTCAGTAGTTTGGGCTAATCAAAATATTACGTACACATAAACGTAGCCCCACTAATAATATGCATATATTTCTGTGGCATTAAAACATGGGTATTTACATTTTGAAACGACAAATGATTTATCAAACATGTGATACAACTTCTGCTGGTTTTATAAGTCAATTACGATTCATTGGTTAGAGATGCTCATAGTTCTTTTAAAGTGAACTGCAATAAAAATATTTGTTATATAATTAAATCTTTATTTTTTTTATAACTATCCACAAGCAGTCTTCCGAAAATCAACACCAAATAAAGTACTTTATGTGAGAAAGAATCTATAAAATGTATTTATAAATCAAAAACGGTTGATTATCTCATCCTCGCATCAACGAAAGTTGACCATTTTAGCAACGCGACATATGACCAGTGGTAGAGTTGCCTTTCCGTTTCCGTCTTCCTATCATTACTGCTTACATTATTATTTATTATGTATGCATAAACTTGCACATTGAGTAAGCAATTAGGTTTAGAAATTAAATCATTTTTATCAAAGTTATTTCCAAAGAAAGTATCTTTAATTAAGCTTTTACTTCGACTCGGTCCATTCCCTTATACCGAGCCAGTGACAGTTCTTCAGATATCCTTGGAATAATATTAATAATTGCAATCCATCAAAACCCACCTTTTCCTTGGATTTATTAAGTTTGTGTTTATCTTTAACTTTTCAGAAAACTCAAAAACAATCATTATCATATTCTTTTATCGCATCGTTTCAATCAATGACTAAAAAAATCCCCCCCCCCCATCCTCAAGCATTGATGTTGGAACCATTGATATTAACATTGACAATATTATAACTTCTATCAAGCATTTATCGATTCTTGCTATAACATCTAATGCTTTGTACTAAGACTTTTCTCCATTTGTTGAACAACGTATGGTATATTTCAAACAATCTTCTGTCACTCGTAGCAACAGCTTTTCTAAACTGTTTGTTTGCTATATGGAACACTAGCTGAGTGCCCGTTCTTCGCACGGTAGTAAACGAAAATATTCCAAACATGTGTAATCCCAATTAATTCTAGTGGTGTGAAATCTAAAATAAAAACAAAATTATTTGACTCTTGATGTAAAGTTTGCATCATGAGTACTAACCTGGCATCATTGCAATTTAATGACTCAATAAACTATGTCAGTATCATTCGCGATCAGAAAAGTAAAAAGCTTAGTGGTTTGAAGAGAACTCCTGTCTTTCAAAATGTGTTATTTCTACATCATACTGTTTTCTAGGTTCAGGTTGTAGTATTAAATACCTCAGACACTACATGAAATGGACAACTGTTTATTTTAAAATAACTGCGCACCTTCATACGGGAAGAAACGAATATTTTACTAAAATCATATCTGCGTGTGACAAAACAGAATTTAATTTTTAAAAAAGTTCAAGTAATGTCCTCGAAATTACTGCGGGATGTATCAACGCAAATTAGAATTACTTATCGTTCAGTTGGCTGTAAAACAACCCTTGAAAAAGGATAAACAAAACACTTTTAATTTCATGAAATATTTATTAACGTGGTATATTGTGATTTATTCATATTATCCTTACAAATCTACTAATATTACCTATTACGTATATCAACACTATCTATCTTCCTTCTCCTTCAAGGCTACATTAAAAAAAAACAGCTTAGATTATTTTGTACCAATGGGAGCTTCTTATCCTATGGTGATTCTTTGCAATTTACGCATTAGCATAAACAATTATCATTTCACATAATGGTTGCCATTAAGGAAGCTCTCTCTATATATTTAATTTGTGCATAGTTTTGTAAGATTTGCGTATTTAGCACCGCAAAACATTTCATCTGAACTTGGTGGAAAATATCCAAGCGGTGCCGTTTTAAATATCCATATATCCAATACAGCGATATCTTATAAATCCTCCATGTTTCTGTCTCCTGAAAAACATCAAACTGTGTAATCTCGAGGAGCTATTTAGAATCGCTTTAAATGTGACAGAACGCAGTTGAAGAGTTTGCAAATTTCACGCATTTTTTTTTTATTTATGACGTCACAGTTCAGCTGCCGTAAAAGATACCCCGGTTGGTTGAGGGAGTTAATTTAGATTTTTCGCACAGTAGTTTTTAAACGGTATCTTATTAAAACTTACAAAGACGTTGAAAAAATTTTTTGCTTTATAAAGTACCCCTATGGAGGAACGTAATCCAACGTTAAAATAAAACTATACTCGCAACATGCATATGTTAGAAAACCTATAAACATTTTTAAATAAGCAACGGATTAAAATGCCACTAATAATAATAATAATCGCTATTTATATTCGCTATAGCTGTGACAGGACGTTAGAGTTGCATAGTTTACAAATTTCACGCATTTTTTAAATTTATGACGTCACTGTTTAACTGCCGTAAAAGATACCCCGGTTGATTGAGAGAGTTAATTTGATATTTCGCTCAATAGCTTTTAAACGGTATCATATTACAATTTACAACGACATTGAAAACTTTTTTTGCTTTATATAGGAATAGGACACTATGGAGGAACGTAATCCAACATTAAAATAAAACTATACTCGCATATATATGCTTGCGACATAATTCAGTTTATTTCTCAGTTTATTTCTAAAGTAAGTTTTAATCAAAATATCGCCTCCTTGTGTTAAAAAAAAAGAGCAGGGATAAAATTGTGGCGTAATTTTTAGGTATCGTAAAGCATTTGACGTCATAGATCCCCACTTGCGAATTGAAATTCCGATATCCTATCTTAAAAACTCCATTGGTTGTAAAAAAACCTTTTTTCTAATCCTTTTTGTGGCAGCAACCCAACATAAATTCTCGTGCCATGATCGCAATGTAATGAATGGCGTAAGATCGAGTTGATGCTATCAAATTCTAAACATTAGGTTGCATTAAAATTCGTAAAAAATCATCTAATTGACATAATTTTTTTGTTTTCATATTAAAAGAGGGAGAAAAAAATGTTTCACCATTTGTGAAAATATCAAAAAGTTATGACGTATAGAATTCAAGATGCGACAGTTTTAAAATTATTTTACGAAAAATTCGTCAAAGCAGATACTTAGTAAAAAAAAATTCCTAAAAATCAATAAATCATGTTACGTATTCCGAACAAACTGTTTTTAAAAGAAAATTTTCTCCTCTATCCCATGATACAACTGCCGTTTTGCTGCGAACGTAATTTCCGCCGTTATTATGAATTAGGTGAGAAAAATCGCATAAAATATAGAATTAAAAAAATTCTAGGTCGAATTTTGAAAAAATCGCTTCGAGGTGCACAACTACATGTATAGATCTTCCCGAGTACCAAATTTGGTGTTTCTAGGTATAGCCGTTTGTCCGTAACGCTGCCGACAGACACACAGACAGACAGACATCTTCTTTTATAATAAGTAGAGAAAAGTAATCAGGTATTAATTACATTAAAAACAAAGTAAATTAATATGGCTGTGTTTGCCTGACTTCATTTGGCCAATTCTCATTTTTTGAACTGGTTAGATTAGCATATTTAAAATTAAAATAATAAAACACAGCTGCCAACTTTTACGGAATATAATTAGCCACTTTCTATATCAGTAAATTTTGTTATGCAATTTTTCAAATCGCTAAATTGCTCATGTACTGGATGACGAAATTGAGCTGTATTGTAATGCGAAAGATTTTGTTTAGAAGAAGCGGTTAATTATGCTCTGTAAAAGTTGACAGCTGAAATAAAAACAAAGCGACCACTACTTTGAGGTTAAAATAAACATGTAAATATGAATAATGCAATCAACTCTCAGAAACCCAACTGATTAATACTGACTATAGTGTATTCGAGTGATATATAAGCCTACTATAAAATTTTACTTGTAATATGTAAAATCCAAACTTATTTGCTACATTTTATTAAATTTTCATTCAGATTTCTGTACATTAATCTAAATGTCTCACCATTTCTGCAAAATTCTCCACTCCAAATCTAGCACTTGGCAAAATACACTCACACATTAATGAATAACACCTGACTGCGTCCAACGAATTGCGGCGCTGAAGTCGGAAGAAGTCAGCTAATCTGATCCTAAGTAAAATTTGCGTCCAAATTATTTTTGAGGTTAATAGCATAGCTGCCAACTTTCAAGGAATAAAATTAACCACTCTTTGTAAATAGTATGTTTTTTGATTATTTCTTTTAAATAGCTTTGAACCTAGCCGCGTAACTGAAAAATATTGCTGCATTTTATGCCAAAAGCTATTGTTTAAAAAGGTGGTTTATTATGTTCCGTAAACGATTTAGCTATGTAATAGCATTGCTGCCTATTACTCCGGAATATAAGTAACCACTTTTTCTGAACGGTATATCTTGTAAGTACTTTTTTTCAAATTAGTAATCGCCTCATCCGCCAGAGTGAAAACTTTTGATGTGTTTTAAGCCGAAATTTCCTGCTGAAAAAAGTGATTAACCATACTAGTGTTTAATAAACAGATATCTCAATTCAGTTTTGGGTAAGTGGATCCTTGTGAGTTTGTATCTGAAGTATATATTAGAGAGGGGAAAAAACAAGGTTAACATTATAAATAGCTTATTGTTAGTGCTTTAGCGAGTGCTAAGCCCTGTTGACATGGAGGCAAACTCTGGTCGAAAGATTCGGGTTCGAATCCAGGTTAATCAATTTGTTTTTGTTTGTTTGTGGGATTACGGCCTATTAGCTGCTCGTGGGCTCTAGGCCGAGGGATGGTATGTCCTCCGTTGGGGTCTTTCTAAGGGGTCCCAACCCGTTTCAATGCTTAATTAAACTATCGAAACGGATATGCTAATTTCGTAGCTGCTAAGCTATATATATGCTAAGTTTCGTAGGAAACCACAGAAAACTCCGAACGGTTAGTTCGGCGGGTGAGACCTGGTTTCGAACCAGGCAGAGAAACCAGTTAATAAAAGTGCGTATGCATATGGTAAAATTGCACGTTATATCTGTGGGGGCGTATGTTCTCCCGGTATGTGGCAGACAGACGCATACACGGAAATGATTCCCTGTTTGGTCAAACTAAAAATTGTAGGGAACTTTGCACCTCCACGCTCTAGAGGACCTCCGACCCCAACTTTAAAAAGCTTTAAAACAGCCCAGCACAGATAATCGTTCAATCATCGGCCTGAACTTAGTATACCTAAATTGACGTACTTAGGATGACGTAATCATTAAGATAGCAGGCCTTAGTTGAGAGCGTCGCGGTCCCTCTAAAGACGAGCCGATACTATTCTCATCCATAGATACTGACTACTACGGTACATAATAAACCCCTTTTTGTAAACAGTACATTTTAGTATTTTTTTCAAAACAGTAACCAGCCCTTGAGCGTAGTAAAAAAAATGCTGCTGTATTTTAAGCCAAAAATTATTGTTTACAAAAAGTGGTTAATTATATTCCGTAGTAGTTGGCAGCTATGTTATCATCCCACTAATTACAGTAAAATAACTTTTTTTATAAAATAATATTTTGACTAACTCCGACAAAAAAATATTCGACATTCAAACATTTTAATGAATATTTTGCAAACAATTTATTATCAGATATTAAATCAGAGGAGATAAATTAATTTAAGGGCATAGATGCAATAAAACTTACATCTTCGTACCATATAATTCAAATTGCGCGATCGAACAGAGTAGAAACTTGAATTTCACAGTGATCAGTTAGAACAAATACTAATATATAAAAACCCAGAAGTATCTTTCTTAAATGAAGAAAAGTTCAATAAATATAATGTGCACGTGATATGAAGCTTAAAGTTTCTCTTAGAGAAATCTTTAAGAGGTGCAATAAAGTGGAAATCCTTGTCAGGACTATTCTAGATTTAGTTCATAGGATTAAAGTAGAGAATTTTCACTGCAACCGGTTATTTTAAATCTGATAAAGATATATGAGCTGTGAGAAGACAGTTAATGCAAGCAGAAAATTTTGAACCCAGATCTTTTGAATCGGAAGTTTGCTATCTGCTTCAACATTTAAACAGATACGAAGAATCTGAAAGCTCAAGTGCGGCAACCCAGGTTACGATCAAATTGCGAAGGAACATTTCTTGCTGCATTGGTCTGTATTACTGTTAATTTCTCAAAGATTTTCTTCGAAATGCAATGAAATGTGGGATTGCAGTCGATTATCTACGCAGGAAATCTAGGCCCGGGATGGGTTTGGAGATTCGCCCTCCATGATCGACTTTCTAAGGGGTCGTAACTCGCATTTACGTGAAGTTTCGTAGAAAACCACAGAAAAGTCCAAACGGCTATGTCGACGGACGCAACCTGGATTTGAAGCAGGCACCTTCCGTCTCCCAATTCAGAGCACAATGCACTTGGCCATTGGTGGGGCAAACTTTTTATTAGAAGGGGAATCTGATTACTCTCAAGAATGTTTACTGGAAATGAAATGAATTGATACTGTGAATTAAATGGCATTACTGTCGATTTAACTTATTATATGAAAAATCTGAATATTTCATATATGTCGTTTTTCTTTTACCTGTGGTCTACAAATTTGAAAAGAAGTATCTTAACTCTTAAAATGCACTAAGATGATGAATAATTCCAAACTGCCCACATGTTAATTTTAAAAATTGTTCATGGCAATCTTACTAATCTTAAAACAATATATTAGATTGTTTCCTTTAAATATAGTTTAGAAATTAAAGAAGTTAAAATCTTTTCGACTGTAGTGTAACAAAATTCACAGCTAAGAATCAGGCAGTCAAAATAAATAAAAATTTTAGGTTTTTAGAAATGCATAGCTGCCATCTTTCACGAGTTTATTAAAAATTAATATAGATTTTTTTTTCCGGGGGAAATGCAAATTTAGATTTGTGTTGAGTCCAAATTTCTACGTAAAAAGTAGTGGTGGGGTAATCTTACAATAAAATCGTAAAATTTAGTAGCTCTGGAAATGTAAGAAGTTCGACAAAATGAACTTATTCACTGAAGTTTAGAAATGGCCATCAAGTAGGATTGGGTAAAATTGCAGTCTAATAAACTTTATTATTTCAAACTACTGTTTCTATTAAAAAATTACTGTATTAAAATGTATTTAAAATTATAATAAATCATGCAACGAGCAATTAAATCACGGGGTTGATCAGAAAGAGATCATCAAAAATTTGAGATTTCATAAACGAGAAGAAAACTTCATCATCAAATGCAAAATGAATTTATTATTAAAAAACTTTGATTCACAATAATTTTGTAGTTTTGCATCAAAGGGAAAGTTCTTCGTAATGCATAAAAAGGTATGGAAACCGACTTTTTTATGATGCGTACTTGAAAGGCGAGCATCTTAAATTATTATTGTTTTCATTTTGTTTCTGTGCAAAATCTTATATGCGGAACTATAAAATTTTCAATAAAACTACGTATACCCTTGATTAAAAACATTTTGTCCTTTAACCTTTCTAAACTTTTTTTATTATAACTTTCAAGTACTTTCTTTGATTTATATAGTGATTTTGGACAAAATACTCTCTATAATTATGATACTTTTTGGTGCATTTTGAAATTATATTTCTTTAGGAAGAAAATATAATCATTTTACTCATTCCTGTATAAACTACGACTTAAAACTTCTTGTTTAGTTCAAGAGTAAGAATCATTAAAGTATTAGTAACGGATGTTAAACAATTTTTTTCCTTCTTTTCCTTCAATTCTTATATAACATTTAATTCATATTTTACAGATCGAAAAGATCTTCTTTCTCACTATAATACATAGCAGACAACTTTTACGGAATATAATTAACTACTTTTTCCAAGCAGTAATTTTCTATTTAGAATATCGCAAAATTTCTCACATAACGTGGCAGGTGGTTACCATATTAGAAAAATACTTTATAAAAGAGATACTGTTTACAAACAGAGGTTAGTTATATTCCGCAATGTTGGCAGGTATGATAATGATGATTGTAAAACGTGTGCAATTATTCTTTATAGCTTTTTATAGCTCTTTTATTAAAAAATTATTCCTTTTTTTTAAAATTACTTGCTGTTATATTTACCGTTATTTCGAAAGATATAATGAGAAGCTCAAGATGTAGAGCATTACATTTACATTAAACAACACGGAATTATATTCAAATTTCGACTCGGATAGTGCCTATCATACTAATTAACTTTTTG
The DNA here is from genome assembly GCA_038373885.1 of Cheiracanthium punctorium. Taxonomy (NCBI): domain Eukaryota; kingdom Metazoa; phylum Arthropoda; class Arachnida; order Araneae; family Cheiracanthiidae; genus Cheiracanthium; species Cheiracanthium punctorium. Next base: position 531,841 of record JAWZYV010020035.1, on the reverse strand, counting down.
GAATTTCATCTTCATAATATCTAAAGAGCAGGGATTTCAATTAGAAAATCCTTTTCTTCATTAGTTACATTACATTGTAGTTGAAAAAGAACGAAATGAGATTTCAAATACATCTCTCTAAGTTCGTATATCCTAGAGTGTACAAAATTAATGGAATTAGATATGAGAATATATGAGTTCATTTTTCATGCTGCTTTTAATGTAATTAAGTATTAGATACATTACGTTTGTGTCATAATTAATTGTAATATACGATACACTCTGCATGATACTACAAAGTTTTTGAAATGGAACAGTTTTTTATAAAAGCTTATACGCTGAATATGCAGTTTTTTATATTTCACATTGAACTGTAACGCAAACTTTTTAAATTAAAAAAAAATAAATGTTCACTGTGATATAAAAATGTGTTTCACGGTGACCTTAGCAGGAGATATGTGCTAATGATATATGTCTGAATGTAAGCACACCTTCACCCCCAAACTGACTACACTGTTGCTAATTATTAGGGGTTATGAAGTGTCAGAAAAATCTTTTCACAATATTTCTGGAAAAAGTAGGTGAAGAATCTCCATTAAGTAGAGTGAGCTGCCGTGACAGCTTCTAAAAAGCATAATTTATTCCAATGCACATTATATCTGGCTGACATGCTAGCTAATGTTACATAGAATTGACAGAAAGTGCACCTCAATTGCCTAGATGGTTCTATTCTAAGAATTTTCTTTCTTTTTTACTGATAATGGATTATTTAAATGATACGCCTGTATTTTAGAAGAGTCATCTCAGGGGAAAGTCAAATATCACGACTAAAGATAATATTTTAGAGTTTCTATGGGTTCTACCAACACCTCCTAGACAAAGAAAGCCTAACAGCTACTACGTCACCAAGCTCTGACGTCATCAACAGGCCTGCAATTAAAAGTTTTATTTTCGCAAAATAAAACTATTAAAAATTTCTGGTGACTTTCTCATGCATAGCAAAATTTTAATAATTTGAGATAAAAAATCTAGTTTTACGACAAGTGTAAGTTTTTAACCATGACTAATTAGATAATATGATGAGGAAATAGATCATAATGAATAATTTTATACAAGAAAGAAATTTTAATGTTTAATTTAAGATAGTTTCTAAAATTTTTAGCATTAACCAGAAATTTTAAATAGTTTAATTTTGTGAAAGTAAAACTAGATGACGTCATTTTCGTAGGCCAACTCATGACGTCAAAGCTTGAGTTGTTAGGCTTTCTATATGTGGGATGTGTTGGTTCTACCACTGCCACCTAGATACAGAAAGCCTGAGCGCTGAAGCTTCGACGTCATCATTAGGCCTTCGAGTAATGACGTCACCACACTTTCATTCTCATAAAGTAAAACTCTTTCAGATTTCTGGTGAATGCTACAAATATTAAAAAGTATCTTACGTGAAAGATAAAAATTAAAATACGTTCGTGACACAAAACAATCCATTGTGATTTACTCCCTTATTACATTATATAATTAGTTGCAGCTAAAAACTGCTCTTTTTTGTAATATTAATTTTTCTATGTCAATTCATTAAAATGTTGTTATGAGAGAGTAAATTCACCAGAAATTTCGAATAGTTTTACTTTATGAAATTTAATCTGTGATGACGTCACCTTTAGAAGGCCAGTTGATGACGTAGAGACTTGGTGACGTAGCAGCGGTTAGGCTTTCTATGTCTAGGAGGCAGTGGTTCTACTCCTATTATCATTAATATCTTAATGCTACTCAGTTCAGTAAAAATATTAATTGTTTAGATTTGAAATAGAAATTAGTCAATACATCTCTTACAGAGAGGAACACATCATAAGGGATCCAAGTCCACGCCTCCTACACATAGAAAGCCTAGCAATTCAAGCTATGAATTCACCTATATGCCCGCGAAAACGCCGAAACCACAGTTTTATTTTTCACAAAGTAAAGATTTTTTAAATTTCTGGTAAATGCTACAAATTTTAGAACATATCTTAAATTAACCATTAAAATTAAAATACCTTCCATATACAAATTATTCGTTATGATCTATATCAAATTATCTAATTAATCATGGTTAAAAACTGCCATTTGCATTAAATTAACATTTTTATCTCAACTTATTAAAATTTTGTTATGCATGAGTAAATTCACCAGAAAATTTTAACAATTTTATTTTGGGAAAATTAAACTGTTAAAGGTTGAAAGTCGGCCTATTGATAGTGCCGTAGCAGTTGTTAGGCTCTCTTTAACTGGGGGGAGTTGTCTATGCCCTACCTAAACCAACACCTCCTAGATGAAGAAAGCCTAACAACTCCTACTTCACCGAGCTTTGACGTCATCGTTCGCCTACACTTAAAAGTTTTATTTTCAGAAAATAAATGTATACAAAGTTTCTGGTGAATTTACTCTTGAATAACAATGTTTTAATAATTTGGGATAAAAAATATAGTTTTATGAAAAATGGCAGTTTTTACATATGACTAATTAGAAAATATGATAAGGAAATTGACCGGAATGAATAATTTTGTATGAGAAAGGTATTTTAATTTTAATCTTTTATTTAAGATATTTTCTAATATTTGCAGCATCCACCAGAAATTTTAAATAGTTTTACTTTGTGAAAGTAAAACTGTAATGACGTCATGACTTGAAGGCCTAATGATGACGTCAAAGTTTCAGTTGTTAGGCTTTCTATGTGCAGGAGGTGTTGCCTAAACCACTGCCTCCTAGACATAGAAAGCCTAACCGCTGCTACGTCACCAAGCCTCTACGTCATCAATTGGCCTTCTAAAGGTGACGTAATCACAGATTAAATTTCATAAAGTAAAACTATTCGAAATTTCTGGTGAATTTACTCTCTCATAACAACATTTTAATGAATTGACATAGAAAAATTAATATTACAAAAAAGAGCAGTTTTTAACTGTAACTAATTATATAATGTAATAAGGGAGTAAATCACAATGAATTGTTTTGTGTCACGAACGTATTTTAATTTTTATCTTTCACCTAAGATACTTTTTAATATTTGTAGCATTCACCAGAAATCTGAAAGAGTTTTACTTTATGAGAATGAAAGTGTGGTGACGTCATTACTCGAAGGCCTAATGATGACGTCGAAGCTTCAGCGCTCAGGCTTTCTGTATCTAGGTGGCAGTGCCTAAACCCGGGAGGATTCTTTTTATTTTGCACATGTGTTGTGGTTGTTATAAGCTTTAAGAATAGTTGAGAACTATTGCACGCGTTGTTCTATTCATACATTGTTTGAAAACAAAAAATATGTATTGTATTTTGACAATAGATACGTATTATACATATTTTCGGTTTGCTCACACAAGCATACGTATGATTTTTTTTATAAGTTTACTAATAAATATATTGTTAATATAATTTTTTAATTACGGCCACAGATATATAAAACTCATCTACCAAAGTTTATAAAAAACCTACTCCATATCAAATTTTTTCCTCTGTATTTGTTTCGTTCTGTTTGTAGACTGCTGGAACTTCTTAATATTAAATTTTAAAAAATGGTATCTGAGAAGCGCTAATAAGTTTGATGGTAAAAATAATGAACTAAAAATATGAGTTATTTCGAATAAGCACAGCTAGTACTTAAAAGTGTATATAACATAAAACATATATCAATACTTATACAATACATCAAATCACAAATGTTACATTCAATAACATGCGTTTATTTTTACTGTGAAGGTTAATTCATATTGAATTTAAAAATAAAGAAAAATTAAAGTAATTTACATTAAAATGAATTTTTTCATAGTCATAACTATGCGCATAAAACCTAGAATGTGCTGTAATATCATTGAAATTAGTATCTTTAAGGGTCTTTTTTGACATTTCAAGTGCACAAAATCGCCCAATTATGTCTGTCTAAAATAAAATTTTGCTCATATTTTCAAGAAAGTTAAATTTTGTGTCTTGGAATTGATTTTGTTGATAATTAATCCATATATACTATTTTATTTGCGAGCATCGGATATTCTGCGGTATTTTTAAAATAAAGTAATATTATATTAAATCAGACTAATGTTATATTAAAATATTATATTAATTCAGTAAATATTATATTAATTGAGAACGAAATGAAGCAGCAGAACATTAGGTAATCTCGTTTTTAAGTAGAGTATTTTTCGTATGCATGTAGTCAGCGTTAAAATGATTCTAAAATATATATATTTAATGTATGTCGGAAGCACAAATTTTCAAAGAGAATTAGAATTTATGTTATATGAAAGGCTTTGCTTTAACTCATCACCTGTTTCTTAAACCTTGCCACAAATTGACAAGAGAAAAAATCCTTTCTTTTGATAGTACAATCTATATTATTGCATTCTTTTCGTCATCTTTATATTTTGAATTTAAATTCCCCATTTGATTAAAGAAAAATATATTATAATCTACGTATGTGTCCGTGAAAAGTAAAATTTAAAATTGCATAAGAGAATTATTTCTCATACTGCACTTTAAACGCTTAACTGTCTTGCAAACGATAAAACTTTTAACAGTAGCAACAAGTTATAGGATCGTATTAATCACGCCTGAACTTCTAACTTGGATCAAGTTCCTACCGTTATTGATCGAAAAGCGCCGTACTGTGTATTCCCATTGGTTGTAATGATTTATCGTGCTCTTGATGATGCGTTCAGTGACAATGATAAATTAATAATTTTCATGTTTGTAGTAACATTCAAACAAATTATATATAGATAATTTGTTTAAATGTTACTACAAATTGACATAAAAATTACATGTTACTACAAGCATGAAATGCGTGTCTTTCACATGTATAACTTAATAAGAATTGCAGTGTAAAAATTATCTGTTTTCGATAATTTTAAGAACCATGTAAGCACTGAATATACATCTGTGTAACTTACAATTGTTTGTTTAGAAAAGTGTATACATATATATATATATATATATATATATATATATATATATATATATATATATATATATATATATATATGTATGTATGTATATAGATAGATAGATAGATAAATAGATATAGTTAAGTTATACATGTGAATACTTTTGCAAAATTACTTGCTTGAAATGTGCTCCGGAATATAATTAACCCCTTTTTCTAAGCAATATATTTTATAAAACGTTTTCTCATAGTAGCCATCTTTCCCATCTCACTCAAAAAGTTTTCTATACCAAAAGCTGAAAATTCACGTTCTTAAAAAGTGTCTTAAGTATACCCTAGACAGATGTAGATAGTTATTTTTTAAGGAACATAAAAATGCTATTTTCAGGTGGATGCTTTTGAGAAAATGTTTCATACTTAAATCGTGTGGCAAAATTTCGTAAATATTTAGTTAAAAATATTTTCTAAATTATGGCATACGATTTCTCAATTAAAAAAATTATTTTCTGCGCAAGAAGTGCACTTATGATGCTTTGCAATTACATGTAAAAGTATGCAGAAAGCCTTGAAATGAGATGACTACGACGGGGCTAAGGAATCACCAAACAGGATTTTGAAGATAAGTAGCTAATAAGATATGTAATCACTGGCGCAGATTGTAAGAACCAATATACAGGCATTCCAAAAGATCATGTGGTAAGCATTTGAGAATCGGGTTACACAACTGAAGTAATTTTGTATTAAGGTTTTGCCCACAGGGGCCCAGTTGTTTAAGCTCGTGTCTCATCAGAACACCGAAAGTTACAGCGCCGACCTTTCTCAGCGTTTGTGAGGGTAATAGCTCATCTCGACTGGGACTGCTGTGAGATCGTGCATGCTAAAAGGAGCGAGTGCACGTAAAATATGACGTGCCTCTAATGTTCTATGTGTAGAAGCGATACCTCTGGAAGTACCAATCGAGGTGAACATCTTTTATCTGGAAATGATCCAAAATTACAGTATGCCGTAGGGGACGAAGTTTGGCCACATGTTGGGTGAACTAATAATAAAGAGGCCCAAAGCAGTGGCCTTTGTTGTTGCCAGCGCGTAACAGGAAAGTGTCCGAAAAAAATTTGTTCTTATCGTTTAGGTGATCCAGAGTCATTTAGAGTTATTGACATGAATTTTTAAAATGCCAGTTCTATTGAAGTTTATTCTATTACTTTAAATTCTTTTTTTATTAGTTTTGAGTAACATAGATATAAAAAACTCTAAGTGTGTAAATTTTTACTCAAGTTTTACCGTGAGTAAAGTTTAGAAACCTTTAATATGCTGTGGAATAAAAGGATATTTTCCAAAGTTCAATGAAACAATATTAAGTATCCGAAATATAAAAATATAAATATATTAGTACTATTGCATCTAAACAAACCCAAAGAACTTTGAAATGTAAGTTTCATGTGTCACACTTTGCGAAAATTTATAGTTTGTAGGAATTTTTGAAATTTAATAATAGGTAAAGAAAAAAATTATTGCAAATTATATATTCAGTATTGAATATTTGATACTAATATAAAAATCAGTGTATTTTTTTTCAATAAATTTTTTATAGTTTTCTAATAATTTACTACAGAAACTACAACTTTTCAGGAAGCTAAAGATTTATATATATATATATATATATATATATATAATATATATATATATTTCAGTTTCAAGATAGCATTTTGGTATTATTGACTTTACTGTCTTAAATTTAATTTACATATTATTTTTATTTAACTGAGTAGATGTATTGTTTATCACCCTTTTTACACTTTCTTATGCTTCTTTTTGCTCAATAAGAAACGTGCTGTTTAAATTTCGGACTAGATATATAGTACATGACTAGACGGTCGAGCCAGTCTGGCCGGACACACCTTCAACCCTAGTATGATACATTTCATGCATCTCCTTTTAATCATAATTGATAAACTTTAATGTAAAAGAACAGAAACAATTTAGGTATTCAATCAGAAATCACTTTTTCTACACCCTGCAATGCAGTCTATCACATATTTAAAATTAATATGCATTCCTCTCTCCTATTCCAAATTTAATACATTTTACCAACTTTAACTGCTTGTTTCCTATCCTTTGGCTCGTTGTTTTTATAAATTCTTAATATATTTTTATATGATTTTAAGAGAGTCATAAATTTTCTTATGTTTAAAGCTTTTGTTCAATTACAGTTGATTTTATGAATCAACTGTACAGTTGATACAGTTGATTGCATACAGTTGATACAGTTGATTGCATGAAAGAAATATTTATTTCATGCTGTTATAATTAATGAATTCCCGATACCGCGAATATGCATTTTATAAATATGTTGAATTTGCATTTGTTTGAATCTTTACAAAATATAAGACTAAAGTTCCAGTTCTGAATATAATTTGAAAAATTTCACACACTTGCTTAAAAGATAACATATTTTTCTTCCAAATTATTTCGGTAGATTTTCTTCAGTGAGAACAAAAGTACATATGCACGAAATTTTGCCAAAATAGCTTGTGCTGGCAAGTCTATACCAAAGTGCAAGTGTCCAAATTTTAAAGTATAATTTTGAATTTTGGCACTTTCAAAAAATAAAATATAATATTTTTCCCTTTTCATTAGTGACAACAAAAGTACCTATTCAAAAATTTCATCAAAATAACAAGTACTGTTTTTATATTAGCTCACTACTCTGAAAATCCAATTTTAAATTCGACACTTGTAAAGTTTGAAAGCTTCCGCAAAAAGGAATATTTGTTCAATTCACTTGAAATTTCACATACTTCTATTTTTCCAACCAAATATGTCCTATTTCTGGTCAATTTCGATTTTGTAAAAACTCTACGGATAATATTTTGTTTTCGATTTTCAAATTTTTAAGAAAATTTTTAGTAGATTTTCATGACATGACATGACAAATTTTTAATGTATGGAACACCTAGGCTGTTTAAGGCAACATTTCCAATTTTGTAATTTACAATCCCCTTTTATAAACATTAAATACGTGGAGCCTCCCTGTGAGGCGTTGTCAAGTCAAGAAAAACAAATTTATACGCAAATAAATAAAAAATGAGTAATATGTATAGAGATAAAAATAAGATAGCCATTGCTGCCAAGTACTGCGGAATATAATTAACCACTTTTTGCAAACACTATGTTCTTTGAGTAGTTTTTCTAATTAGTTACGCGCCTATGGGTAGCGATAGAAAACGCTATAGTAAGATGAATATTACTCTTTTCTAAAAGTGGTTAATTGTATTCCGTAATAGCTGGAAGCTATAGGTAACAATATCATAAGTGCTAACTGTTACGGTAGTAACAGGCACAACTGTAAGTAAACATTGTTACGAATTTTCGGGGCAACCCGCTGTTCTGGAGTTTAAAATAGTTTAAAATTCGTATTCTATGCGTCAAGTAGTTAAATTTTGCTTTTTGTTGTATGAAAATCGGCCAACTAGAACGCGAGATATAGAGTTTTGGTTTCCCTATTGGTTTCTATAGCATTTTCTAGAAATCTCGAGAAATGTGGGTCGTAGACCTTCGCTGACCTCACTTTTGGGGACTTATTTTTGGTGCCAAATTTGGCGATATTTCGCCAAAAGTCGTCAAGCTTCGTGACAATTTGGTCATTTGGCGCGATTTTCCCAATGGGTCTTGTAAAGTTGGTTTTTCTGCATTAAAATCACATAATAGCCTAATGATTCAGCTGTATTCACATGACGTAATCAAAATTCGCGCTTTAAGGGGAACCTTCGGGAAATTTCTAATAGCTTCTGCGTCATCTATAAAAGGATGGTTGCCCCGTTCAGTCAGTGTTGCTTCCACTTGCGCTAAGAGCAGATGTCCGTGAAAGCTTAAGGCTTAGTATTGACGCTATACAAGCGATTTTTCCCACTAGTTTTAAAAGCTTTGTTTTTAAGTGCTGTGAGTAAATTCTTCATTTCTGTGTTTTGAGGGACTGTATGCGATATCCCTCGTTTATATCCACTGAATTTTTGCCAGTGGAAGTGTTTTATTTTGTGTGAGAAATACGACATTTGTGAAAGCTTCTGTACTAAGCGGACTGTTAAAACCACGTTACTGTCTGATTGTGCTTGTGAATTTTGTACAGCTGATTGTTCGATGAAGTTCTAGAAGCAATAAAGTTCGTTTTCCATCCTGACAAGTGGACAAGTGGACTCTTTACTAGAACTTTTTACACCTACTGGACTTTATAACGACGAAAACAGGAATTAGTAGAGTTCTGCAACAATATGGATTTAAAGTTCCTAAGCGGTATCCAAAATTAAGACCACCTTGGGCTTTTTACAGATTACATCTCGAAAATCATAATTTGGCAGCTCGGCTAACAGTTTCTTCGGAGCAGTATCGAGATGGGTGAAGAAATTCTCTCCAATCTGAACGGCTATTTTCTTAATGGAAGGGATTCCGAGATCATGCAGGATTACGGTGTTTGTCAGGTTTCCTGTGTCCATGCACCACCTCCTAGAAGGCCTGAAAACAGAAACTTTTACGTCATCAGTAGGTCCACTAAAATGACGTCATCACACATTTATTTTCACGAAGTAAAACTATTCAAAGTTTGTGGTGAATTTACTACCGCATAAAGCTTTTTAATGATTTAAAATAGAAAATTTAATTGTACGACAAACAGGAAATTTTAACTATCGCTAATTAAATAATATGATATAGAAAAAGATCATAATAAATATTTTTTTATCAGAAAGGTATTTTAATTTTTATCTTCAACTTAAAATATTTTCTAAAATTTGTATCAACCACCAGAAATTTTAAATAGTTTTACTTTATGAACAAAAACTGTGATGACGTCATCCTCGAAGACCTAGTGATGACGTAAAAGCTTCTGTTCTCAGGCCTTCTGTATCTAGGAGGTGGTGGTCCATGCCGAACTTCGCGGATAACTTTGTCATGTTTGGGTAAGTTTTCATTATCGACACACGCAAAATAAATTACATACCAAGTTTCACGAAAATTGGTTGCGCTGTTTTTGATATTAATGTGCTATTAATAAAATTTAATTTTTAGGTTTTCAAGAAAAATCAGTCATTGAAATTGCGTAAGATTTTGTTTCACAGATTTCGTTAAGGTCACATTTTAAAGTACGTAAAAAATGAAGAAAAGTCTCTTGTATTCTTTTGATACAATGCATACTTTTTGAAGAAATCGCTTTGCCGGCATTCGCTTCATAAAAGAGGAGTTCAGTATAGAGCACATTAGCACTCCTGTCTCACTGCCTGATTGCAATCCCGTTTTAACGTTAGTTTGGACATGGTTGGTTTATCAGCTTTTTTTGAAAGAGATCTGGCACAGCCTTCGCTGAGCTAGATTTGCACTGAAAAAAATGCTTTGTTGCATCAACGAAAATTTTTTTAGATCAACAAAATCTTCCGAATGATACAGCGACAGCGAAATTTTTGTTAAATTAACAAAACAATTATTGTTATAATTATTTGGTTATTGCAACAAAACATTTTGCCAGTTTAAACAAACAATTTGGTTAAAATAAACAAATGTTTTGTTTCGTGCACAACTTCTTTCCAAAAATTTCCGATACCCACAGACTATCCAGGTGTTTTTTACGAATGGATATATATTTAAAAAACATTTGATTAGTCTGTAATTGTTTTTTAAATAATGAATAGGGAACAACATGCTGTAAAGCAGAAGTGCCTAAGCCCCTATAATTGATGAAAACAATACGGACTAATGAATAGAAAAAGAAATGTTTTAGCTCTTTTGTTTATGTTTTTTAGAAGTTTTCAGAGGGTTTCAAGTGCAGTATTTTTTCTGTAAATTAATAAAATAAAAGGAATAGTTGAATTTTAAAAAAATGTTTAGCTTTTAATGCTCTTTCTATCGATAAAACATTTATTTATATAGTGCTAAAGATAAAAATGAAATTTTTTTCACCTTATATCAAGGCTATTGATATATGTCTTTAAATGAAGTGGTTCTTCAAGGAAGCTTTCTTCGTCTGTTACATATATGATAATTACGTAATTCATACAAAAAGAATAAAACTTGCAGACTAAAAAAATCAATACATGTTACATTTTTCAGAGACTTAAAACCCTTCTGTATGTTTTTACATACAGAAGGCACTGTATGTTATACTAGTTATTATTCTATTTCATACTTATTTATTACTTTTTAGTTTGAATTAGATTACGTAACCTTAAAAGCATACTCAGAAACTCTACAGAAATGCATCAATTTCCAAAAATAGTGAAGCAACAGGAGTAAGAACATATGCCCATCTAGAATAATATTCTTAAAAGCCCAACTACGTAAAATGAAACTTAGTCTGAAATTTTTACTGCTTCAATTTTGCCTCTCAAAATAGTATCAGCGGAATTTTGTAAAGCGAAGATCACAAATATTGATTAATATTGCATAGCTGTCAACTTTTAGGGAGTACAATTAACCACTTTTTCTAGACAATAATTTTCGGCTTAGAATATAGCAATATATTCACGCTTAACGTGCGAGTCCATTATTATTTCGAAATATATATTTAAGAATCTTAATTTTTACAAAAACGGGTTGATTATGTTTTGTGGAGGTCGAGAGCTATGATAAGGAAATCTGATACTGTCCCCCAATTAAGCTGATTAATATGTAAAGTTGATGTAGTACAAAATTTTCTGCTAAAAGTATTTTTAGAATATTTTAAAGTATATTTTACTAAATATTCAGTGCATCGCTACATGAAAATAACACCTATATTTATATAATTTTTGTCTAAGGTACGTGAAATAAAAATACTTACGTTTGAAATTCGAAACTAATTTTATATGTATTTCTCATAGCGAAACACTTCAACTTTATACATACTATAAATTTGCTTGATTAATCTAAATAATCAAATCATAAAATACATATATTTCCTATAGTATAAGCTTAAATTTCTCTAACCTTTTCTTAAAAATTTATGTTTACAGAATAAATGATTGATTCCAGAAATTTATTCTCTATTACGTTGAACGTCCGAAGCTTTCATAAATGAAATCATTATGTGACATACCGTTATTAAATATATTTATATATGAAAAGCTAGGATTTAAATGCTCTTTATATTTATTGAACTAAATTTCGAAACAATGATATGCAGATTATGAAATAGTACCCGTAATTAGAAGTACTGTTAATATTTTTGTTAAAAATAAAACATTCGAATGTTATAGATAAACAGTTAAATTACTTTTTAGGGAAAAGAAATATTGTACAAACAGTTCAGCAGTATACAATTGCTTTCAATTCCAATTTATTTATTTCTGCGTTAAAGAAAATATTTTCCCTATTTTCAAAGTAATTCAAAACCAAAATAGAAAATTAAATTTTACGATATAAAGAACTACTTTTGAGGTGAAAAACGAAAGGTAAACAAGAATATGTAAAAAATGCCTATTACTGAATATACGACTAGATAAAATGAAACCTCAAATGATCAGTATTGTATGCAGCAAACTTTTGTACATTTTCACCCTTTACCTTAAACGTACTATAGAATATAAACTTCACGCACCATGTTTTACATTTAGAGACCGTTTATTTCCCGAAATAAGCCACTGTTTGGGAAACTTAAATAGGAAATTTTGCTTGGATTCAAACTTTTCTTTGTGCGCTTGAGATCGCTCTATTAAAATAGAAACTGTACACGCTTAAAAAAAGAAATAAATTCCCTCTGAAGGAACTAAAATAGCTCCGAAGGATTTAAAGCGGGGACAAGTTTGTCCCGGTTTCTCGTCTAAAATCCTCAGAGGTATTTTAGTTCTTTCGGAATGATTTTAGTTCTTTTTTTAAGCGTGTACTTTTTAATCTCCACGACTCTGCAAAGAAAAGAAATAGAAAAGGCTCGATACCTTCAGGGTCAAAATTTTTGAAAGCTCATTTCTAAAGTTCTCGGATTTCAAGGAGACAGTAAAACGTGGATTTCTCTTATTTCAGATGTATTGTAGTATATTCTAAAGTTTATGTTTTTGCGCCTCTCGAAGTACACGTTGCCTCAAATTGAGTTGTTCATCTTTAGGAAACCCTTGCGAGAGAATCAGTGTATGCAGCGTTTTCCTATTTTGAGGGTATACGCATAGCTTCCAACTACTACGGAATACACTTAACAACTTAAATTTAAAGAATAACTTTCTGCCTAAAATATAGCAAAATTTCTGTGCTACGTGCGAGAGCTGGTTGCTACTTTGAAAAATACGAAAAAAATATACTATTTATAAACAGTGGTTAATTATATTCCATAGAAGTTGTCACCTGTGTATAAGCATTACCCATGCAAACAAGACCTTCTGGCTTATCGTGGCTGACGAAAAACATGTGCTACGGTGCTGACAGCCATCCAACACCTCCTAGATCCAGAAGACCTGAGAACGGAAGCTTCTGCGTCTTCAGTCACTGCCCTCTAGACATAGAAAGCCTAACCGATGCTACGTCACCAAGCCTCTACGTCATGAACTGGCCTTCTAAAGGTGACGTCATCACAGATTAAATTTCATAAAGTAAAACTATTCGAAATTTCTGGTGAATTTACTCTCTCATAACAACATTTTAATGAATTGACATAGAAAAATTAATATTACAAAAAAGAGCAGTTTTTATCTGTAACTAATTATATAATGTAATAAGGGAGTAAATCACAATGAATTGTTTTGTGTCACGAACGTATTTTAATTTTTATCTTTCACCTAAGATACTTTTTAATATTTGTAGCACTCACCAGAAATCTGAAATAGTTTTACTTTATGAGAATGAAAGTGTGGTGACGTCATTATTCGAAGGCCTAATGATGACGTCGAAGCATCAGCGCTCAGGCTTTCTGTATCTAGGTGGCAGTGCTTCAGTAGGTCTTCAAATATGACATCACAGTTTTACTTTCACAAAGTAAAACTATTTAAAATTTCTAGTGAAGGATACAAATTTTAGAAAATATCTTAAGTTAAGGATAAAAATTAAAATACCTTTCTGATAAAAAATAATTTATTATGATCTATTTCTATATCATATTACATAATTAGTTAAAATTTCCTATTTGTCGTAAAATTTAATTTTCTATCTTAAATCATTAAAATGTTCTTTGCAATGTGGAGCAAACTCACCACAAACTTTGAATAGTTTTACTGTTAGTGAAAATAAATGTGTGAGGGTGCCAGTTTAGTGGACCTAGCGATGACGTAAAAGCTTTTTTTCTCAGGCATTGTATATTAGAAGGTGTTCAGCCATCTTAGTACGGCCGCCTCGAACTAACATGGGGAAGCGCCTCTTCCGGTGCAAAAGGGTGTGACAAAACTGACAGCAGCGTAGTCTCTGTGCCTCGTCAATCACGAGACTTAAGGAATGGGTCAAGCCTTACGAAACACACTCTAGAGTGTTTCTTGAAAGCTTGTACAGGAACACTGAGATTCTGGTTGCTCATCATTATTTTATGAAATTTATCATACCTTAAATATATGTTTGCAGCAACAGTTAAAATTATATATATTTAAAAAGCTGCAATCATAATTCCTAAACAAATTTTGTGTAATATTTAATCATTAATCAATAATAAATCAAGATAAATGTTAGCAATTATAATTTTTTTAAAGGATGATGAACAACTAGAAACGTGATTCTGCTTTACAAATTATCATTTACATAGCTGGCAACTTTTACAGAACGTAACTAACCACTTTTACCGAACCATACCGTTAGAACACTGCAGCACTTCTGAGTTTTAATCATTTGCTTATTACGAATTTGAAAACATACTTAAGAAATTTGCTTTTTACAAAAAGTGGTTGATCATATTCCGTAAAGGGTGGCAGCTATGCATTTTACACCTTATCGTCTTGCATAGGATGACTTATTCCTTAGGCGAGCAGGCCTTGTTTGAGAAGGTCACGGTAAACATAGCAGACCCAAGGAAATTGGTGGTTAAACAAAATTATACCAAGAAGAAGCCTCAAGGCCAAAATAAGACACTTCAATTGGTTGAATGCAAGGAAAGTGCGCATTTCACTACCAATAAAGGCCATTAAGTTCAATTGACCTAATCCGTGGCTGACGGGAAAGACAGGCTGCGGTGCTGACATTTTGGTCACAACCCTTTTGCTCTCGAAGTCACGCGACCTAGGGGGTGTGGCCATCTTACTGTGGCTATCTCGGACCAAGATGGCCACACCTCGTAAGTCATATGACTGTGTGAGGGCAAAAGGGGGTAGCCAAATGTCAGCCACGCCTAATCCCCTATGAATTTTTTTGCTTTGGGGTTATCTCAAAAAACAAGTTTTCAAGAAAAGTCCATCTAAGAGCCAATTGACCTAGGTGTTGTGGCCATCTTACTGTGGCTATCCTGGATTAAGATGGCATGGGTTCGAAGCACTATGTTAGGAAAATTATTCAAAAAAAATTGTTTACAAAAAGTGGTTAATTATATTCCGTAATACTTGGCACTTATGAGATGGCCACACCCCCTAGGTTACATGGCTCTTAGAGAGTAAAAACGTGGCACCAAAATGTCAGTATCGCCGCCTGTCTTTCTCGCCCGTTACACCACAGCGTTTCTTTCGGTTGTGCTATCACTAAGAGTTAGAATCGACAGTAAGAGTAATAATAAAATTTATTATCAACACATCGTATTCTTTTCTTAATTGCATCGGCAATAATATATGGCAGCGTCGTGTTATTATTATTATTTACCTTTACTTGATAAAGTTTTCACTATCATTTGGTGGCGTTTGTTGAAAACTTTTTTAGCCAATTAACTTTCTATACTCTAATATTTATACCTAAAGACGTACCATCCATTGCTTCTCTCCCTAATTCGTCCCAATTAGCCATACTTTAATTTTACAGCAATCTGTTTTAACAAAAAACACTCAGAAAGAAACTTTCGTTTAAAATATGAAACAATTAAATTATTGTAAATTAATACTCATAATAGGTACTTATCAAAGTGGATACGCGTTCCGGCGGAAAATTTTTCAGTCTTCTTCAGCAGGATTCCGCTGAAAGAAAAATTTTTTACTAAAATTTTTCAGCTTTAATTATTTCCCCTCTGTTTTATCCCAATGTCACTTTAAATGCTTTAAAATAATGAGAATAATTTTTTCAAGCTCGGTATGCATTTTAAATAAAAAACAAATTGTACACTATAGCTTGAAATGCATGTTGATGTATCGTCAAATTACATGAACTTAAAGAGAGTGAGTACTACATTACCTCAAATGATTTTTTTTTTTTTACAATACTCATTATAGTTGTGAATTCGATACATTATTAATGGATGTGTTAAGAGTGATTTTCAGTTTTAAACATTAATCATACTTGTTGGAAACATTAATAAGAATGTTTCAAAAAATAAGCCGTTTCTTATTAATAATATTAATGGTCCTGCTTACAACAATCCAAATAATTTATATCTGTGAGTTTCACCTTCAAAGAGTACATTAAAAGGATTCATTTTTAATTTTTTTTGTATTATTTAATTACAAGGATAAAATAAGAGATGTTATTAATTTTTATTTTATACTGAAAAAATATACATTATTCTTAAAAAAAAGAGGAAAACGTCAATTAACATTTTTTAAAAGGACTATAACACAAGAATAAATATGAGTACATTGTACGAAATAAACCTCTTAGCTGAAGGTATTACAGAGCGTCCCACCTCAGCACCATGAATTCCCGCTTGTGTCCTCTTGTATTTATAATTCATACTGAAATTCAAAATCTTATTTTTTCATAACGTTTTTTGCTTTTATAATTATTACTCGCGATCTTAACGAGGCGTAAAACCTCTACAGTGCACCACAATATCGACAAAATCGATGAGTGATATGTAACGTGATCTCCTTCTAAGTAAACATGTCATTGCTTTTCAGCGAGTATTCATGTAAAACACATATGTCAGTTTTTGGAAATGTAGGATTGCATTGACTATGATTTTCGGACTGTATACACGTGCTGTTTACAGGATATTCGTTGAATCCTTCATGTAAATTTATCCAAATCTCAAATTTAGTTTGCTTAGCGAAGCTTTCTTAACATCATTGGAAATGTTTGGTAAATCGGGGTGGCGTCAATATTTGTTCCTTTTTGATCATACTGTTTTTAGGATAGTAAAGTTAACGTTGTAAAACGGCATAGATGCCAACTACTGAGGAATACAATTAGCCACTTTATGCAAACAGTACACTGTTTAGTATTTTTTTCCAGCAGCAACCAGCTCACGCACGTGGTGCAAAGATTTTGCGATATTTTAAGCCGAAAATTATTGTTTTAAAAAAGTGGTTGATTATATTTTGTAGTAGTTGGAAGCTATGTAAAAAGATTAATAAAAATTATGTTAAACATATGATTTTTAACATATTTAAAAATTCGTTTAATTTTTAAATATTGTCCAAAAGTGATTCCATGAAAGTTGTGAAATGCTAAATTTTTGAAAAGGAAGTAGCATATGGCATAACCATTTAACTAATATGTTAAATCTTAATAATTTTTTCAAACTATTTCAAATTCTTGAGACATTTTCGACTAAAGATGGACATATAAGAAAGCGACATTAGACTTTCTCAAAATGTGAAGGATTGAATTTAAAACAATTTTGTGTGCTATTCATAAAGAAGGTCTAAAACAAAAGTAATGAAAGAAAATGAATTTATAACTAAAGCTAGATATATAATTTCCATGAATATTCATGCATTTTTCATACCGATAGACGAACATTTTTTAATACCCTATTTGACAAAATTTATTAACTTTAATGTGATAGTGGCACAAAAATAATCTTTTATGACTGCTATTGTGAAATACGTGTAAGAATACTTCGTCGTTTAGAATTAAACTCTAAACAATCCAACTTGTAATCGTGTCAAAAATGATAATGTGATAATTTTAGTAATCTTTCACTTTGTCCTAAAAGATTTTACAAAAGGCATCAATTTAAATAATTAGCCGTGGCTACGAAATGTATTGCATTTGCGACTGAAATTTATTTTAGCACCACGTTAAGTAGCGAATCATTATATGAAATATTTCATAAGTACCCACTATTAAAATATGCCAGAAAATATTAGACTAATGTGCATTAGAAAATGATTTATTAAACTTGTAAAACATAATAGCATATTATATAGAAACTACATAAATTATACTGCGCATATTTAGTTCTTAATTTGTTCATCCATTATATAAAAGATGGTAGCATCAATCAATATCGGGTTAAACTACTACTTGCATGGATACATAAAATGACTTCTTTAAACATTAACTCGTATTGCATTATATTTCAACATATATATGTACATGTCTGAGAAGAGAGGATCGTGTTTAATTTCATAAGTATTATATGCAGAGCTGCCAAGTCTCCGGCTTTTTTCGGGAGATTTCCCACCACTAATTTTTACTTACAAATTTATGCTTAGAATAAGTCCAAATATCTAATCCAAAATAAAACTGTCTAAAAATTGTGGTGGGAAATCTCCCAGAAAAAGCCGGAGACTTGGCAGCTCTGTATATGTATATACATTGTTGGTCAAATTATGGACTCATCAACTATAATCATGCTTGTTTAACAGTATTTGATATAATTTTATTTCGGGCTGCTACAAAATTTTATCGAGTGAAGCTGAATGGCTTCTTTAAAGATGTCCAAAAAGAAGTAATGATATTGCAAAATGCATGGAAAGCTTTTCCATTCATAAAACGAATTTGTTGTGGAAATAACTTGTACTTTTATAATATAGTGAGCCCAATAATATGGCCAATACTGTGTGTATAGATATGTATATATAAATATATAAATCATAGCTGCCAACTTCTATGGAACCATTATTTTTTAAACAATAATTTTCGGCTTAAAATATCGCAAATTTTTACTGCGAGCGAGAGCTGGTTATTATTTTTGAAAAATGCGAAAAAAAAATATACTATTTACAAAAAGTGGGTAATCATATTACGTAGTGGTTGGCCTCTATGATATATATATATATATAATGTCTCGGAACTTCATGTACAAACCTCTGGGAAGGTCGACAACATCGTTAGGAACCCTAATTACACAGAAAAGCATGGGAGGAAATCGATAGGTAGCGCTGTACGGGAGCTCTCGAGGTCGTCACGTGTGGCTTCTTCATTGTCATATCTGCCCCACCATGGCCGAGTGGATATGACACTGAACATGGTAGAAAGCGGAATTGTTTAGTTCCCGGATTCCGACCTGTCGCGCGGCTGTCGATGTAACGGTCTGGAGTTTGGGAGTTCTCCAATGTAACGTGAATACGCGTTAGAACACCTTACTCGGTCCACATGGTGTATCCCGCATGAATTGTTGAGCTGAGCTAATTTCGTGCAGTTATCTCTACCTTAAATGGAATTTATTCTAACGGTCGCTCGCTTAGCTTACGCCGCAGTCTGCTTCCAAAACAAAAATTGTCTGTTCCCGTGGAACAATCGGTACACTGGCTGCTGTGTGGGACATGGTCACATTCATGTATTGGCAAGATGTGAAGGCGATTATGCTTGCGACCAATGGCTAGTGGCATTCGGTATAGGAAGAACTCGGTTTCTTTGTTTTTTTCGGTGATTCTTCCTCAATGGTATGTCTGATTTCGGATTTTCTTTTTTTAAGTGATCAGAATCGTGACCTTGACCAATGTCATAGGTTCAATGAGCGCGCGGAGCGAGTAATTGAGAAATAGAATAATTCTTCTATCTCCATTGAAAGTTAATGACAGCAGGGTTTTCGTAGATTATTCCTCCGTTGTCAAACAACACCTCCTAGAGAGAGAAGGACTGAGAACAGGAGCTTTTACGTCCTCACTAGGTCTTCTAAGGTGACGTCATCACAGTTTTACTCTCACAAAATAAAACTATTTAAAATTTCTGGTGAATGACACAAATTTTAGAAATATCTTAACTTGAAGATAAAAATTAAAATACCTGTCTGATAGAAAATAATTTATTATGATCTATTTCTGTATCATATTTTACAATCAGTGATAGTTAAAATTTCGTATTTGTCGCAAAATTAAATTTTCTATCTTAAATCATCAAAATGTTTGATGAGGAAGTAAAGACACCACAAACCTGCAATAGTTTTACTTTGTGAAATTAAATATGTGATGACGTCATTTTAGTGGACCTTGTGATGACGTAAAAGTTTCTGTTCTCAGACATTGTATATCTAGAAGGCGTTGGGTCAACCCGATTGGCTTGATTTCCGATTTATACCTATATCCATGCCAAATTTGAACTAAATCGGTCAAGTGGTTTAGAAGGAGAAGCGTTTCATCTAAATGCGTGTGTGTAGTGTAAGAGCTTCGATCACTTCGCTCAGCTCAAAAAGTCCTCCGTCCAAGGCACCCTCTAGGCAGATGCCCCTCTTGTACGCTTGCTTTAAATCAAAACAAAATAAACATATCTGCCAACTTTTATGGATTTTTTGGAAGATTATCAGCCACAAATTTCAAATAATCAAATGTAGATAATCTTCCGAAAAATCTGCACAAGTTGGCAGATACGACAGAGAGGAAACCACACTTGCGCATCTTGAGAGATCGCATACAGCACCACCTATCGATTTCCGCATATATGTTCCTGTGTAATTATAGTTGCTGTCTACCTTCCCTTCAAGTTTGCACACGAACTGCCGGGTCACCCTGTATGTATATATATATATATATATTATATATATATATATATATATATGCATGCGTGCATGTGTATGTGCGCGCGAATGTGTATCAGTTTATGTGCTAGTAATTTACGCATACTCCCGCAATGCACATTCTAAGAAACATTATTAATAGGGTATTAAAGCTAGAAAAGTACATTAGAAATTTATAAATGGCGTAAATATAAGAGTGTGTATGTAGTGCCTTTATCATACACCATAGTAATAAAATTATTTAACTCTTTGGACGTCAAATTATATTAAAGGTGCGGAAAAAACGTTCTTCTATTCAATAAATATAAAATACTATTGTAACTCATTAAGATGATGTTCCTGTTTTTTAAATATTGCTAATTAGGGTGCTTGCCTACCTTCGGAATATTTTTTTAAAAATATTTGAAAAACAATCTACTTGTGTGCATTACATTATAAGATGTAGTTGAAAACTATCAATACCATGTGAAAAACCTATCTTTTCATTATTATATATTTTTTTGGCTCAAAAACCGCTATGAAATGACACATTTTAGATGATACATTTGCAAAACATCTAAATTGTTTTAAATGAAGATATTTCTATTCTGTAAATTTCAGTTTGATGAATCTCCTTGAGGAAATGAATCACTCTCGTAACTTTAACTAAATTATTTGAAAAGTTGGAGAAGTTAACATCATTACGCACAGAAAAATCACTAAATTATAGGATAATTCATGAATTTAAGTAACTAACAATTGAAAATTAATTTCACTACATTCGTAGTTGAGATTCATTTCCTCAAACTTCATTAGAATATTCTACCACTGTTTCGTGTCATTATATCCATAGCTTTTCAGTTTGGATATTTTGTGATAAAGTATAATTTTAAAAATCTTGTGCTGAGAAAAAGTAAAAAGTATACGTACATTTTATGCTTACGAATTATGCACATTAAAATTCCTGTAAGTCAGAATCCAAGCAAGAGAGCACCAAAATCCATGCTGATGTAGATACATGAAATATCAATTTAATATAAAAATAGAAAATGGGATTGTTGTATGAAATTGGCATTATAGTTTTGTCTGAAATTTGCATTTTAAAGGAAGGCAGGTAACATAATTTTACAAGCCTGTGGCTTTAAGCTGTGGCATGTGGCTGTTAAGTGTTGCATGCATGAGACGTATTTTCATACGAAACTATTAAAAAAAATCTATCGGTTTTATTAACCATCACTTGATACGCGGATTAATCCAAATATGCGTGTTAAAGTCATGGGTAAGATGCCTTATCCATAAGTTTGACGCACGTGTTTGGGTTAATATGTGTGTCAAGTGTTTGGTGAATAAAATCGTAAGAAATTTTGTTTACATTTTCTAGCATTTAGCTTATTTCCCTTTTATACAAGTACTATTTAGAATATATCTATGTGCAGAGAAATCTTGCTACAACAAAGTTCGCTTTCACAAATATATCAGATTAACCAATGAAATGGTTTTATTAGAAGAAAATAATTATGTACAAATTCGGTTCTTTTCGGTTATGTACAAATTCGAAATTTCCCTTGACGAATTTTTCAGAGTTATGAATTTTATCTTCGGTCCCTTGAAATTAGTTATAGTGATATTTTATTGTATTCCTATTTAGGGATAATATATTTTTTTAATTTCTTAAAAACCTCATATGATCATATGATATTCAAGGACAACAAGAGGATTAAGTTGATAAAAAATAAATTTGTCTGATTAAAGAAAAAAACTTCAATTAAAATACTTTTTAATTAAGATAATGAATAAAGTGTCCAATTCCAGACATGTTAAAACGGGTAAACTACCCATGCCTCTTTGTTTCAAAACAATTTAATGTACACTTTATTAAAATATAAATAATTTAATTTTTGAATATCGTCAGAGGAAGAATTTGAAATTTCCACTCGTAGAACCCCGTTTCACTTTTTCTTATAAAAAATTTCAATATTTTTTCATATCAGTTGATGAGTGATATTAATATTTTTTTTATCTGTAAGTGACGAATCTCAAAAATAAAAACAGGTTTTCACGGAACGATTTACATTACTTGAATATTGTGCTTTAAAATGAAATGCTAAAGTAACCAAACACACACAAAATTATCCTTAATATATATAGATAGTAATGAAAATTGATACCTGTTTATTTCGAAACGAATAAACAGTAATTCACATAAAAAAAAATCATTGGCCGCTTGGGTAATCATTTTTTATCGAAGAAGTAAAGCACGCTGAAGTGACATTATTCAGTGGCTTTTGGGGATTCGTCTTGTAATACAAAGAGATTCCTCGGAGAACAAGTTAAATATTTTTCTGTCAATTGATTTCATTGGGAAAGACACACATATATAAATAAACTACAGCTGGAATTTCAAGGTTATACGATGGTAAAAGTATTACTATTTAGAATTTCCGAGCCTTCATTATTTCTGCAAGGGATACTGTCAAAAGAAAAGAATGCGTTTTAAGCCTTTGCATGCTTCATGAAATCGGCATGATATTGTTTAATGAATCAAAGATAAAAATTTTAAACTTACCATGAAAAATTAATTTTGCATACCATACACTTGCAGAGTTGCCAAGTCTCCGGCTTTATTCGGGAGATTTCCCACCACTAATTTTTACCTACAAATTTATGCTTAAAATAAGTCCAAATATTTAATCCAAAATAAAACTGTCTATAAATTGTGGTGGGAAATCTCCTGGGAAAAGCCGGAGACTTGGCATCTCTGCACTTGAAGAGACAGGAATTAAAATTAATTGAGGTCATGTTTTAATACATATTCCTATAAATTTACAGAGGTTCAATTGACTTTAGAAATTTTTAAGAATTTTTGGACTTTTTCTCTTATGGTTTCTAAAGATTAGTCTAGATATTTTTCAACTTTGAGCTCCTAAAAATGAAGTGCATGTATATTTATTTGACATAAATACGGCAGATATCAGAGATAGCAAAGATTCAACAAAGTCGCAAAAAACTCGAATTTAATTAACAAATAATATTTATATGGCAGAAAAGCAACATTCTGTTTACGCGTTCCTACAAATTTAAGACTTCAATACATAGGGGAAAAGTTGTGTGATCTAAAATAGAAATGGATCTGAGACGAGACGAGGCGAAAACATAACATTGTCTCGTCTCGCAAGTTAAACTAACAGTAAGGCACTTGAAAACTTTCAATTCCAATAAAACTAATTTTCCTTTCCTCCCTTTGGCTGTCATTGGTTTGCTGCAACGCTTTCCTTTGCATAAGTTTTGCGCCTCCAATTTTCGGGATACGTTCCAACGCCATTTATGGTTTTTCAATGCGTGTATAGACTTTCGCATAAAAAAGTGGGTGTTGCCTTTGGAATTTTTTCGATTTTTTTCACTTTAACCGTAGCCGTGAGGGCTCTATTGTTTTAAGCAATCCCAATCGCAAGCGCATGTTTCTGAATAACTATTCCTGAAATACCATCTCGATCGGTTGAACGGAAAGGCGGTTAGAAGGAAGCTTTTTATGACCACAATGTATAAAAGAGCTTTGTTAAGCAATAAAACAATTTATTAATACACCGCGATCAGTCCTGAGATACACATCATAGAAATACTGGCCATGTTAACAGCCAACCATTTTTTTTTATTACATGAATTAGCCCTGAAAGAAAATATCTAGAAAACACTTGAGTCTCTTTCGTATCTGGGTCTCTTTTCATTTAAAAAATAGCAGTTAAAAAATAAAGCGAACATATAAAAATAGGCAAACTGCCGTGGTTACATTGTGACAGTCAAGATTGATCAATTTCATTTCCTACCAAAATATTTTGGTTTCACACAGACATTGAGTTTAGGGGAAGAAAAAAGTCTATTTGTCTAGAACTGCAATTGAAAAATACCAAAAAATCGAATGTTTAAAACGATCCTATATAATAAATTTCCGAGTCTAAAAATTAAAAGTTTGGATGTATTATATATAATAAGCACATAGTGTTATAGGCAAATGATCTAATCCGGAAGTGCTTCATCTTTCCTTATGTCAGTCAATAACAAGAATATCCGAAATGATCAGGGAAAAAATTTGTGTTTTTTAAACTATTCCAAAATTAGTAAGTGTGTTTTCTCGTCTGTCTAAAAGGAATTGTGAAAGATGGTACATAAAAATAAATAAAATTAAAGTGGCTATCTAACATACAGCCAACTACTACGGACTATAAATATCCACTTTTTGCAAACGGAATAGATTTTTTGTATTTTTTTTCATAGGAGAAGCCAACTCGCCCGCAGTGTACTGAAATTTTGCGATATTTTAAGCCGAAAATTATTGTTTTCAAAAAGTGGTTCATTATTTTCCGTAGTAGTCGGCAGCTATGCCATCTAACATCAAAATTAAAGTGAATTTTATTTTTCATGAAACAATAGTGTTACACAAGAGACGGATTTCCAAATTTGCCGCCCATGGACCGGACCAAAGCGCCACCTATTTTATCGCTTTCGAAAATTTATAGCCTAGCTAGCTATTTAGAAATCCGCCATTCATGATACTGGATTGATGTTCAACATTTCTTTTCAATCCAATTACTAACAAATGTATCATAAAATATACGTAAAAAAAAAAAAAAAAACATGCGGCACAATGTAATCAATCATTACTGACAGAGAAAGCCTAAATTTGACATCCGTGATTTATGTTTTATGAGCAAATTAATGTTAATTTAGACTATTTTCATAATCATAGAAACATTTGGTCAATCAATATGTTGAATTATTTTATGAATAAAATAAATTCAGCTTATTGTAGAGGTATAATCATTTACTTATTTATATATCGCTATAAATAAGTAATATTGAATTATATTTGAATTTTGTAAAATATTTAAAGGCATAATGAAGAAGAAAAACTATCCGTAATTTGGTAGAAAAGAGCGTTTTGAAATGAACACAAGGTTTTCAAGAAATTCCTCCCAGAAAACTTATCAAAACGAAGTAACTCGTAACGAAGTAAAATCATCTGTCGGAGAAATAAGCGAGCCTGCGAGTATGAATACCAGATGTTTTTGGCAAACAACAGTGAACAGATCCTAATACGTATGTTTATCAGATGCGGGCAACTAATCGTAAGACCTTGGAGGGTAACATTTCTGTTATTTTAAGAATGGCATTTTATACGCCTTAATATATATACTTCTTACCATGTACAGTATCCTGAAATAACGTTTTAAGTTTGTTGGGAATTTCACAAGAATAACCAAGACGGCAAAATAAATGTTATTTCGGAAACATGGTTTTTTCTTTACATCAAATAATTAATACACAGGAAAGATTAGTAAGTCTTATACATAAAGCGCTCTATCAAAAGTAATAAATTATGAAACAATATTTAAGTTTGAATGGGCCGATGACCGCACAACGAAGTTTGTTTTTTATGTATCCCAGTTATGATTTTTCACAATTTTTGACATTAAATTAACATTCGTCCATTTTCTCATTTGTTTGTGCGTTGCAGCAGGAGTACGATGATATGATTTAGTACTTTTACAAGCAAGACGGTTCTTTATTATACCGGCAAACACTCAGAGGGGTTTTAGCTGAGCTCATGTGGAACATAAATCAACCTAAGAACACGCTCGGATCTCTAACCGTTTTAAAGTTGTTGCGGACAGAATGGAAAATCTCTGAATCCCTCAATCTCACTCACTAGTAAATTTACTAAACAATATACACAAAAAAGAAGGATATATTAAGAAAGAACGTAAAAAAATCCTATAAAGAAACATCAGTTGCATTACAATGTTTAATGACTAGTTACAAACGTTAAAACAGTGAAAAAATGCAAACTAAACATGCTCAAAAATATTTAATCGGAGATTCTGAAAACACTGTCTCAGCTACATAAGCAAAATTTACTAAACATTGGTTCATTCCAATAACTTAAAGTAATAGTAAAATAAGCTGACATTGAACCACCAAGCCATGCTTACCATAATCATTGATTCAAACTCCTAAGCTTAGTTCGTTTTTGACCATATTTATATCAATAAATGTATGCATAAAAAGTTATATTTGTATGGATAAAATACATCTGTTATCTATTGTAATAAATAAGCTGTAAATCAATGCATATAAATATGGTCAAAAGTGAATTTGAAGCTCAGGAAGCGGAGTGAATTTGAAGCTCAGGGGATTGGAGTGAATATGGAGCTCAGGGGATTAAAGTCTGCTGCTTTTGCAGCAGACTTTCATCTCCTCACTCCCACATCATCGTTTTCACATTGATAGTCTTATTTCGGTTCCATTGCGATCAAACTACCTTTCTGATGATTTGTAATCTAATATTTATCATGTTGCTCCTGCGCCTCATTATAGTCTACAAACTATTTATTCATGTATGTTTGCTGTGTGTTTTGTTTAATTATTGATTGAGAGCTCCCGCTTGCTTGGAATGTATGTGTGTTTTTGTAGTCTGGCTGGTCCAGCAGGTAACACGTGTGTATTTGAATTTCAATGATGTTTGTCAATATGTTGCTGGTTCATTCGACTATTAATAGTCTGATTTTGCAGGTTAATAGTAATTTGAGATCTGTCAAAGAGGTACTATCTAGGTAATGTGTTTACTGCAACGAGTAAAATATGTTTCTTTTGTTTTTCACTAAATTTTTAAAATGTGATAATTTTTCAAATTTTCTGTTAGAAGTTGTTAAATTTTTCCTTGTTCTTGGATTGGTTTCAACAATTAGAAATTTTCAGGTAACTAAATTGTTCGAAATTTATGAGCCCCCTGTGACCCGTTGTTGAGACGAGATTTAGTTTCTGCTGCGTGCTTGGCACAGTTGTCAGTTATTTTGTTTAGTGAAATGTTAATTCAATTTGTGATGATCATATTTAAGTGCTAGCTACAATTCATTTTCCCCCTTAAGGACTTTGAATGATTGGTGCATGCCTCGCCCTTGTCCCCATTAGGAAACTTGACAATTTCGCGTTTTACGTTCAGATTAGGAAATGCTAATCACACCTCCTGTTCTGCTAGGAATTGTGGTGCATCATCGTGGCTACACGTATTACATATTTCATATTTTCCTGTAGTTTTCTTCTCACATTTTTTAAAAATCTTTTTGCGCACATATTTTCTTTTATACAATAATTTGAATTTTGAGTGTTTTTGATTTTGTATTTTCATAGGTTTAGATTTTTGTTTTGAGCAACGATTGGGTACAGATTGTTAATATTTTATTTATATATTACTGATATGCATATTCTGAATGCATGTTGGTTATTTTTGTTTGTAATCATTTCTGCAGTAAGAAATTGTTGTGAATTGTAGCATTTTATATCGCAATTTATCTGAAATTAAGATTGATTTTTTCATGCAAATTTAGTTATGAAATTTTTTTTAGAACGTTTTTATAATTTTATTCATGTGTTGTGATTTTTACAGACAATCAAAAATGTTTTTTTCTTATTACTTTTAATTACTTGATTAAAAATATTGATGTAATTATAGTACATCTAGAAGTTGAAAGTCAACTGATTTAATAATGATTTATATGTTCCAATTGTATTTTCCCAAGAATAGTGACTGAAATTGTATAGAACTTGTGGACTACATTGATTAGTTCATTCTTAAAGTTTAGTTAATAATATGTCGTCATATTATATCATAAAGGCCTACAATGATATTAATCCAGTTATATGTCTTGCTATATTCCCCTAATAATGTTATTGCATTTAAATGTATGTATATCTGCACTTTGGGGATTGGATCTTCTGTTTTAAAACCGATTTTTTTTCTGGTCAGTGGGGAGATATATGTGGTGGTATTCAAACAGCAATATCTTTTTATTGCAATTTAAATACATTTACTCGTTTCTTTTGTTTGACAAACCCCATTTATGTGAAAATAGTATTTCCAAAGAAAAAATATGATAAAGATATACAGCTATATTTGATAAACTATGTTATTTGATAAACTATGTATAAAATTTGTAAAAGTTATACAAATTTTACATTTAAAAATAGTTTTGTCTACCTAAATTCCACTACCTAAATTTTTGTCTACCAAATATTCCACAATGCGTCGTTTTTATTATTTCGTCATCTGGCAGTACTTTATTACTTTTCAGCAGTTATTGTCGCTGCTTTATTGCAGATCGCCAGCTTAGCTGAGAGAATCTGAAGATTCTCGGTCATTAAACTTCTTCTTGCTAGGGATTCTAAAAAGACCTTTGCTTTTTATTTGCCCGTAGCCAGCCACAGCGTCACTGCCTATTATTAATACTATTATTATTATTCTTTAATTCCAAAATAAAATAAATTTTTCTAATAGATATCTGATTTGATCTTTCTGTGTTACTCTACAGCCTGGTATATTCCATTAGTGAATATTGATGTGAAACTTCTCCATCTTGTTAAAAACAAAAACAAAAACAAAAACGGCTAACGAATCTACGTCACAAAGCTTGAATCTTTCAACATTTCATTTGAACCCTGTGCAGTTCATGGCAGGGAAATCTCGATCGCTGCTTTCTTTCAATGATCAGAGTAAGCAGGTTAAACCTGGGCTCAGTTGTAGAATAAAATCTCCTTATAAAAAAAGAACAGATTTTTTTCTTAATCTTAAGGCACAGTACTTCTTCGATATTGCCTGCTAACCCTACTAATCCGAAAAGAGAGACGATATCGGTCCCGAGTGCCCCTAACTCGTTTTCTTTCGAATACACCAGCTTAGTTTGTCGGTGCAGAACCAACATCACTCTAATTACCACCTTGCTAATGCCGATGCAGAACAGTTTATAGCCGCTGCCGGCTTCTCATTTATCCGATAGGGCTGTGTTTTCTACGGTGCTTAAGAAAAATATATGTTATAAGAATATTAAAAAAAATATGACGGAAATTTCCATCTTATATAAGGACGCATTTAACCCGAACGTTTCACATTTCTAGGAAGTGATGATGTTATTTGACTTTAAACGCTAATTTCTGAAAGAAAATTTATGTGAGTTTACTTAAAATTTAATGACTTCAAAAACGTCTAGGTGAGAAAACGTTTTAGCGAAGAACTTGAGAAATGCCTATTTTAATGCCGTTAAATGACTTGCACTAATCGTGTTAATTTAAATGATTGATCACATCGTTTTAAAAAGTTATGGCTTTAAAAATAACACTCTCGCTTGTCAACATATCTTTTGATTTCCTTGTTACTTGTCGGGCTCTAAACAAAATGTGAAACATGACTACCTACTCTTTACGCAATTTCCGGTTTCCAATCTATTATTAGAGGATGAAAAAGTGAAAACTTTCTAAACTATGCTGATATCGTTAACAGGTGTTGTCACTTTTGAAAAAAATGTTACATTCACAGAAAAAATCAGTGTTCATTCTCAAACTCTCTCTCTCTCTCTTTTTTTTTGAGAGGGAGGGGGACGAACATACTTATCTATATTTTCCTCAACTGCCTTCAAACACTCTTTCAATAAACTTATCCAGTGAAACTTCTTACAAGTTGTTACCCTGAACGATAATTTCTACTTCCTTAAATTGAAGTAATAACTAATTCGTCTGCTCTTAAAAATTCTTATAAAAATAAATTTTATAAAAAACTTTTAAATATAAAAAGTTGTAAATTGTTAATTAACGGTTGTAATACTCTTTCACCCCTAATTTATACAAATGTTATAAAATATATATAGAAAAAAATAATATCACGATATAACAATTTGTTCATCTCCTTAAAGTAAATTAAGATGTCTATTCATGAAATCCTTTCAACACGCAGAAAAAATTACGAATAGCCATAGATGCCAAATACTACGGAATATAAACAACCAATTTTTGTAAACAGTATATTTTTTTAGTATTTTTTCAAAATAGTAACCAGCTCTAGCGCATAATACAAAAATTTTGCAATACTTTAAGTCGAAAATTATTGTTTAAAAAAAGTGGTTAATTATATTCATTAGTAGTTGGTAGGTATGGTATAGCCACAGATTTCTTCAGAGTATTTCATTTTCTAGCCGTTCCCAATTTTTCCTTTACTTTCTACAAGACCGAGTTTTCCGAATAGTGAACCATGTATAACACACATATATTGTGAATGTATTTTTTATGCATTTATGGTGATATTACAATAGGCATCAGCTTATTTTACAGTAAACGACTAAATTTTATTTTATATTTTGTTAATTTTTTAGATAATGAGGACAAAACAGCCGAAAGCGGCAGCTGGGTTTTTATTACGTTTTTTTCGGCGCAAATTAATTTTTTTTATTGATTGGAATATATTTATGCTCTCGTACATAATAGCATATTTATAATAAATACTACATATCTAAAACTCTCAAAACTGTATAATTATCCTCTCCCTCTGTTGTATCTGAATTGCCTTATCCATACAGCACTTGATTAATCTTCCTTGGATAGCTTAATTTACAGATTAATTGCTCAAGTCCGACTATTCTATGAGAGGAAAATATTAGCTTGTATTTGTAAGGAGATTACGCTACGGTAGATTTGTGTAATAGCATGTATACTTCGATAATAGGACAGTACTCTGATATTATAATCTAATAGAATGAGAAATATAGTTGATATAACTTTTGTGAAACTGGTGTCTTCATCGCAACATTTTTAGAGCATGAAACATTTAAGTTTTTTTGAAATCGCATTTTAAAAATATATTTAATACGGACTGTTTGTAGTTTATGTTTAATTAAAAAAAAACACACATTTCACTACTCTGTTACACATTAGATGATAAACTGTTGCATGCCTTTACCATACAATGTTTAATTTTTCAGAAACTTGTTTCTACTAAACTTTGAATCAAATTGTACGTTGGGTCATTACAGATAATCTTAGTTATTGATCAATTTGCGTCCCAAAGACTACATCTTTAAAAGAATCAGTCAATAATAGGGGAGCATAAGACGGAAAAATGGAAACGCTATAAATTTATGA
Source organism: Cheiracanthium punctorium (assembly GCA_038373885.1). Taxonomy (NCBI): domain Eukaryota; kingdom Metazoa; phylum Arthropoda; class Arachnida; order Araneae; family Cheiracanthiidae; genus Cheiracanthium; species Cheiracanthium punctorium. The sequence continues at coordinate 500,324 of JAWZYV010020035.1, read as the reverse complement.
AAATCATGCAAACTTGATTGTAAGCTTAAAACTGCAAAAGAGCTTTGTAATTAACGCGCATGATTATAAAACCGATCACTCACTCTAGATAAATAAGTAACACACATTTATGTATATGTGTGTAACTTACAAAATTCGTTTGTAGTTTTAATATTTTAAGACTATTTTTTAGTGTTTTTATTATTGAACTTCAAATTATTTATAAAAAATACCTTGCATTTGCGCTTTAGTTTAAATTTTTGAAAAGCTTATTACTATACTACTTGACATCAGGATCTCAAATCAGATTGCCAATAACGTCTCCCATCTCCTAAATTAGACTTTTTTTGCTGACAAGTTATTATGCCTTTAAATCTTGTTGATAGCTTCAATTGTTTCTTTAACTGTAACTTTAAAACATTTTAAATGGACAAATGGGCCTACTTCAAGCCACACACTACATCTTTTTTTTTCCAATTCGGTATTCTTGTAATTTTCATACACTAAAAAAATGTAGCAGCACGAAAGAATGACGCGATTGAGCTGAAATTTTCAGGAAATGCAAATTGCTCTATGTAAAGCAAATGATTAAAATTTCAAAGCCACTAAGCATGCGTGGGCTGAACAGCGCCCTCTGTTCTTCATCTGAAACAGTATAAATAAAGGGCTGTAGCGGCATGTTTAAAATAGTCTGTTCTTATCTCAATGTGGCAAACGTGAAGTGAGATGAAACTATGCCTCGTTGACGGAAGAGGGCGAAATTTGAACAACCTAAGGGATTTTGATCTGGAAAGAATCATCGGCCTTCGTGAAGGGGGATTTTCCTATCGCGCAAGAGCAGCTCGTGTGCAGCGTAACAGCAGAACAGTGATGCAAGTTTGGAAGTGGTGGACAGACGAGATCCGGACAGCTCGAAAATCCAGGAGTGGACACCGAAACATCACGTCAATGAGCGTCGATAGACAATTGGTCCACATGGCGCTGATAGAGAGAACAACTTCATCTAGACAGTTGGCAGCACATTGGTCCATTGCCACGGGTGTATCACTGCCTGTTTCATCAATTCGTCGACGTCTGCTGGGCTGTGGACTGAGTATACGAACTCCTTTCAGGATTCCCCTCACGCGAAAAGATCGACGCTTGCAACTGCAGTGGGCTCATGAACACAGATACCATAGATGCCAACTACTACGGAATATAACCAACCACTTTTTGTAAACAGTATATTTTTTTAGTATTTTTTCAAAATAGTAACCAGCTCTCGCGCGTAGTACAAAAGTTTTGCAATATTTTAAGCCGAAAATTATTGTTTTAAAAAAGTGGTTAATTACATTCCGTAGTAGTTGGTAGCTATGACAGAGACTAGCGTGAAGATTGACAGCAAGCGGTGTATTCTGGCGAAACCTCTTTAATTTGTCGTATCATGATGTCCGCATTGATATTAGACGCCATTATGATGAACGCTACTTCCGGAGTGCATTATCGAATGTCATAGTGGAAGAACACCAGGAGTTTCGGTCTGGGGTGCGATTGCGTATCATGGACGATTTCATCTGCTACGAATTGTGGGTAATCTGAACAGCAACAGATACATCAGAGAAGTTCTAGAGCCCGAAATCTTTCTTTTCCTTAAGACATTCCTGGAGCTATCTTTCGGCAGGATAATGCCTCCCCCCAAGCGTGGCAAGGAATGTGCAAGACTTCTTTTTAGCAGAAAACATGCAGCTTCTTTCGTGGCCTGCTTATTCGCCGGATATGTCACCTATTGAACATGTGTGGGATTTCATTGGTCGGCGTCTCGCTCGTGATCCTTGTCCTACAGCTCGAACAGATGAACTTTGGGTACGCCTACAAGAAATATGGAATGCTCTTTTCCAAGCATGCCGACCGAGATGTATGGTGGATAATGCACCGTACTCCGGTTTCGGGTTCAACTCCCGGCGGCCGGGGTTCGATCCCCGACTGGGCGTGGCTGTCACTGTGTCCATCCCTTCATAGGGGTAAAGCCTTCGTTTCCTGCAAGCGTCCAGCGACCAGAGTGATTAATGACCTTAGCGGGTGCCTCTCGCGTCCAAAGAACGCGTTTATTAAAAGGTGGTTTCAATCCAGCGTTGAGCGTCGCTGGGGACGTCCAGATCTCGTGGACGCACGAAAGACCCCGGGCGTTTTTTCGCGGTTGACAAATTGGAGCGCTGGCCGTCGCCGCTTGCAGGAAACCCAGGCTTAACGCTGTTTGCGACTGGTTCCCCCATAATAAAATGGCCACACCTTTCGGGCAGTTGTATGGGACAATGCGTAATCGGCAAGTTCCCGCCCGTAGGAGAAAAAAGTGTATTTTTCAAGCATACATTCAAAATCTGTTTGCCTCTATGCCACGTCATTCAGCAGCACTTAATTCAATGCATGATGGACACACCCAAATTCTGATTTCGGACACTTAGTACTCTTCTTTATTTTGAAAATTTAATCATTTATTTGTAATAATATAAGTGGTTAGTGAATAAAATTTCATTTCATTCTGCAGAGCTGCCAAGTCTCCGGCTTTTTTCGGGAGATTTCCCACCACTAATTTTTACTTACAAATTTATGCTTAAAATAAGTCCAAATATTTAATCCAAAATAAAACTGTCTAAAAATTGTGGTGGGAAATCTCCCGGAAAAAGCCGGAGACTTGGCAGCTCTGATTCTGAGTATTCCTTTATGGTGTTGCATTTTTTACGAACAGGGGTTTATTTTCATTTCCAGATCTACAGCTTTCCCTCGTTTTTTCCAACAATGATACTATGTAACATTTTTTTTTCATAGACATCTGTACTATGTTTGAATTTGTAAAACATCAACGGCGTAACATAGTCTGTCAGTTTCAGAGCCAGTGGGGGATGGGGTGATTGCCTCTCAAAAAGAAGACGTATTGTGGCCGGATCGCTCATTGAGAAAAAAAGCGCTTTAATCTTCCCGCAATTCAATTGGGAAAATCTTTGGTACAGCCATGAGGTCTGAAAAAGAAATTGGCAGCACCGTTGCCATGACAACGACTACGTAAGCAATCTCTCCGGCATAGGCTGTATAGGGCGAACTCAGCTAAGAGGCAGCTCATAAAAGATTTCCTTGCACCGGCTGCATTCGGGAATTCGACAAACTGATTGGCTCAGACGAAAAGTGAGGGAGGGGGTACGACACACAGAATATATGTTCTTGTCCATTCTAACGGAAGGAACTTTAAATTTTTTTTTTTTTTTTCTGGGAAGGTTGAAAGTACTTACATTTATTTGTTACTGTATTATTGAAATTTATGATTTAACCGTTTTGAAACATGCAGCCCTATTATGATCCAGTTTATGTCTTGCTTCAAACTCCATTTAACATATGGAAAGAAGATGATAAACGACAACTACTAAAAGAAGATAGACCGACACCAAAATTGTCCATTCATAAGAAAACAGCAGGTTCGTCTCAGCATGGTCGTAGCTTCCAGTCATCTTGGTATTCATTATTCTCGTGGCTATGTGGCAGTTTTTATTTACAAAAAATGTTTTGTTGGCCGTGTTTAATCGTTAGGATAAAAAAGAGCGTTTGGAATGGTACTGGATATGATGGGTTAACCACCATCACAAGAGCATGTAAAACACATGAAGGCTCAATCGAACATTTAAAAAATTCTTTAAAAATTTAAGGAGTTGTTAAGAAGTGGGACCCAAATTGCTGACGCATTAAAGGAAAACTCTCGACTTTATGTTGCTGAATTTAACAAGAAGGTAAACCTGAATAGACGCTTCATGCAGTTACCCATCAAAGCAGTATTGTTTTTAAGTAAGCAAGAACTGGCATTTAGAGGACATGACGAGCGAGAAGATTCTTTAAACCGGGGGAATTTTAAAGAGCTTTTAAAATTATTGATATCTGAAGCTTCGATAGAATTACAACAGCGTTATTTAAATATTAAAACTGTTTTTAAAGGTGAATCAAAAACTATACAAAATGAATTGATTGAGTGTTTGTATTCTCATATACATGAATTTATAAAAAATGAAATTTCAGAATCTCCGTTTTTTGCTGTTGAAGTAGACGATACCACAGATATTTCCCAAAAATCACAATGCTCTATTATTGTGAGGTATGTTTCTTCAAACGGATTGGTAGTCGAGAGATTCTTAGGGTTTTTTGATGCTAGTACATCTCGTACTGCAGAAGCTCTCTTTGAACTTTTGGAAACGGTTTTACGACCTCTTGAATATCGCACAAAACTTATTGCTCAATGCTACGATGGAGCAAGTGTCATGCGTGGACATTTGACTGGCTTGCAAACCAAAATTAAATCGCAAGCTCCACAAGCATTATTTGTTTACTGCTGCGGCCATAGACTGAATTTAATTTTAAAACAAAGGGTAAATAATACCTCAGACTGTCGAATTTTTTTTGCAAATTTAAGTGGAATTCCTTCATTTTTCCATCATTCTGCGAAGAGGACATACTTACTAAATTCAACAATTGCACGGAAAATACCAACTAGCACTGACACTCGATGGCATTCTAATAGTAAAATATTAAGAGTGGTAACAGATGAATGGACAGGCTTAAAAGAAATTTTCGAAAACATTTTATCTGATCCAAATATGGATGAAACTTCCATTTGACATGCAAATGGATTTTTGAATTATTTTAATGATTTTGGATTCACACTTTTATCCTTAATTTTTGATTTTATTTTCCAACAAACAGATGTTTTATATGACATTCTGCAAAAAAAAATCTTTGGATATAAATTATTGTCTCCAGCAAATCAAGGCAACTCGGAACATAATAAGCCAAAACCGTAATGAGGACACGTTCAAACGTTTTTTTGAAATAGCGAATTCGAAAACAGAAATTGTTTTCAAAAGACAATATGGCTTCCAAACACAAGGAGATGTGTTTCGAAAATTTAAAATATTATATTTTGAAATTTTAGATACCATAGTAATGGAGTTTGATGCAAGATTTAAAGACAGCGTATGTTTATATTTTTTTTGTCTCGCCGATTCTTCAAAGTTTGAGGACTTTTCCATAAATAACATCCCAGAAAACGCTATAGAAAGCTTGAAAAACTCTTATCCAAATGTGATAAGTGATACTCATAGACTTAAAAATGAATTAAAACTGTTTTATTCAGATTTATCATACACGAATTGTAGTGTGCAAGAAATAATTAAAAACATAATGGTTAATGATGGTAATGATAATGGAACGATAATGGTAATGATAATGGAACGAAGGACATTTTCCAAGAAGCATATAAATTCCTGTGTTTGATACTGACAATACTCACTACAAGCGCAACAAGTGAAAGAAGTTTCTCTTGTCTAAAGAGAATTAAAAATTATTTGAGGAATTCCATGTACGAGGAACGATTGACGGCATTATCGACGCTGTCAATCGAACGGGGAATAATTGATGAACTTATTAAAACTACGCCTTTTTATGAGGACATCACTGACCGATTCGCAAGTTTAAAAGAAAGGAGGATTGATTTGACTTATAAAAAATAAGTAAGTTTTCTCTTTTTTACTTTTCTTCTCATGTTATCATTACAAAAGAAAATTCTAAGGAAACTTCGAATCAGACACGGATTAATGCAATTTTGAGGATAAGAGCGGCTAGTTGAAATTTATGTCCATTTTATGAAAGTAAATTAGAATCTCTTACATTTTTTATGTGATTTCCTTTTTTTTTTTCCTCAGGGAGGGCTTAATCAGCCAGCGTTCGAATTCAGTAACAAAGATTTTTCATTCCTGTCTGGAGGAAGGGGGAGGGGGGGGGCTCCTAAGTTTCCGGCTGCACTAACATTTTTAACCACCGGCCGCCACTGGCGCACGTAAACCCACTGTACAATCTATATTTAACTTGTTCACTCTTATCATTTAAAAAAAAAGACGCTACGGAGAAGACTCTCCTCCTTTGACCAATGTTGTTGATTAGAAGGGTCTTTTGAACGATACACTGGAGCCCAGAATTGCGCTTGCACAATTGATTTTTTTATGTGAGCGAACAGGTTAAACGTGGGTTCAATTTTAACAATTAAAAGTAAAAATAAAAGAGTATTCCATTTTGATAGTATATCTGATAGTACACTTCGTCTTACTTTCGTGTCTCTCCCGAAACTTTTCTGGATCCGTTACTGGTGACTATTGCGTTTATCGGATTGAAACTCACTGCAAAAGTGCATAGTAAACCTATAGTACGCCCAATGAGCATGTCATCTTTCGCAGCTGACTGATACTCAAGCTCAGAAAAGGAATTCCCCAAATTACAGGTCGACACTCGAAGCAGATAGGCCCTAAACCAGGGTTGGCCTCGAAATAGACTGATAACGCAGACTGTGTCAATGAAATTTTTATAGGTGAGAAGAGAAATCCGAGGGAGAGACGTGATAAATAAATTTACATAGAGAAAAAGAGGAAACGACACCGCTTATCCCTTACCATGAACAAATGTTCCCTTCAGGATAGCGTTTTTCAGGGTATTTCACCCTACAGTTTTAAATAGCGCAAAATGCACTTAAATCACTTTTGCCCTGCAGTTGTACGATGTAATGAAAAGAAAAGTTATTTTTGAATAAATGTCTTTTTCGGTAAAAATTCTTTTTATAATATAAATTAACTACTGTGTCACTCAATAAATATAAAAAAAGAAGGAAATACTGAATGAAATGGGTTTATTCTGAAACAATACATTTCATTCATTAGTTCGCGGTGGGCTTTGAATACGGATTTACAGATGGGTCACCCATCAACTTTTATCCTGGTTCGGAACAACACCCCCTACATCAACACCTCCTACAGATAGAAAGCCTAACAACTGAAACTTTGACGTCATCATTAGGCCTTCAAGTAATGACGTCATAACAGTTTTACTTTCACAAACTAAAACTATTTAAAATTTCTGGTGGATGCTACAAATATTAGAAAATATCTTAAATAAAGAATTAAAATACCTGTCTCATACAAAATTATTCATTTCGATCTATTTACTTATCATATTATCTAATTCGTCACGGTTAAAAACTGCCATTTTTCATAAAATTATATTTTTTATCTCAAATTATTAAAATGCTGTTATTCATGAGTAAATTAACCAGAAACTTTACATAGTTTTATTTTGTGAAAATAAAAAATTTAAGTGTAGGCCAAACGATGACGTCAAATCTTGGTGACGTAGCAGTTGTTAGGCTTTCTCTATCTAGGAGGTGTTGCCTACATACGGAAAACCTAACAACTGAAACTTTGACGTCATCACTAGACCTTCAAATAATGACGTCATCACAGTTTTACTTTCATAAAGTAAAACTATTTAAAACTTCTGGTGAATGCTACAAATATTAGGAAATATCTTAAATAAAAAATTTAAATTAAAATACCTTTCATATACAAAATGATTCATTCCGATCTGTTTCTTTAACACATTATCGAATTAGTCATAGTTAAAAACTGCCATTTGTCATAAAATTATAATTTTATCTCAAATTATTAAAATATTGTTATTCATGAGCAAATTCACCAGAAACTTTTTATAGTTTTATTTTGTGAAAAAAAAAAACTTTTAAGTATATTCCAAGGGATACGTCAAAGGTCGGTGACATTATAGTTGTTAGGGTTCCTTTATCTAGGAGGTGTTGTTCGGAATCAGGCCCTAAATCGTAATTTATTCATTTTGATGAGGAGGACTCATAATTTTGGGCCCTTGCCGAACACTAGCATTTCATACCGCCTTCTTCAAGTGCGTTTTATAAAAACTTCGTAGTTTTAATGTTATCTTGAGTGGATAGAAATATGTAATCATTTGTCTTTATCAAGCTGCCAACTTTTGCGGAATATAATTAACCACATTTTTTAAACAGTATGTTTTTTGAATAATTTGTGTTTTGAAAAATTCGCATTGAATAATTGCTAAGAACCCAGACGGTGAAATCAATAAATTTGCTATACTTTAAGCCAAAAATTGTTGTTTACGAAAAGGGGTTAATTATATTCCGTGAAAGTTGGCAGCTTCCACAAAATATTGTTAGAAACGTGTCCTTGGAAATTACTGAAATATTACTAAGTCTTTGAGCAGATAAATTTTTACATTTTGTGCTCCATTTTGTGCATATCTTTGTGAAGTCTATAACCCACAGTATTTAAAATTGTGTAGAAATGTAAAAAGTTATGAAAGATCACAAAGATGGTGGAACAAATAGACTTTTCAATTTTTAAAAGTCATTACGATACTATATTTTTCTATATATATGCACAAGATATCAAACCAATTTATAACAAATATATAACAATTATGGTGATATTTTCTTTTAGCGTTCAAAACTAAGAAAACTTGGCGGAAGACTTTCAAAATTAAAAATTTCTAGAAGCAGGTACAAATGAAAATGTTCAGATTTTAGTAGCGAAGAATTTTCACCATAAACCTTTATACACAATTCTGCAAAATTTTAAGCGAAACGGTCATAGCCAACGCCTCCTAGATATAAAAAGTCTTAGAACTCCTAAATCAACGCCAAGCCTACGAAAGAGACATCACGCAGTTTTTTTTTAAGTAAAACTATTTAAAATTCCTGGTGAATGCTACAAATATTAGCACATATCTTAAATTGAACATTAAAATGAAAATGTATGCCTCATACAAGATTATTCATTATGATAGTATTTCCATATCATATTATCTAATTAATTATGGTTAAGAACTGTCATTTGTCGTAAAATTATATTTTTTATCTTAAATTATTAAAATATTGCTTTTCATGGGTAAATTCACCAGAAATTTTTAAAAGTTTTATTTTGTGAAAGAAAACTTTTGAACACAGGCTTGGTGATTGCGGCACAGCTGGGGGAGGTAGGACAGCACCTCCTACATACAGAAAGCCTAACAACTGAAACTTTGACGTCATCAGAGTTGTACTTTCACAATGTAAAACTATTTCAAACTTCTGATGAATGCTACAAATATTAGAAAGTATCTTAAATATAAAATTAAAATACCTTTCTCATACAAAATTGTTCATTCCGATCTATTTCCTTACCGTGTTATATAATTAGTCATAGTTAAAAACTGCCATTTGATAGAAAATTATATTTTTTATCTCAAATTGTTAAAATATTGTTATTAATAAGTAAATTCACCAGATTCTTTTTATACTTTTATTTTACGAAAATAAAACATGTAACTGTAGGCCAAATGATGACGTCAAAGCTTGGTGACGTAGGTGTTGTTAGGCTTTCTTTATCCAGGAGGTGTTGGGTCACTGCCTCCTAGACACAGAAAGCCTGAGCGCTGAAGCTTTGACGCCACCACACTTTCATTCTCATAAAGTAAAACTATTTCAAATTTCTGGTGAATGCTACAAATATTAAAAAGTATCTTAGGTGAAAGATAAAATTAAAATACGTTCGTTACACAAAACAATTCATTGTGATTTACTCCCTTATTACATTATATAATTAGTTACAGTTAAAAACTGCTCTTTTTTGTAAAATTAATTTTTCTACCTCAATTCTTTAAAATTTTGTTATGAGAGAGTAAATTCACCAGAAATTTCGAATAGTTTTACTTTATGAAATTTAATCTGTGATGGCGTCACCCTTAGAAGGCCAACTGATGACGTTAGGGCTTGGTGACGTAGCAGTGGTTTGGCTTTCTATATCTAGGAGGTGTTGGGTCACTCCCTCCTAGACACAGAGAGCCTGAGCGCTGAAGCTTTGACGCCATCATTAGACCTTCAAGTCATGACGCCACCACACTTTCATTCTCATAAAGTAAAACTATTTCAAATTTCTGGTGGATGCTACAAATATTAAAAAGTATCTTAGGTGAAAGATAAAATTAAAATACGTTCGTTACACAAAACAATTCATTGTGATTTACTCCCTTATTACATTATATAATTAGTTACAGTTAAAAACTGCTCTTTTTTGTAAAATTAATTTTTCTATCTCATTTCTTTAAAATTTTGTTATGAGAGAGTAAATTCACCAGAAATTTCGAATAGTTTTACTTTATGAAATTTAATCTGTGATGACGTCACCCTTAGAAGGCCAACTGATGACGTAAGGGCTTGGTGACGTAGCAGTGGTTAGGCTTTCTATATCTAGGAGGCAGTGGTTGGGTAGGAGCTGTATCTACACATCCTAGATATAGAAAGCCTTACAACTGCTACGTCACCAAGCTTTGACGTCATCATTTGGCCTACATTTGAAAGTTTGATTGTGACAAAATAAAGCTATTAAAAAATTCTGGTGAATTTACCCATGATTGGCAATATTTTAATAATTTGAGATAAAAAATATAATTTTACGACAAATGGCAGTTTTTAACCATAATTAATTAGATAATGTGATAAGGAAATAGATTATACTGAATAATTTTGTATGAGAAAGATATTTTAATTGTAATGTTTAATATAAGAGATTTTCTAATATTTGTAGTATTTACCAGAAATTTTTAATAGTTTTATTTTGTGAAAATAGAACTTTTAAACGTAGGCCAAATGATGACGTCAAAGATTGGTGACGTAGAAGTTGTGAGGCTTTCTATATGTAGGAGGCGTCGGCTGTATGGCATTTTACAGGATGACCGCTAGTTCATGGTACAAAGTTCGAGGACTGGTACAGGACATTTTAATAATCACATTTTGTAAAGGAATGTATGGTCAAAAGTGAAGCGTCGAAGCACAAACTCGGGAAAGAACAAATGATAGGGAAAGTGTTTTAGTTTCATAGCCTCGTTTACAAGTGGAAATTAATTTACAATAAGTGTTAAAAATTGCGTCCATCAGCATTGATACATGATTGACAGCGTCGGTGAAGCGATTGACGAACACTTTCAAAGATACCTGGAATTTCACGCACAGAAACAGCAGCGAAAGATAATAGAGCAACGAGATCTTCATCGGAGTCTACTCGAGTGGCATAAACGTCATTCTTCAAATGCCCCCATGAAGAGAAATCGAGGGGGTCAAATCGGGAGACCGGAGTGGCCAAGCGGTAGATCCGCCACATCCAATTCATCGCATGCTAAATGTCGTATTCATGTACTGACGAACATCTACGACGAAGTGGGCTGGCGCCCCAACATGCTAAAACCACATGCGGTTTCTAATTGTGATTAAAACATGTTGTAGCAGATCTGGTAAAACTTGTTGAAGGAGAATGAGATAACAGTGGCCATTGAGTTTCTGTGGCAGTAGGTATAGGCCAATCGAGAAGTCATTTACAATACTAGTCCCCACATTGACACTATAGCGCATGTGGCCGCGTTGCGTGAGGATTATCGGTTACTCACACATGGCAATTGTGCACATAAAATACGCCATCGCGTGTAAATGTCGCCTGATCTGTAAATAACTCATGTGTGGAAAAGTTCGGCTGCAGTGCAGATTGCTGCAGAAACCACTGACAGAAATTTCTGCGCTGGAGATAGTCTTCTGGTTTCAAAACATGTACACGTTGATAAGGTTAAGGGTGTAGAGGATTATCGCGTAACACTCTCCAAACAGTGCATTGATTCACACCTACAGTCTGTGCAACAGCTCTTGTACTTGAGCAGCCACTATTTACTAGATTCTTTCTTTGAGTGTTGCAGTGCCTACAGTTGTTCGTGGACCATCGTCGTGTCTGGTAATGTGAAATTAACCTGTTTCACAAAGTTGACGATGTAATCTCTGAAACATTCTGTGATCCATCAGTCGTCTGTCAGGATACTGCTCACGCTACATTCGTAGTGCACCTCTGCGGTTTCCATTTGCATGGCCGTTCATATAATGCATGACTGCTTTTTCGGCAAACGTAAAATCGTCCATCACGTACGAAAACTGAAACGAGAATGGCCTCTCTTCCCCAAATCAACGCCCACTGTCCGTCTACCGGCAACGGAAGCAACTACTAACACTGTTTCTCCTCCGTCTCCTGCATTTGTACTTTCCTGTGTTTGTGCTTTGACGCTTCATTTTCGACCATATATTCCTATACAAAATGTGATTGTTACAGCGTCCTGTACCGGCCCTCAATATCTAAGAGGGCCCCTGTATATCTAGGAGGCGTTGTCACAGCTGCCAACTTTTACGGAATATAATTAACCATTCGAGAAAGCTCTTTATTATGACTTAAAATACAGGAAATTTCATAATCCTATCCAGTGGTAACAACAAAATTTTGAAAAATCATTCAAAAATCGTATTGTTTAATAAAGTGGTTAATTATATTCCGGAAAAGTTGGCAGCTATGCTATCGGTAGAACAAATAATGTATATTTAAATTCAAAGTGAAAAAAGAATTCCTGATTATTATATCCATAGCAACCAACTATTTCGTAATATAACAAAGCAATTTTTTTAACAGTATTGTTTTCATAGCTGCCAACTCTTCCAATTTTATCGCAAGATTTTCCACCACAATTTTTAAGCAGTTTTACTTTGCATTAAAAATTTGGACTTATTTTAACTTTGAATTGTTTAATAAAAATTAGTGGTGGAAAATCTTCCGATAAAATCAGAAGAGTTGGCAGCTTTGTGTTTGGCTTAAAACACAGTAACTGTTTTAAGCTTAATGGGGGACATGATTACTATTCTGAAAAAAAATTCTTTAAAATATTACTTTTTGCAAAAAGTGGTTGTGTACCGGAATAGTTGGCAGCTACGGTTATATCATGTGTATCTAAGAATGTATGCACCAAATTATAATCCATTTTAGACTTCATAAATTTAAAAAAAACAGAAGTCCAAATATTGAAAAAATAGTAACTTTCAAGTTTTGATTTCGACACTTCAAAATAATTATGTACAATTTACTTTACAGCATAAGTAAATTCATATATTATTGGATACTGGATTTCAAGATTAGTTTTTACCACCTGTGTATTAGCTTTATGGTTTTTTTCTTTTTCTTTTGCATAAACTGAGCATCTGTATATTAATAATGCTGAGTTATCTACTCAGTCGTAAAAAAAAGACCTGTTATTTGAGTTTTGAAAAAAAATAAGCGTTGAGTTTCTAAAATTTATTTAAAGCACAAATGAAATAGTAAAAATTTTTAATGCCAAAAAATATCGTCTCATCTGAAAAACGTTTATCCAACTAACACAAAATTTACATGGTAAACAGATTCTTTAAATTCTTTAGAGAGAGGGAGACTTATGACAAGAGGGAAGGGGGGTCAGCCATTCAATCTAGGGTTTGAGCGCCAGTAGTGCACAAACTGAGGCTTACCTGCGTAAGTTTCTTCTTTTATCTTTTTCCGTCATAAAAAAATACTATTTACTATTCACTAAGTGCGATTAATCAATAAGAAAAACCTTTCTGAGTATCATGAAATTTAACATATCGTAATCGATTGATAAGTAAAAAAATATGTATAATCTAACCGCTCAATTATCCTTAACTATAATTCTTTGGGCTATGTATGAATGACATAAAGAACGCAAGACGCAAAAAATTTACCCTTACTCCCTAATACTTATAGGTATATCACGCAAACACATTCATTGAAAGTAAGAGCTAAGGCTCCGCGCAAATCATTGATACTAGCAACGGAATAAAAGAAAGTTATGTCCCCATATTCGGTGTATATGGACTGTTTATAAGAGTAATTTCGTGTTGTTTATCATCGTTTTTATTAGGTACATGGTAAGTATGCGGTTTTAGAATCTTTATGTAGCATAAACTGCATATGCAGTTTTTGAAGCATAAACCATTTTTTAAAATTTTGAATGCATTTTCAATATCTTACTTAAAAATATTTTTATAATAATAATGAAGCATTAAGTTATAATTCAAGAGTTATAATTTAGGAAAATTCATTAATTCTCTTATTTGAATCAGTATCCGTAATAAATTATGTATTTTCGTTTCATTTATAGGAATAGATTTGATGTTTAATTTATGTAACTCCTGAGATCATATTTAAAAAAATTCGTACAGCTACAGACATGAATAAATAAATAAAATTATTTATTAAAAAAGTACAGCAAACATCAGCTAATTACATTTTCTATGACTACGTGCATTCAAAACTCAGTCATAAAGAAGAAAAAATGAGGTTCTTTTTTTTTTCAAAAATAGGCTTGATAGTAACAAAACTTAATAATCTAACGTATTTCATTACTCAAACATAAAATTCATTCTACACATAATTTAAAACTAATAACATGTCACTTAAAAAAAAAAAACTTATTGCACTTTAAGTTCAGTTTCGTAAAAAATATTGAAGAATGCTTTAAAAATTACTCAGTTGGTCTATTTAAAATACCACTAAATATTTAAATTAATTAAAAAAGATCAATCAAAATATTACTGCATGCAAACAGATATATGCAGTTAGCAAAACGTAACAAAAAATATATCCCATGTATATTCTAAAGTTCTCTGCATAAATTTAATCTGATACAATATACCATAAGGAATTTCTTAAAACATCAAGCAAGCTTCAAGAAAAAATGCATGTACACGAAATAGCTTTATTCTTTTATCTAGTGAAAAAGCAAAACATGTGTAAAACTCGAAAAAAAAAATTTTTTTTTTCATAGCGAAGTGATAAAATTAAAATTTTAAAGAGGTAGAGACTCATTGTTTGCGTTTTTTAAGCATTCCTTCAGGATTTTTCTTAAATATTTTCACAGGAAAGTGCTTAATTTTTACCTAACTTTTAGTGCTTGATTTTCTGAACATTTTAATTAATAGCTTAATAGACAGTACGGGTGATCGACTACAAAAAATATGCACAATAAGATGGATGTACAGTTCTGCTTAATTACCACATATATATATATATATATATACAAAAGCATTTGAAAAATGTGTCAAAAACTTTTAGAAAGTGGTAGCAACGTATCGCTTAATGCGTTCTGCTTGGAAAGCCAGTAAAGTTGTTTTTTCTTATGCCAGTTTTTAGTTTAGCCAAAACTACTGAAGTTAATGCATAGCTGCAACAATTCTTCACATTTAACTAACCACTTTTTATAAACAGCAGATATTTATGTATTTTTTGCCATAACGCAACTGAACCATCCGTTAAATTTAGAAATTTTTGCTCTTTTCGAAGATAAAAGTTACTGTTTACAAAAAGCGATTAATTATATGCCCAGAATAGTTGCAGTTATGCTAATGATAGAAATTTTGCATGTGCGTGTTTTTTTTAAACATAGGTTCCAGATTAGTTAACATTTTAAAAAATTTGTAACCTGTTGCACAAGAGTTTCAACTCAAACTGTTCGAAAGTGACTCTATGCTGCCTGTCTGCATGCTTGTCGACCAATGGTATTTGTTAGGTTAACAGCAAAGCATTGTAGGGCCTGCAGGGAGTAGACAACAGAGCATCTCAGCTGGACTTTTCTGTTCATCCTGATAATAGGCGTACTTTCATCTAGAGGGAATATGGCACTAGAAACACCCTTGCGTTCGTGATGGAAAATGTCAGATTTGGCGGTGGGGGAGTGATGGTTTATGCTGGTATCTCCATTGATGTGCGCACCGATCTCCACATCATTCGGAATGCAGCTCTGACCGGTTGTCCATATAGGAATGAGATTCTCAGACCTTTTGTAGTCCCTTACGCTGCAGCAATTGGAGATAACTAAGGTCTAAGGTCTACGGAGAATTGAATGTCGGCCCAAACGGGTTTAAAACATTGCTTTCCAATATACAACTGAAAAGCTACAATCTGGCGAAACCACATACAGGAACCAGGCCCGGCATCCCTGTGGGTTACTGACCCGTTTGTTTTCTAAGTACAGAAGATTTACGAATTTTTGTCAATTTACGAATTGCAGTTCAAGCTTTCGCTGCCTGAGAAGTTACAAGTATACATTTCAATGTGAAGTTAATAGTTTTTACAATTGTTTTATACCCTTTTTTTCAACAATTTTTTTGTTGTAACATTATTTATGAATATCTTGGTTAGAAAAATAACTATACATACAAATATTTTATAGTAAAATCAATCATCTATATTTCAAAGCGGTGTAGGTAGTCGAACCCAGCCAGTGCTGTTGAATTATTAAACA
This sequence comes from Cheiracanthium punctorium, assembly GCA_038373885.1. Lineage (NCBI taxonomy): Eukaryota > Metazoa > Arthropoda > Arachnida > Araneae > Cheiracanthiidae > Cheiracanthium > Cheiracanthium punctorium. The sequence goes on along the minus strand of JAWZYV010020035.1, from coordinate 484,328 downwards.
ACCGCAAGATTGAGCTCAAATTTTTACACAAATAAAACTTGGATTTTTTATTTTTAAAAAAGTAAATAAAAAGAAAAAAAAATTTGGAACGATATCATAACTTGGAAATTGATAAAATAATAAAATAATAAAATGATTAAAAAAATAAATTAATCAAATGAGTAAAATATTGTACTGGGATAAATTGAGATTATACAAATATTATATGTATATACAACGTGAGAACAAAATCAAATCTAGGAATCTGGATCCGAATCAGAATACGAAGATAAATAAAGTTGTGTATTTTAAAAAGATGATAGGTCGTTTTCAAGAAAGTATAAACATTTTACTACTTATTTTTAAATTATGAAAACGTAGAATGTAGTCTGTCCAGTCCGGTAAAGATTGGGAAGATTTTTTTAAGTGGTATCGTGTCGTAAGAGGATATGATACTACATAAAGAATTAGATTTTTTGTTACGTACACATAGTGGGGAAGGAGCCCTGCTTATTTCGTATAGATATTCATTGAAATGACCGTGATTTGTGAAAAATATAAATAGATTCCTGTGTGAAAGACATAAATCAGTTGAGACTTTGGGGGAAGAATTTAAAAGTATATCTACCTGTGCTGCTCTCAAAGACCAGTCCTGTTGCCAGTCATGCTAATGGACGACAACTGCAGGTCACATCGGGCACGCTTAGTAAATGACTTTCTTTTCGAGGAAGGAATTGTCCGAATGGAATGGCCAGCTCATTCTCCGGACATGAACCCAATAGAACGTAATTGGGACAATCTCGGAAGACGAGTTGCTGTCAGCCTACCACCCCCACACACTCTCCGAGAACTGAAAATAGCTCCTCTGGAGGAGTGGACAGAATATCGCAGTTCCTCATTAATAGCCTCCTTTACTCCATGCCTCAAAGGTGTTCAACGTTGTTGGCAGTCCGGGGAAATCATAACCCTTACTACACGCATGTTCTTTCAAGGAAAAACATTTTTTTATTCGGTTTTTCTCACATGCACAAATTGTGGGTTTTTTTTCCTTTTGTAACCAAATGCTGAATAAAACGTATTATTTCGAGCTATGCGTGTGCATTTTTGTTTCTCATATAGTCTACCACGTCTGCCGATTATATATCAATCGTCTAAACAATTGCCCAGCCGCAAGATCCACCAATAACCTCAGTATCCTATAATTGTTTTGAGCAGTGTATTTTCCCCGTGATCTTAAAGTAAAAAAGGAGATATCCATAAAATTCTTGCTGTAAAATACAACACTCACGAATACCTAAACAGCGATTTAAGGACATTTTGAAATTCGTCCTTCAACGAGGGCCGATAAGAAAAGTAAGTGAGGGTAGCCATCTATTTTGAAAGAAAAAAATTCTGTTTATGAAATTCTTGCTTTATAATGTACCAAATATGAATCCTATATTTTGGCTCAAATTGTAATCAAAAACTTTAAAATTTTTGAAAAACTTTTGAAAATGTATTTTCTTGAATTTAATGTTAAAAAAGGGCATTCTTTCTGGTTCCTCTAATAGAGTAGACCCCTCTATAACACGATACATACAATCCGTGTTATAGAAGGGGTCTACTGTATTAGAGTGATTACTGTAGGAATCCGTATTGCAGGAGTCAAATATTTTATGCAGGCACATGAGCATCATCAGCAATGTTAGCAAACAATACATGAACGTCTGTCCCATTCAATTACCGTGTTGTGTCAAACTTTTTTGGTGTGTTATATGAAAAAGATCGCAAATTTTCCTCCGTCTTATATGAACCCGTGCTATAGATGGGGGATCTGTTGTATTTACGGAAATTTTAAAACAGTTCGCCACTAGATGATACTAGTGAATGGGAAAGGACCGTAAAGAAACAACGATATTTTAAAATTACCAAACATCCACATGAAAACTCTGAGAACAAAATTTTATTGCATCCCAGAAAATGTATACGCCGGATATTGATTTATGTCATATTTTTGCAGCTCCGAAATATCTTCAAGATTTAGCTGATGCACTTCAAGTACTCCTAAAGAAAAAATGCCACGCACGTCTACTAAAACGGTTAATGAGAAGGCCGATTCATGGTACTTCCTCTATGAATGACATATTCATTGCATTTTCTTGCAACTTTCACAGATATGCAGTGCCACCTGTTGATGGTAATAATTTTCAAAGTTTTCCAAGTAAAATGCAAACAGCACAGTTTTAGCACCTTTTTTAATTTATTTTTTGAATGGCTGTGAAATTTAATTTATATGAACAGATAGCTTAAATCTCCTATGAATGTATACTCGTATAAAAATTTGAGAATAAGTTATTTTTGATAAATAGTATTGTGTAAACTTAAATGGAAGATAACTCGCTTATCAAAATGAAAATTTTGTAAAAAATTATTTATTGTTTTATTCTTAAATTTTTGACGAAATCTTTTATTTTTCATGATAGATAACCAAATTCTTCGTTCTATAAATTTGAATTAGCCTGCACTTGAAATAAATCTTATTATCTCATTCCACTATATGACCTTCGGTATGAAGATGAAAATTTCATATGGAAAGTAATATAATGGTTATCTCGAAGGTATCTGTATGACAATGCCGCAATATGAAAATAAGATTTCCACATTGCGCCATTGTTAAGTTATGGGACTCTAATCTGTATCAGAAATGATTTAAAATTTCCCTATAATCAAAGCTTGAAAATATTGTCAATATCAGAGCTGCCAAGTCTCCGGCTTTTTTCGGGATATTTCCCACCACTAATTTTTACTTACAAATTTGTGCTTAAAATAAGTCCAAATTTATAATGCAAAATAATGCTGTCTAAAAATTGTGGTGGGAAATCACCCGGAAAAAGCCGGAGACTTGGCGGATCTGCAATATGATCAGTGTGAAGTTTTAGGTGCCTATGAGAGTGAACTAGAAAAGCGAATATCTTCCAAAAATGCAACTATCATATTAGGAGGAGAATTTGCATCATCTAGAAACTAAAAGCATAATCTATGGAAATTAAAACTTAAAAGGCAAGATAAAAATAATTGTAAGAAAATGTTAAAAATAATACGAGAGATAATGAAAATCTAAATTTAAAATTGCAAGAATATGTCTGAAGTTACATTTAATTCTAGGTTATGTGTTTCAAAATAACAGATAAGATTTGTGTCTAAGAAACCTCCAACTCTCGCAAACAATTTCAAATTCGAATACAACTCATAAATAAGGCACATGTGAATTCAATGAAACTCAAATTAGCATTATTCAATTTCCTTAAAACGGCATTTCTCTTAACAGATTCAAATATTTTTACAGTATTCCCGAATACAAATATTGTTACATTTTTAAGCGAATAATATTTAAATATCTCTTTCCCATGAAACTGATTATGAATTGTAGCACAAATCGATTTTAAAATCTTCACTTTTCTACTTTGCAAGCGTGTCAAAAGTTTTGACATGACATTTATAGAAAAAATATATTTGAAGCTCATTGAAGCTATCTTTTTACTAAAATCCAAAATGAAATTGCTCTGGGAAACTGGATATTAATTTGACATCAAAAAGTCAAACATTTTTCTCCAAAGATGACAATGTTTATTCAAGCTGTAAAATCAAAAATTAAGTGCATAATTAAAAATTTAATTAAATACTTATGTGATCTTGATAAGTAAGATATAATTTTAATGTATTTTTATTAAATTTTTCTAAATAAATGAGGTTATCCAGGGAAAGTTATCTGTTGTGGGAAGACCCATGTTTGCTGTTACAATTTACATGTGTCAACAGATAGCAATACTAACCCTCTGGTGTTATGAATCTCATGCCAGTATATACGTATATCGTGAATTTATTTTAATGCATCGCTTTTAATCACCATCATTTTGAATCTCGTAACATTAACCTACTGTGCATGGCTCTTATAATATCCCATTGTCAATATTTCAAGTTAATTAACAGATGTTTTATTTCAAATAAGATATTAGAAATGTAAGTCCATTGCTGCCAACTTTTCCGGAATATAACTAACCACTTTTTGTAAAAAGTAATTTTTAAAAGGCATTTTTTTTCAAAAAAGAAATTGCCTTACACGTGAAGCTGTAATCATTTTCTGCATTGTAAGCCGAAATTTTTTGCTTAAGAAAGTGGTTCGTTACTTTCCGAAATAGTTGGCAGCTATGTAAGTGCTTTCCACTTTCTGTAACACACAAGGCATGCAGAAGTGACCATACCCATGCAACAATCTGAAAATAAGCGTGTGTGACGTCTTCACTATATAATTGAGGGAAGACGCAACATGATTCAGAAGTGCCGACATACTGGTGTCGCCGCAGAACTTGTGTTACACGTCTGTGTTTGCTGGTACCGTAAACGGGAGTAGTCTGCACATAGATGGGTAACTTTGCAGCAATGTTCGAAAATATTTTAGTCGATCTAGCAGATAAACTAATGAATATATTCTTTTATTTTTGTTGTCCAATAAATGACACTATCTGTCGTGACATGAATGACAGTTAGAGTTTTAACAGACATTTTCAATTTTGTTTTCCCAAGTGCCTCCGAGCTTCTGGATTTTTAGTTAAATTTTCACCAGAAAAAGTGGTAGTTTTCTCCAAAGAATAAATTTTGTTGGTTATCTGTTTAACCATCGAAATTTGTTATCTTACAAATAATAACGTTTTAATCTTGTTAACTAAATATTTAATGATGTATGATCATAGGTGCCAAGTATTACGGAATATAACTAACCACTTTTTGTGAACGGTAATTTTCTGTTTAAAATATAGCAAAATACCTGAACTGGTTACCATCTAAGGAAAATGTTCAAAGAATTTAGGGTTTGCAGAAAGTGGTTAATTATATATCGTAATGCTGACGCCTATGTCTATGATCAATAATATTTTTCAAGTCAGCTTTAAAGCAAAAGGTGGGCAGCTTTGCAACAACTTAAAAGTGGCGCAAATTAAAACTCCAACATTTAAAATTTCTTCATTTAAAGTTTTACCACTTTGAACAAGTATATTTCTTAAACACAGAGGTTGATTCGGGCGCTACAGTCGATTATCCACACGACGGAACTAGGCCGAGGAGAACGGACCCTTCTTGGGAGGTCTTTCTCAGGGATAAAAACATTGATGTACCAGTTCGTAAAAGAATATCTCATGATGAATCTCTTAAAATAAAACCAAATCTATTAATGGAAAAAGAAAATAAACCACAACCTAATACCAGCAAACCATCGAAAAGAGTTAAATCATCAATGAAGGGGAAAAGCCGTTAAACATGTCATAGAAGGATGAGAGTTCTTTTGATGGTGATGAACCTACTTTGAATGACAGCAGTACGCACGATGCGATTGGAAAACTTTCAGGAAAAAGAAGAGGTAAGAGATTAATACATCAACGCAGGGTGAACTGACACCATCCAAATATCAGCTGAAACCAATAAACAAGCACACTGATTCATTTGTAGTTGTAGTGAAAAAAAAAGAAAACAAATATTATCCAGGTGTTATTCAAAGTTCTATCAGACATCCTGTGAGTGTAAGGATGTCCATGTCCTTAACTGGAAGGTGCGTTTTCAGCCCAGAGTTGAATAATGATTATGGAAATTTGTAAATAGTATTCGTTTTTTTAAATATATATATTGCATACATTTTTAAATTCAAATACATCAAAAATCCATTTCTTTTCTTGTTTTATCTCAATGACAGCAAATTTTGTTTATGTCAAATTCTATTTTCTACAAATTAAATGGAATTAGTCAAACTTGATTCTATTTCAGTATTTTCTCTGGTTTTATAAAAAAAAATCAAGTCCTGTCAGTTTCTCATGGTTATAGAAAATGTCACAGTTAATTTGAATGAGGTTAGTGTTTAGCAAGTTAATATTCGTACCTCAGATAATGTGTTATTTTATATATATATAGCCAAAGAAATCTGCCCTGAAGGTCTACTTTGCTCCACTTTAAAAAAAAATCTTAAAAAATATAAAACTATACGGAAGCAGGTTCATATGAAGCTAGAACTACTCCTTAACTGTCTAAGAAGGTAATGAAACTATTTTCTAAAGCCATGTTACAGAATTCTTATAACTTATGTGAGCAATTAAAAAAAAAAGCTTTAAAAAATGATGCAAAGTAGCCTCGGTTTACAATAGTTAAAAGATGTTCTAATAAATATATATACAGTAAGAATTACACAACCAACCAATCTTTTAAAGTTGAAGTTTAAGCTTTGCTTCAAGCTCTGGAATTAACTGCCTATTCTTTCTATTACTTTTCTTTTTCATCCGCCTGAGTCTCAAAATCTGTACTATGTTAACCTTGTGACAAAAAAGCAGTGAATAAGAGCAACTTCTTACGCCCGTCTTCCCATATTCATAAGGTCACGTCGGAGGTTTGGCGTACGTTTTTCTTTCTTGTTGTTTATTTGGATCCGAACACCGCTTTCCTCAGCGCCATCTTAATTCATAGCTGCCAACTTTTACGCAATATGCCGGGTACGTTAAAAGTTCGTGCAAACTTTAAAAAATTATAAAAAAGAAGAAATGATGATAAATATTTCCGGTTTGCACAAATGGCATCAGAAAGAGGGTGGACTTTTTAAAAGAACAGCAACAAAAAAAAAAAGTTCAAAAATGACCGATCGCTGGCGCTGATGTTGAATATGTGAAGTAAATTAATGCAAATGAGGTATGCATTGCTATATTTTCAAAGATTTATTTTGCAATGCGAAATTTCCTCAGTGCGTCTCTTGCTGATTCGTCATCTATGTATGTATAAATACGCTAAGCCAAACCTTAGTGTCCCTTTTGCAGCGCACTGCGCGAACGGATGGCCGTGAAATTCGGCACAGTTAAAATTCGTATGGAATTGTCTGTGCGAATGTTAAAATTTTTGTGAATGCTAATGCACAGTAAAAAATTAAAGAAATAATTTGGCACGCAGTATTTCGCGCCAAGTCGGCCGATGGTTCCATTGTTGCGTCAATTTTGAAATAACAACACTTAATTTCAGCAGTACTATAGGGTTATACTTTTACAACAAAATTTGCAAAAAAGTGGAATTATTCCCCAGTTTGATGATACGCCAATGACTAAAATTTGCTTTAGCAATGTCTTGGCGACTTTTTTTAGACGGTGATAAGTGCGCGAAGTGTTGTAAATTCCAGGTTTAAAAGCAGTGGGAAAACCTTAAAGGAGAGAATAATATTTACTATTCGTTCCGGGCAGGAAGGAATCCAAGTGACGCTGAGCAGAAACGCGCCAATACGACAATTTCTTCATTACCTCCCGCCAGGCAGTATGCTAAAGCAAATTTTCTCCAAAAATATTATTGAAGAAATACCTCAGCAATTAAAAGGGAGTGAAAATAATATTATTAATGAAGTCTATGGAAATATTTCCGAAAACATACTCTCAGATAACATATTGAAGTCAGTTATAATACAACCTTAAAATGGTGATTGAACTTTTATTAATGTTAATAATCGAATATCAGGCGCGGATCCAAGGGGAGGGCGGTGGGGGCGATCGCCTCTTTCTGGGCGAAGTCCAAAAATGTGTTATAATCTGTTAAAATATATTATGAAAGTACAATGAAAATTATGTAGACTTTTTCTAAGAGGTATATTGCGGGTATTACTCCCTGTCCTTTTTAATCATCGCTCATATATAGCTTTTATCAGTAAAATAATTAATTACATTAATTGGTATAATTGATTATATTAATTAATTATAAAATGATTTTGCGCTTTCTACCCCCCCGTCACGTTGACACAACGTGCATATTTTTTATGAAAAATTATTATTACAAATCTTAATTAATATTGTCTAAATTTAAACTAATAATCTATTTTAAATTTAATTTATAAGATTTTAACAGTAACTCTTTTTAAAGCTTTCAAATTTCCTTTCAGCCATTTTATTTGTAAGGCAATAACGCACTATTAATCATTTCGATTTCCTGCCTTCTGCTATGCTAATCAAACTTGCAGCTGCAATCTGTTTTATTTATATTTTTTTCTTCTCATCCTCTTTTCGCACTTATTCATATGAAAGCCTAACTTGCAGTATTGCACTGCTCCCAGACCGCAGTGTTTTGTTTTTCTTTTTGCTTCTCTGTGTGCAGCTGCATGCATCGAATGTTCTAGAAAAGTTTTTCGTGTTCCTTTTTTTTTCTCGTACATATGTAATAGCTTAACGGCAAAAGTTGACCTCGTGACATACCCCCCCCTGTGCATCTTTGAATATGAGCAGTTAGTTGTAAGTTAGCGACCAGAGTAGAGCTGCGTTGGAGGTTCGGGCAAGCACTTGCCCTTCGGGGCTTGTGCCTCTGTCCGTGTCCGTAATATATTCTAATTTTATGTGAAAATATGTAATTGTTTCTATATTCAATATTTATTGTGTGCAACTTAACCAAGAAGCTTATATTGTGCTCTCCTGAAAATAAAAAAAATGCTTATTATCGTGATTTATCCTTTTTATTCTTTGATTCAAGAAAGAGTGCCATTTTTATGTGTCTTCATCTAAAGAGTTCGGAAGCAATGTTTTGTTTAGTGCAAGGAATTATTCATATCTGGCATGTTGATGATCGTTTTCTTTTCCTTCGATAAAGATGTTTACTGCATGCTCAAGTATTCTAGATGTGTTTGTGTGTGTGTGTAAAAAAAATAGAAGGAAAAGATGTAAATCGGGGAAAAACCCTGTGTTCAACCAATTCATCAAATACTAACCACTATCATCGATCACATGCGCCGCCACAATTTTTAATTCTCTACGGTTTTGCTTCTAATATTTATTTTACAAATACTACCATCTTTTTACAATATTAAAATCTTTCCACAAACATATTAATTTCTTCCGTACACCCCCCCCCTGGTTCCAGTAGAAAATCTGACTGCGAATGGGTCATAGAGACCAGGTATGGCCCAAAACTGTTTCAGGCTCTTTGAGTAATTTCTAGATCCGCTCCTGCCAAATATCTGATGAATAGAGAACATATCATCGTAGCTACATTAAAATAATTTGCTATGATGACAGTGAAAACAATAACTATTCAGTACAGTTTTTAAATTCTTTCACTATCAGTGGTTTGGTTTTTCTTTCCTTTTCGGTTAGCCAGTAGCATGTGAAAAATTGCTAAATAATTGTGATCTGCGCGAAATTCTTACAAACCTAAAGCGATTTCCAGTACATAGTTGTTTAACCTTTCCATATTTTGGAAGTTTAATTTAATTTCGTATTTTTATTCAATTCCACAAGTTTTCAGAAATTCCACATTATGTAACCAATAAGCATGCAAATTTTTTTTTAGTATATTGATCCCCATGCAAAAACCCTCAACTGGTTAAAAATTTGTGACGCAGCATTTTACTTTATAGATCTATGAATTTTAAATACGGGTCTTAAAAGTAATGATATCAAATTTTGAGTGAAGCCCTGCTGAGAATTTTAAAGATTTGTTTTTAAATTCCATTACAGTTACTTTCGTTTAATTTTCTAAAGAAGATGTACGCATTTAAGCAATGCTTTTAATTATGAAATACACTGTCAAATATATCACACTTTCACTGAGTCTGTATAATGTATTCAAATGAATTTATTTCAATAATTTAATTTATCTTTTTCGTCACGCTATCCAAAAGGGCAAGCAAAATTTTCATATACATTGCACTTAGTTTGGTTACTATGACACTAACTGAATATATACGTAAATTTTAATTGCCCTTTTGGATAGCGTGACGCAAAAGAAAAATTAAATTATTGAAATAAATTCATTTGAATACATTATACAGACTCAGTGAAAGTGTGATATATTTGACAGTGTATTTCATAATTAAAAGCATTGCTTAAATGCGTACATCTTCTTTAGAAAATAAAACGAAAGTAACTGTAATGGAATTTAAAAACAAATCTTTAAAATTCTCAGCAGGGCGTCACTCAAAATTTGATATCATTACTTTTAAGACCCGTATTTAAAATTCATAGATCTATAAAGTAAAATGCTGCGTCACAAATTTTTAACCAGTTGAGGGTTTTTGCATGGGGATATCATTACTTTTTAAGGGTATGGTCAGAAGATAATAAATTAGTTTCAAGGGCGAATTTCGGAAGTTTGCTTGACACTAAGTTAAGTAAATAAATATACAAACCTGTTTTCATGCAGTATCAGAGTATTTGATTAAAAAAGTCACAGCAAGTTCTTTTGTAACATGTAACAGAAAATTGACATGTTTTTGTTAGAATTTTATAATAAGAGACATAATACTGATTATAATCAATAATTTTTTGAGTAATTTTCTATTTATAATTTGGGTCGAGTACAGATTAGTATCCCTGCCACCATCTTTGATTTTATTTCTGAAATTTTCATTCAGTTTAATGATAAACGTAAGTTAACTTTTTACTATAATTATATAACTATTGGGCCACATCAGTGGCCGAGCGCATAGCGCTCTGAACTGGGAGACGGAAGGTGCCTGGTTCGAAACCAGGTTGCGTCCGCCGACCTAATCGTTCGGAGTTTCCGTGGTTTCCTCCATAACAGCGTAAATACGGGTTAGGACCCCTTAGAAAGACCCCCACGGAGGGAACCCCACGTCTCGGCTTAGAGCCTACGTGTAGCTATAATCGGCCGTAATTCTAGAATAACAACAACAATATATAACTATTCGTTCTATTGTTTTAATGCATTGTGATTCATTAATTTGCATTCAGTTTAACGATCACCGTAAGTTAAGTTTCGTTAAAATTATTAATTTAATAATCTCGTTCTTAATTAATGATAATCTAGTTACTCGCTCTATTATTTTAATGTAATGTAATCTATTAATGCAATATTTGCTTTCAGTTTAAAGCTATCTCTAAGTTAAATTTTTAACTATATTATGATATACTAAGTTTTTATTAATGACTATAATCATTAATAAAATAGAAAATTACTCAAAAAATTATTGTTTATAATTGGTTTTATGTCGCTTTTTAGAAAACTACATACTATGTTTGTTTGTTTTTTTATCAGTTGATAATTTCATTTTTTTAGAGAACGTTTAGATGAACTACCAGTTTAAGAATAAGGGTCTTGCGCGGTTGACTTTCTCAGTGCTTCTGAAGCGTATTTACGTTACATCGTGAGAAAAAACGTCCAAAACTCCGAATATTTAGATTATCAGCCATCCAGTAGACCAGAACACTGGACATTTATACTTCAGTTATCTACCATCTTCGGTATCTTATCAACTCGGCTCGGGTGGGCACAACATCTTGTTTTAGATGCCATCTCCGGCCTTCAAATGTCTAATACAAAATATAGTGCATGTATAAATTTAGATTAATTAATCAAATTTCCATCTGAAAAGTATTGAACAAAATTTTAAATCTGGTATTTAAAGGAATACAAAATAAAAGTGAGAAAAACCTAAGATTTGGAAAAAATATTGGTTTTAAAATTATAATTCAATAATTTCAATAAAGTTTATATATACATGAAGAGTAAAAGAATTATTATTAAAACTAGTTAGTATGTAAAATTACTATTTCTTTTCCTTTGAATACTAAATAATTATTATTAATTAATTATGTGAGCTTTCTGAAGAGAAGAAAAATTCATTGAAATATTAATTACATATTGAATTTTCCAAATAGAATTAATAATATTAGAAAAATAAAGACCTAATTTAATTAGAAATAGCTATCAAAATACTAGGGAAACGAAATACTTAAAGAAAAAGTTAGGAAGGAATTTTACCAAAAAAATACTTAAATTAATTATTTTTTAATTCAAAGTCTTAACTATTTTTAATTATTAATTATAGCAAAATAAATTACAGAAAAAATAAGTAAAGTATATAATAATCTGTTATTTTTTTAAATGAAGTAAAAGAAAAACGACAGTAACACAAAGCTCATCTCGCAAAAGTGCGACGTCGAGGACAGAACTCAAGTCATTTGCTCAGAAAGAGGGAGCGAAAGGTACCAGCTGTCTAGGACCAAACTGGTTTACGATATAAGGTAACTTGTACAAATCTTGGCTAAGTGCCGCGAAATTTTGAAATTTTACGGTTGGTTGGGTCTGGCTGCGTCACTAGTAGAACTGTCGTTCTACATGATATTTTTGTATTTATTTAATTCTGTATCTAAATACTATTTTTATACGGATTAAAATTTCCGCCTTTTTTTTGGGGGGGGGGGAAGACAGTGTTTCAGAAGTAGTCTTTAAACGTTTCCAAAAAAAAAAAAAAACAGTTGGGGGGATATGCACCTGGCTAAAAAAAATAACAGAGTTTGCCACCACATAAGTTAGTAAATTGCGTCATTATACTAATAAGAAACTTAAGTACAAAGGAAGCATTAAGTCCATGGAACAAGAATACGCATCAAATTTATACATCGTAATGCTATTGATTGTGAAGTATGAACTGGAACCGCAGGCAATAAAAGAATTTTAGTTCCACTTAGAAAATATTCTGGTACTATTTTACCATATCTTTTCAAAAAACTGAATTTCCAAATATACCTGCATTTGCGATAATAGTAAATAAATCTCAAGGACAATCATTCGAAAAAAGGGCAAATTTATTGAGGCAGCAAGGTTTCATACTTGGTCAGTGGTACGCCTCAGCAAATAGAATTGAATCATTCGACTTTTTTAAGATTTTATAACTCCAAACATAATGGGCCTTTAGCCGAGGATAGTTCCAGGTTCAATTTTCGGAGAGCGCCACTAGACTTTTCAGATTAGCTTAAATTGTTCAAAATGCAAACTGAATGCGGGAAATCCAAGGTCAGTAGAGGGAGATGACTCTATGACCCATTCGCTGGAGCTGCCTTTGTATTTAGCAAAATATGATAGAGTTTTTACAAAAACACCGTCTTCACAGAAAAGTGTGGTGTTTGTAAAGTGAAATTGTACAAAAGTGGTCGCTAAAGACAGATAGTCTCTTAGCCAAGGTGGTCACTTTAGTAGGTTCCAGTGTATATGGAATGGTGAGACATATTCTTTGACAGAGGAACTCTATTAACACTCAAATTAAAAAAAATAATAATGTTTTTTGGTCGAATTTCGACCACTGGCAGACAACTAATTCTTATAAAAGAGCTTGATAATCAACGCTTTATCCTGTAATGACAGTATGATGTTGGCATCGATTGACGAGTCAACGTGAATTTAAGTGTTTCATTGACAAACTGATTTGCATAAATCATCTTGGTGTAAGAATAGCAGCCCCACCTATTGGTCATTTATTTTATTTTTTTTTTTTTGTTCGTAATAAAATCCACCCTCTTTCTGATGCCATTCGTGCAAACCGCACTTTTTTACCATCATTTGTTCTTTTTTATGATTTTCTAAAGTTTACACGAACTTTTGACGCAGCCGGTAATTAATCTCTTTTCCAATCAGCATGGTTTTTGAACAATTTTTCAAAACTGCGGCATGCCCAGAGGCTGAATTCAAGAAATGTTCTATATTTTAAGCCGAAAATTACTTTTTTTACGAAAAGTGGTTAATTATATTCCGTAGAAGTTGGTAGCTATGTTAACTATCTACGTAGTCTCGCAACGAAATATAGTTTTTACTGAGGTCTGAATTTACTTACACATACCTGTCTTAACATAACATAACAGTATAAATTCAATCTTAAGGATTATATTTTTATCGCATGCTTAAACCCTTTACAATAATAGGATTTCTAAACAGATCGCTGCTACACCGTAAGCGCATTATAAGAATGGATTTGATAATCCAAGCAATTCATATTCACTTTTTTTAACACATCTGAAAGATCTTTGTGTCAGCTGATGTTTCAACGGCGTATTTCGAAAAGAATCCCGTGATATTGGTACATCAGTACAAATAAACTAATTATGTAAAACATTTCAGAATTTTTAGTATGTTGCTTTACGAGCTGGTCTCATAGCCGCCAACTACTACGGAATATAATTAACTGCTTTTTTGTGAGCAATAATTTTCGGCTTAAAACACTGTCGATACTTTGTACCACGCCCGAGCTTTCGTTACTATTTTGAAAAATTACCAAAAGTATGTACTATTTATTTACAAAAAGTGGTTAATTATATTCCGTAGTAGTTGGCACCTATGCAGGCTGTTCTACACTCTGAAATAAGCGGTTAACTTATAGCAGCAACAAAACTTTCAGAATTTGACAGATTTGCGTAGTGTGTCATTTTTCCAAAAATTTTCCTGTGCAATTACATTTCATGAAATTTTTCCTGGAGGTTTCATGCAAGACACTGTTTCTCATTTATTTCAACATGTAGTGAAGAGTTTAAAGAAGTAGCCTGATGTTTTTCAAGTGTGGCGCAATTAGTTCATTTTAATTACAGTACTAAAACCGTGAGCCGGATTTTATTTCTTCGAACATCCTGAAGTTACCCAGTTCTCCACTGTTAATCTTTGTTTTATCGCTTTAATTAAAAATTTCTCTGCAGTCAACTGTACTCTAGGCTGTATTTAAAAACATGCCTCATTGCTTTATCGTGCCTATTAGAATAAGCTAAATGCAGGAGAAACTTTAAAAATTCAGAATGTATTTCCACCGACTAAGTTCTGTACAATACTTACAACCATATGAACATCCAAACAGTAGGGGAGAAGGGGGACACAGCGGGAAAATTTTTACTTGTTTTGTAATAACTTCTTCCCTTTTAGTTAAAACTAAAAATTAAATGCAGAACAATATTTTGAGAACTCTTAGCTTTTATTAGAATTTTTTTCAGAATTTATCCTTATTTTATTATTCGAAAAAATTTAATTTTCAAAACGTACTCAAGTTGCCACATTGTGACCCTTTGAGGGGCACAATGGGTCAGAGATTGGGGTGCAGTGGAAAAATGAGTAAGACATACGAAATCAGATGTATTATGCAACATATTACTATTACTACAATTAATTACAAATTAAGATAGTCAACACAGAAGATATGAAAGCAGTTTTTAAATGCCAAGCCTTAAAAATAGCTATAATGATGAAACCCAAAGTTACAAAATTCTTTGCTCAAGAATGTTTGATGAATTGAAAATAGTAAAAGAACATAAAATTAAACAGTAAACGATAACAAAACGTTTGCAAAAGTTCATTTTATCATCGGATAACATCAAAAGTCTACAGGAAATGATAATAGTGTCATTGCTCTTTATGTACCTGCATTGGTGGCTATGGGTTTACACTACGGATTTGCACATAGCATGACCATCGACCTATTCTGAACGAGCTAACTATAATTTGCCTGTAAGATGGTACTGCGTAAAAAAAATTCTGGTGGTTTATTCAAGCATAACATTCTTTTTTTTTTCTATTTCGCCCTCTGACAACCGCATGCGGTGCCATATACCCCCAGATAGGGAGGCGATGGGCAGAGGGGGCGCCTTCCATTTTTAGTGGGAGGAAGTCCGTCTTCCCTAATTTTGAACCAGATCCAGAGGAGGGAGCAACCCCCTGAAATCGGCACCCCCAGAGGTATCGTTTCCCTTTGAGAGACCGATGCGATTTCGCCCGTCTGCCGATGATTTATGATTGTCCTAAATGCAAATCATTTGTTTTTCACACATTGCGGCACTGTCTCACTGTACCCCCGAAGAATTACAAACTCAAAAGTTGTACAAAATTTATCAATAAAATAAATATTGTTACATGCATGCAATTAAGCTTAAATTAAGCATGTAAGTTTAAGCTTAAATTAAAAGAAAGATATTGATTATCGGATAATCCGATATAATAATGATATCGGATAATAATCGGCCACTGATGTGGCCCAATAGTTATATAATTATAGTAAAAAGTTATCGGATAATAATATCGGATAATTTGATCATTTTATTCTTCAAATCCAAAAAGTACAACTTATTTTATTTTTCCCAACAATAATAGTAGGAACAAAAGCAGCTGTAACTTTCGTTAAGGATGAAATACGACAATGACTAGTTTTCACAGTGTTGCCACACAGGTTAACTATATTATGAATTTTTGTTGTTGTTGTAATTTTTGAGCTTTTGAACAATAAAAAAATATCTATATTCCCACTGTGCCCACTCTCCCAAGTGCTTAATTATATTCCGTAGTACTTGGCACCTATGAAATCTTCATCATAATTGCCAATGGATTTCGATTGTTAAAGAACTATTTCCCTCACATCAAACTGTCAAACGCCATAGTAACACATCTGGTGTTCTATAACTTCTACATAGGCGGCAAAACACTTAACGAATTTGCTTTATCTCAAATATGCGTATGATATCAACTATAAATATATGGTTGCAATAATTAAGTTTTCAACTTTTTGTATACAGGGTGTAGATAAAAAGATATCCCAACTTCGAAAAGATCCAATTAAAAAACTCCCGATATCAGAAATCCATTGGCCTTCTCGAAAAGTTATAACATTTTCGGGAGATGATAATATTCAAAAAATTTTAAAAGTTCAATATGACCATTTACCACCACCTTTCCGAAACGAAAGCTGTAAATCAAAAGTGTAAGGTGTAGGATTCAACTCCCTCCACTGCGAAACTTTCAAGCGCATTAGCTTAGAAAACGATTGCTTAGAAAAAAATATCCCAAAATATTGCGTTTGGCTGAGGAAATATAACTTTTCAAGTTAGGTGTCTTTTTTATAAGTAATGCATGTCTTAAAAATTCAAGAACGTTCCTGCTGTTGAACCGAAACCGCTGTTCTATTCTGGAAGGGGGTCGAACAGTGTAGTATTCGCATCAAAACCCTGGCGAAAAAGCGAAAATTTCAAATTTGTTTAAAAACAGTAATATATATATGTTTTTGGATAGCCTAGTAACTGATGCATCATGAGATACATGTTTTTCGACCATAATTCATATCCAAAAGATGCAACACTCGGTTTAAAAGCAAGTTTCTTCATTTACGGCAAGAGATTTCAGCATTTTCTATTGCTTCGTCTTGCATGTTTTACGGGCTCTTTAAATTAATTTACTGATTTGATACTTAGTATAATTGTATTAAAATATATTTATTATAATTATATGTATCTATTAGCTTGAAAAAATAATATGACTTTATTTAAAAAAAAATTGTAAACTTTTTTTTTCTAATTTTTTTTTCAAAAATCCACATTTCAAAAAGCTTTTTGAAGGGGTGTCGCTGCTTGTCGCGCCTAATTTCAACTATAATCGTAATTATTACAGTATTGAGTGTCTATTCCAAGGAAAAAAATGTTCCCCCAACATCCACTATTTTATAAAAAAAATTATTTATATAGCGCCATTTTTATTTTTTCGATAATTTTTCGACGGGTGATCGTAAAAGGCATACAAACATACGCGCTTGTATTTCTCATAAACTATAAATTATGTGCAAGTGTTTGGATAAAGGTATACAAAATTTCATTTCAGTTAAGATTTAACATCAGTATTTTAAATTCAGTATGTAATTTCTTATTTTTCTGATGTAAATCTGCTATAAGAAGAAAATTTCTACATATTCCAAAATTGCCCTTTCTTAGTCCTGGAAATAGTCCCATCTATTTACAGCTTAGTTTTCCATTTATGTCGTAAATTGTGTCCAAAGCAAAAACTCCCCATTTTTGGTTATCAAAGGTTGGAAACTGTGACTTTGGGTCATTGAAGTGTGAGTGTGTAAACCATAGGTTCCCAACATTTTTTGAGCTGGTGTCCCCTTTTCTAGTGAATATTTCAATACCGCCCCCCCCCTCCCACTCCAGAGAAATAAGAGCGTACATAATGCATGGTGAAAACAAGAATTAAATTTAAAAAAATTGCTAATAGATAGAATATTGTTGAAATTGAAACTCTGCTGAATTTTTTCATTTAAAAAAGAGGAATAAAAGTTTTAGAGAGGTATCTCTTTCTCTCAACAGCGAAGTCTGATATCGAAATATGTGAATTTTCACACACGTGATAGAAATAAATTATCAGAAGTCTTTTTTAGACTATATTTGGTGAATCTTCCCACGCCTCTCCGTGCCATATCAACGCCCCCTAATTGTCTCTGGGTCTTTTACCGCCCCCCTAATTGTCTCAAACGCCCACAAGGGGGCGTTATCGCCCACGTTGGGAACCTATGGTGTAAACAGAAACACGCGCTAGCTCTTTAAGTCATTTTGAAGTGCTGGCTTGAAATAAATTACTTTCTCCTCTAGCTTGGAATGAGATTTTCTGGGTTTGCAAGGAGACTATTAAGCAGTGTCCTTTTAGCTGTACTAGACAAAGGCCAAGGAAAAAGAGCAAGCCTTATAACAGTGAGACACTACAACTTCCCAGAGGGGTCCGATGGTGGTCCCTCTCTCTCTCGCAAAAAGAAAGAAAAAAAAAAAAAAAAAGTGATTCTGAGTGAAGACGAATATTAGAGTTCAAAAGAAACGGAATGAAAAAGTTAATCTTCAGAAGTCACTAGAAAACTAAGATCCCTATAGTAACTACATTTAGAAAAGTGAAAAATCTAAAAATTTTTATGATAAAATTGATTTATAGGTAAGTAGTAGTATATTTATAACTATTATTAAAGGCTATTGCGGCTCTTAAGGCTACACGGCTATTTGCCTAACGGGAAGGTTACTTTGGGCGGAGGGCTTTTAAGGGGTTCTATTGCGTATTCACGTGACATCTGGAGAAAATCGCCAAAAACTCCAGGCCGTTAGATCGACAGCCGCGTGCTATTACATTTATAAGTGGTATTAAACAATAGCAGTACTTCGCAGTAAGGGACACTCCCCGGACAAGACATTTGTTAGAAACCAACTTCGAGTCGTTTGGCGATATATCGCCAAATTTGGCGACAACACGCTGTTTTTATATAATATAAGAAGTATATAATACTAAAAAGTCAGTCAAAAGTCAACAGTAATGATATTAACGTTAAAACACATGAAAAATATTTCTGGCCAGGATTTTGACACAAATACTCCACTGTGGCTCGTATCGAACATGCATAATTTTATACATTAATAAGATCTACATTCCATCTAATTCGTCCACGGATGCCGCGACTACCTTGTAATTACAGTCTTCAAAGTTGGTACATTTTTATATAGGTCTTTATAGAATTTTTATTTATATAGATTTCATTTTCTGAAACTTTTAATCGATACCATCAAATTCTGCACTTTTTTTACATAGTTTTGTAATTTATTTTTTATAACCATGATCAATGTTTAAGGATTAAAACCTGAGTCAGTGTTTTTGAAAAACCCTGTGTAGCTATGTAATTAGCATGTAGATATAACCAAAGAAATAACTCGTGAAATTTTACGTTTTATCCTGCTTTGTTTTTTATAAATCCCGGTAATTATTCTACTAACTATTATTGTAACTATTCTAATCTTTTAGCAATTAACATTAATTTTTGTATTCTACTAACATAACGAGAATATTGTTTGCGTCATGCCCATGTAATAAATCCTGTTATCTAAGTCAAATAATTTACAACATTTTTTTAGCAAACTTTAGTACACTAAAAAATAACTAATGGACTGGAATAATTACTTGCGTGTACTGTTTCAAGAAGAAATAACACTTAAACTTTTGAAGCAGCTGAAAATCCTGGGCTCCAAGCTTAGTGTTCATCACACTGACCTAAATTTTAATTAATTAACACATGCACAAAGCGTAGCTGCCAACTCTTCCGATAATATCGGAAGATTTCCCCCACTAATTTTTACTTCGCAATAGAAGCTTAAAATAAGTCCATATATATGTGAAATAAAACTGTGTTTTCTCAGCGAATTCTTGTTTGTATCCAAATTTATTTTGCAGTTATATTGATAAAATCGCATCTAACCTCGGTTGCATTCTCTTAATTTTTTCCAACGCAAAAAGGGTTTATCCTTCTTTTTATTAAGCCCCTTCTTCTATATATCAAAAAAACAGAAGCTTTCTTTTTTTAAGACGCTTAGAAGGTTAATACTTTGTACTAGTTTATATATCCTTAGTGGTCTTTATATTTTCTTTTTCATAAGTTCAAAAAGAAAAACAAAACTTCATTATCTGAGCAATAAATCTCTTAATAACACTATTCAAATTCAAATAACCTCATCTTTTGATTCGATTAATTAGGCTAAAGGTACTTACACCCGAGGAAAAAACATCAAACGGGTTAACTATTTGCAGCCGAAAGAGAAATAGCTAATTACATAATCTGCTTACCCCAAAGTTTAACGAAAGAAGAACGTATCAGAGCTGATTAACGCAAGTTTTGATCAACATTTTAACTATTGCACTATTTTATTGAAATAGACTTAATGAAACTCTTTTTTTATTTGTAGCATCTTAAAACACCGTTTTTTGGTGCTAAAGATACTTATGGACTGCAAAAAGGACTAACAAAAGGAGCTTCCGTAAGAATAAAAGATTTGTATGTCAAGTTGTTTTGGGAGAAGAAAATAAATTATTTTCCGTCCAATTTTCTTTAAGTGTATTATTTCCATTTTTGTTGTTTAAAAAAACAAGATTATTTAACTTCTTAGATAATACCGTAAAGTTTTTAGAATATACACTGCATAAAACATTCATTGTCTTCCACGTTCTGCAGATCAGTGTACGATGAAAAGAAAATTGTAAATCTTTATGTTATTAAGGCCGCTAAGATCATATTAATACAGATTGCTGCGAAAATATCTGAACTTTTTTTAAAATTTCGCTGGTCAAGGTTATAAAATACTACTACACCATAAAACTTGAACGTACAGAAAATTATTGTTTTAATTGCCTGTTGAAATATATACATTATGAAGGTGATTTATATGTAAGAAATGAATTTGGTACATTCTTTTTCTTTATAGAAAGAGCGTTGTTATATTCCCTTATTATTAATTAACTGAGTATAGGTTGACGTTTCACGATTGTATTAGCAGTTTTAAGGAATAACTTGTAAAAAGAAATTGTCAGCTGATATCTTCCGGGATCCTGCTCTTAAGGAAATGGAATTTACTTCCAGAACCTCTGTTGCTTAAGATAAAATGAACTTTTAGAAACACTAATCTGCATTTACGCGCAATCATTACACAGGACGCAGTATTTAACAATGTTTCCAGTGCGCCCAATAACCGGGGTGAAAGATTTAGGGTGATGAGGCTGGCACCCCACGGTTTTATACTACTTCTGGCAAATCGAGAATGCAGCGTTGCCGTATCTTTGGCAGTGTCCATATTCATCGTCGGATATTGCCGCTGGTTATACAACCGTAGCACGTAACCTACTTATCATTGAATTTACCTTCCCATCTTTATATTTAAACTAGCTGCGTGCCCGTTCTTCGCACGGTAGGAAACGAAAATGTTCCTTACATGTGTAATTCCACTTAATTCCAGTGATGTGAAATCTAAAATAAAAGCAAAATTATTTGACTTATAATGTAAAGTTTGCGTCATGAGTACTAACGTGGCATCATTGCAATATCATGACTCAAAAAAACTACATCAGTGTCATTCGCGATCAGAAAAGTGAAAAGCTTAGCGGTTGGCAGAGAACTCCTGACTTTCAAAATGTGTTATTTCTATATCATACTGTTTTGAGGTTCAAGTTGTAGCATTAAATACCTCAGACACTACATGAAATGAACAACTATTTATTTTAAAATAGCTGCGAATTTCATTTTTAAAAAGTTCAAGTAATCTCCTCTGTCGAAATTACTGCAGTATATATCAACGCAAATTAGAATTACTTATCGTTCAGTTGGTTGTAAAACAACCCTTGAAAAAGGATAAACAGAACACTTTTAATTTCATGAAATATTTATTAACGTTGTATAATGGGATTTATTCATATCATCCTTACAAATCTACCAATACTACCTATTACGCTATAATTAATATTATCTATCTTCGCTTCTTCCTCTTTAATGCTCAATTTAACGAAACAGCTTACATTATTTGGCACAAATGGGACCTTTATATTCTATGGCGATTCTTTAGCAATTCACGCATTACCATAAACATTATTCCTTTCCCATAATAGTTGCTATTAAGGAAGCTCTCCATACAAATTTAATTTATGCATAGTTTTGTAGGATTGGCGTATTTAGCACCTCAAAACATTTAATCTCACCGTGGTGAAAAATATTCAAGCGGTGCCAACTGAAATATCAATGTATCCAATATAAAGATATCTTATAAATCCTCCATAGTTCTGTCTACTGAAAACATCAAACTGTGCCATCTCGAGGAGCTATTTAGAATCGCTATAACTGTGACAGGACGTTAGAGTTGCAGAGTTTACAAATTTCACGCATTTTTAAAAATTTATGACGTCACTGTTTAACTACCGTAAAAGATACCCCGGTTGGCATCATGAATTTCTCAATTTATTTCTAAAGTAAGTTTTAATCAAAATATCGCCTCCTTGTGTTAAAAAAGAGCAGGGATAAATGAGTTAAATTTGTGAAGTATTTTTACGTATTTTAAAGCATTTGACGTCATAGATCCTCACTTGCGCATTGAAATTCCGATATCCCATTTAAAAAATCGATTGGTTGGAAAAAGAACATTTTTTTCTAATCCTTTTTGTGGCAACGCAATTAAATTATCACGTGCCATGATCACTTAATGTAATCCCGTAAGCTCTCCTTTATGGAGGAGCGTAATACAACGTTAAAATAAAACTATACTCGCAACCTGCTTGCATACACTAGGCAACGCCTGCGCCATAATTAAATGCCAAAAATAAAAATAGTAAATAGAAAAATTTTAATATATCGCGCTTTGAAACGAACTTTGTAACTTTTAAAATGAACATTTTCAGCACCGTGAAGACATTTCAATTTTTAAATACGCACCGGATTAAAATACCACTTCTAATAATAATAATCGTGAATTTATTAGTTTATTTCTACAGTAAATTTTAATCAAAATATCGTCTCCCTGTGTTGAAAATAGAGCTGGAATAAATGAGTTAAAATTATGGCGTAATTTTTACGTATCTTAAAGCATTTGACGTCATAGATCCTCACTTGCGAATTGAAATTCTGATATCCGATTTCAAAGCTCGATAGGTTGAAAAAACCCTTTTTTGTAATCCTTTCTGTGGCAACAACCGAACATAAGTTCTCGTGCCGCGATCGCAATGTAATGAATGGCGTAATATCGTGTTGATGCTATTAAATTCTAAACATTAGGCTGCATTAAAATTCGTAAAAAATCATCTAATTTACATAATTTTTTCGTTTTTATTTTAAAAGAGGGAGAAAAGAATGTTTCACGATTTGTCAAAATATCAAAAAGTTATGACGGATAGAATTCAAGATGGCGACAATTTTAAAATTATTTTACGAAAAATTCGCCGAAGTCGATGCTTAGTAAAAAAATTCCTAAAAATCGGTAAATTATGTTACGTATTCAAAACAAACTGTTTTTAAAAGAAAAATTTCTCCTCTATCCGATGATACAAATGCCGTTTTGCTGCGAGCGTAATTTCCGCCGTTATTACGAATTAGGTGAGAAAAAATGCCAAAAATCGAATAAAACATAAAATAAAAAAAATTCTAGGTCGAATTTTGAAAAAATCGCTTCGAGGTGCACGACTTCATGTTTAGATCTTCCCGAGTGCCAAATTTGGTGTTTCTAGGTGTAGCCGTTTGTCCGTAACGCCGCCGACACACAGACCCACAGACCCACACACAGACATCTTCTTTTATAATAAGTAGAGAAGAGATGTTGCTCTCCTCTGAGCAAATTACAGACACTTTCCTGAAGTATTCCCAGTGAAGGTCAAGGATGTCGTACGTCACCAGCTAAATGAGTTTCATGGAAGAATGATCTGATGGCGGAAAAAGTAACTGTGGTTTTGGTTTAAAAATTGAAATGAAAAAAAATTAAGAATCTTTATTTTTTTAATTTATTCTTTTAATACTGGGGAAAATATTAGATACGTGTAATCATCAACTTTTTTCAGCTCAGACGACCCAAGCATTGCGAATTGCGAACACACAAGCAATCACCAAAGGCCTTTTAAAATTTATAAGAAAAAATAAATAAATTTATTATTTGGATTTTAGGTCAGTTTACATTCAGCCATACTGTTTTATTAATTAAAAATAATCTTAAACCCAAAAATGAAAAAAAAAGAAAGAAATTTGTTAAATAAATAAAGTTTGAGAACGCAGTATAAACATAATTCGCAACATCTACCACTAGAAAATGTTTTCAAATGTAATAGAAATAATTCCTTTATCTGAAGTACAAAAACATTACTGTGATTAAAGATATACTAAATGGTTAATTTAATTAATTAAATTGACACACAGAAAAAGAAAAGAAAGTAAAGAAAAGAAACTGGATTTCCGCATAAGAATTCGAATTAATTTATCTTTTACACGTGATATTTTTAGTGAAAAATAAGTACTACATAACGAATATTTTTTTTCTCTCTAAAAACTAGCTTTAAAAACTTGGCGGTACTGATTTCCGATACTTCAGCTTAATAAAAATAAAGATAACAAACTCTAATGCTAAGGGTTTAATTCATGTTATCAGATTTATGGTCAGAAAACTAAAATTCCTACATTTAATTCTCAAAAACTGTCAATATTCTACAATAAGAACTAGGGACAGACATAGAAATTGAGGCCTCTCATCTCGTGGTCTCGGGCTTTTGAGAGAACAGTGCGAAATGAGAACTAAATGGACTTCATCTCGCCGTCTCGCAATATTTTTTTTTCTAACGGCAAGTCACAAGACAACTGAACATCAGATATACAGTATGAAACAAAAAAGAAGTAACATCCGAAATATCTATGAAAAGGCATTCGTAGATGCCCACTAACGTTGCCAATTCGAAATATGAGGGAGGGCAGGGTATATGTGGCATGTCCATGTATTCCTTAAAGTTACATAACGGGCGAAAAGATTCAGGAGCGACTTTGAAACTATGGAGGTGCTTTTGCAAGCAATCCATGGCAGATATAAGACAGAACTTTGCAGATTTCTTTTGGGGTCAACCAGGCATGTGTATGGGTGAGTCATAGTAATACAGTATAAGACAAAATTTACATCCGAAGTATTTGTGAATACAGAGAGCTCTAGACGCCCAACTGTTTCCTGAAATATTGGAGCACCCAGTTTATTTCACAGAATGTTGAGAATAATTAATAATGCTTCAATACATCCGGTCTCTTGTACATATAAGCACTTAGTCTTTTGGGATGATTCACATTTCGTTTGTCAATCTATCTGGTCGAAATTCTACACAGGCGGACAAATCTGCTTGCGTTTTAGCAGCGATACTACGATAAGAGCAACAAGTTATGAATAACTATTTAATATCTCGTAAAAACTGTCTGAGTGCGGGAATTGCCGGTGTCTTTGTCTAGGTATCACTTAATTATCAGGTCTTCTGAAAGACCTCAAAATTCATTATTTAGTAGACGACAGAGATCAGAAACTTTTCATTTATTTCTACGCTTTTATCTCACTCAGTGATCATATTACTTACCACTTACATTTATCTCATCTACGTAACTTGTTCAGCTATGCAATTTTCATAATTGTATGATCTAAAACTCTTGGTGAGATGTGCTTTCTATGTCGAGCAGTGTACTTTTATTGCACGAAGTATTATCCAGTATATATAGGGCGAATCTGACATAATCCGCAATCGAAAAGCGATGAAATAACAGCCCATGTGGAGCATAAAACACCATAGAAACCATGTCCTATCTTTAATCGTTTCCGAGTTATGGTCGATAGAACGATTTTTTTGCTATACCGTCTGAAAAAACCCACATTTGTAAGGTTTCTGAAAGACCAACGTACAAAATAAGCACATATTCAGAAAGAGCAGAAAAAATCCTATATGGTGGCATCATTTACGTTAGAATATCTCTATTTTATGAGGAGCTACAAGCGTTTAAAAATTGGCGAGGTTAAAAATGGAATTGTAGCCAAAAACTATAACCGGCGATTCCACAAAAAACCTTCTAGCTACAAGCAGTTACATGCTCTCAAAACTGGTCCATTCCACAAGCTTTAGAATGAGCCCACAATAAAGCATATCGGTGTTCTAGATCAAGAGAAATTTAATTTTTTTGTTTACTATACATCACCGAAATCGGCGCACGTCGAAGAAGGTGACTCACGAGGTGCCATGGTCTTTCCTGTTTTTAATATCATGTCCTGTCCATCTTTCCTGGCTTAAGCCTGTTTTTTGAAGGATGCAAAGACGAAAGTTACAAAGCCAAACAAGAAAAGTAGCATTTTATTAAGTTCAGAAATACAACAATGGAAACAAAAGAAGTATGACGTTTCCCAAGTCTTTCACAAAATAATATGCAAAGAAATTACCAATGCGTATCTCACATCTACTAGTGTGATGAAAACACATACTACGCATTATTTAGTTAGTAACAGATTTGTATACGTTTAATTTAGCCACCATCGTTTGGCAAATTTCGTCGAATGCCTTAAAAGGGCACAGGCACCTTGAAGTGTTCGTCTAATTTTTTAACAAAGTTTCATAAACAAAATGGGCTTCCCTCAGACAATTTCATAAATATAATGAAAAAAACAATTATGATATAACAACTTTTACCAAGTGCAATCGGTGAAAGACGGATTAGTTTTCTCAAAACCATGGTCGGAAAGTTTACTATCACTTAAACACGTCTAAAGTGATTATTAACAGGTACATGAAGACGACGTTTCCGACCCCGCATTGCTATGTGATTCTGAACCGTCTATGCAACCCCTACAGCCCCTTCAAGTTTGCCAGCGTTGTACCGAATCACAATGTATATATAGCGTAGCTGCCAACTTTTACTAAATACAATCAACCACTTTTCGTAAACAGTAAATTTCGGCTTAAAATATAAGAAATTACATTTTAGCGCATGGGTTCATCACAGTTTGGAAATTTATTCAAAAATTATGCTGTTTTAAAAAAGTGGTTAATTATATTCCGTAAAAGTTAGTAGCTATGATATGTATTTGTTTCTTACGGACACAATATTTTAATTATTTAAGTTCATCAAGTTTTTCTGTACTTTTCACCTTTTAAAATGAAAAATTCCTTTAAAATAACCATTTATACTGAGAGACACAAGTTTTCCAACAAATATTCCATACTTTATTTTATTTTTTCTAATGAAATCAAAATAAAGAAATTTATTTATTTTAATTGCAATGTTGAGTGAATGCCTGAATAAATTTTAAAGTATCAATTACGTCTCTGTACTATTAGCAAAAATATTGTTTCTTTCACAAAATAGTTAGTTATCCATTATTGGAACAAAACGTCGAATTAGTTTGATTGTAGATATTTCTTTGCTGCGAATTTAGGGATTAAACGCAGTCTTAGAAAATTAAGAAATTAAAAAAAAAATTTTTTTCGTTAGAAAAGAGACTTTATTTAAAATAATTTTCATCAGTATTTTTAAAATAGCAGTGATATTTTTACTTTCCGAACATGTACCATGTAAGGAAAGTATTGTAATCATGAAAAAATTCGACTTCGAGATTTTGGTGTTTTTACACGTTTTGAGGGCTTCTGAATCCATTTATGGTATTTTTACGAGATGTATGTATGTATGTGTGTATGTGTGTGTGTGTGTGTTTGTGTGTATGTGAGTGAACACGATAGCTCCTGAACGGAGCATTCTATTGAGCTCAAATTGGATGTATACGTCATAAACCACCGTCGCAAGACCGGTATTGATTTTGGTGTGTATCGGACTTATAGTTTTTCTACAGGGCTACGACAAAGATTTCTTTTACATTATGGCCTATGGGGGGAATTTCTTGAAAGTGCGTTAGCGTTTTAAACATTACCTTCGATTGAGCTGAAATTGGGTATATATGTTATAAATCACCATCTTAAGACCGGTATTGATTTTGGCGTGTATAAGACTTATAGTTTTTCTACAGGGCTACGACAAAAATTTCTTTTATATTATGGCATAATGGCATATGGGGAGAAATTCTTGAAAGTGCGCAAGCGTTTAAACGGTGCATTCGACTGAGTTTCAATTTGGTATATATGTTTGAATTATTCATCGATTAAAATTTATTTAAATGCTTGGTAATGATCTTAATCGTAAGTGTTCGGAAAGTCGAGTGGAGTCACTCCAGATTTTTTGAGTGAGCGAAAAGTAAGATTATCTTAAATGCTTTGCTCTTGGGCCATATCTTATTCTATTGTAAAATGTACGAAACTTTCTTGTTTATAAAATATACATATTTTACACAAACATAGTTTAAATATTACTATTGAAAAAAATCTTTTTACATTTTTACTCAAACCATAGCTGCCAACTACTACGGAACATAACTAACCAGTTTTTCTATACAAGAATTTTCGGCTTAAAATACAGCAAAAGTTTTGTACTACATGCTCGAGCTGTTTACTACCTTGAAAAAATTCTTATAAAATACACTGTTTACAAAAAGTGTTTATGTTCCGTAGTAGTTGGCAGTTATGCTCAAACTGACACAATTATGGTAATAAAATAGTAATAATTGTTATTAAAAAGTTTATTAAATGTTTTATTTGAATTGCATACCAAATCACTCATATTTTGTTGTGTTTTAAGGCAAACCTGCACGCGGGGTATCTGCCTAGGATGGGGGTGCCTTGGTAGGAGGACATTCTAAGGGGTTCTAACGCGTATTCACGTTATATGTGGAGAAAACCTACCAAAACTCCAGACCGTTAGATCAACACCTCCTAGATAAAGAAAGCCTAACAACTACTACGTCACCGAGCTTTGACGTCATCATTCGGCCTACATTTAAATGTTTTATTTTCATAAAATAAAACTATAGAAAGTTTCTGGTGAATTTACTCATAAATAACAATATTTTAATAATTTGACATAAAAAATATAATTTTATGACAAATGGCAGTTTTTAACCATGACTAATTAGATAATATAATAAGGAAATAGATCTGAATGAATAATTTTGTATGAGAAAGGTATTTTAATTTTAATTTTTTATTAAAGACATTTTCTAATATTTATAGCATTCACCAGAAATTTTAAATTGTTTTACTTTGTCAAAGTAAAACTGTGATGACGTCATTACTTGAAGGCCTAGTGATGACGTCAACGTTTCAGTTGTTAGGCTTTCTATATCTAGGAGGTGTTGGTTAGATCGACAGCCGCGCAATGGGACCCGAACCGAACCCGGGACCTTCACACCTCGGCCGTCTACCATTTTCAGTGGCATAACCACTGTAATATAATTTTATAATAAAAGTAAACTGTCGTAAATTATTCATCTCTCAATACAATACTTCCAGATCCTAATAAATTTTATAGAGAAGTTCTATTTTAAAAGCTCTAAAAACTCTCATTAAAAACTTTCTATGTCTATAAGCAAACCTTTCTATAAATCCATGAATGTCCAACAATTTTACTGACATTATTAACTTATCCAATCGAAAATTGCTTTATCATCACAAATGGTTTACGTTTATAGATCGTAAAAACTAATGAACTAGCAGCTTCTTCGTTTTAATAAATTCATGACTTTGGACTTTTAACTAAATATTAAACAATGGGAATGTCAATATTCCTGATTTTAACTCTCTTCAGAATGAATTTTCAAACGTGTAAATATGAGAGCTTTTCAATAATCAAGATGTCTCTTTCTCTATTTGAAAGGTCTGTCAAAACTGTCATAATTTTCATATTTTCAAGCGATTTAATGTATTCAAAAGCAAACTAGGAAAAATTTATAGGATAGTATCACAAGAAATATAAACAAACAGCTCAAAAATATTTTTATAAGTACGATTATTTGAGCTCTAGAATTTAATTTTTTTCGTTAATAGTTTATTTTATGATATATATTTTTAGTAGAATCTTACTTTGAGAAACACTCTTGATAAAATAGCATATAATTTTAATATGATCTTATTTGAGGCGTCAGTGAATTTGCTAGCAATGTCATTTATACATTTATAAATATGTTAAACTTGAATAAAAATAAAAATGTATAATACTTATTTAAGTATAAGATATATTTTATAGTTTAATAACTTTTAATTGTTTATCAACTGAAGCTAATCTGTTTATGTTATTATAAATATAACAAATTTATATTAATATATCAGTAAATATTATGTTATATATAGTAAAAGTAATCAAAGATTGTTTCTAGAAACGCAGTTTCTTTTAATCTCAAAATATCGTACTAGTAATACTACGTACAATTCATTTACCATGAGATTAAATCTTAAAACATCACTTGACTCTAGATTTAAAATAGTAATAAGAGAATTCAGACTTATGTTATCATAGGTTCTAACTATTGAGGAATATAATTAACCACTTTTTTCTAAACTGTGAATTTCTTTAACATTTTTCCAAAATTTCAACCAGCAATGTGGTTTAGAGATTTCGCTATATTTTAAACAGGCAATTACATTTCACAAAAAGGGATTAATTATACTCCGTAATACTTGGCCCCTATGCATTATGTGGGCGATACTGTGTTTTAATTCCTTTGAACCTTTTCCAATTTTTAGTTAACATTTTTTTCTAATTCGGAATTCATACAAAAGAAGCTATTTGCTTCATATTTGGCGTGAAATGTCTTTCACTGTGGTTAGGGCAGAATTTCCATTCCCAGATGACTGATACATTCTATCAACACCTTCTAGATACAGAAAGCCTTACAACTGCTACGTCACCAAGCTTTGACGTCACTATTTGGCCTACATTTAAAAGTTTGATTGTGATAAAACAAAAAATTAAAAATTTCTGGTGAATTTATCCATGATTGGCAATATTTTAATAATTTGCGATAAAAAATATAATTTTACGACAAATGGCAGTTTTTAACCGTAACTAATTAGATAATGTGATAAGGAAATATATCATACTGAATAATTTTGTATGAGAAAGATATTTTAATTTTAATGTTTAATATGAGATATTTTCTAATATTTTTAGTATTTACCAGAAATTTTTAATAGTTTTATTTTGGGAAAATAAAAGTTTTAAATGTAGGCCAAATGATGACGTCAAAGGTTGGTGACGTAGGAGTTGTAAGGCTTTCTATATCTAGGAGGCGTTGATTCTATACTATTATTGCCTCTGTATTTGAAATCATATCTATATAAATAAAATTAGACTTTTGTCTGTACATTTCTTGGAATTTTTCGATTTCTATCCTTTTCAAGCACTTGGGAATCCGGTACGACCCTCATAAAAAAGTTTGTCTCTCTGTCGGTCTGTCATTCTGTCATTCTGTCCGTGACGCTTTTTTTGTTTAAGCATCACGTAAAAACGACTGAAGTGAATGATATGAAATTGGGTGTCGTTATAGGTGGTCACTCAACTTAAAACATAGGTGTCGAATTTTTAAAAAATCTTGATTAGATTTTCAGATTTTGCGAAAATCGTTCCAAACTGCGTAAATTTGTGTTCACACATCACGTAATAACTGCAAAGGGGAAAAAATGGTATTTGGTGAAATGATAGGTGGTTACTCACCTTAAACTATAAGCAAAAAAAATAATGTATCAGATTTTGGGATTTTGCGAAAATCGTTTCAAACTAAGTGAATTTTTGTTCACGCATTACGTAATAGCGACTAAAGCGAATGATATGAAATTTGGTCACATGATAGGTTGTTGCTCAACATAAACTATAGGTGTCCAATTTTTTAAACATTTTTATTAGATTTTGAGATTTTGTGAAAATTCTCTCAAAATGCGTTATATTTCTTCAATATATCGCGTAATAACGACTAATACGAAATTTGATGATATGATAGGTAGTTGCTAATCTTAATTTATAGGTGTTGAGGGAGAATTTATAAAATATTTTGATTACATTTTGAGATTTTGTGAAAATCGTTTTAAAATGCTGAAATTTTTGTTACAGCATCACGAAATAAAGACTGCTGGGAATGAAACGAAATTGGGTGGCATGATAGCTTGCCACTCAACTTAAATTCTGTAGGATTCCAATTTTTCAAAAATATTGATTAGATTTTGAGATTTTGCGAAAATTATTTCAATGTGCGTAAATATTCGTTCGCGCTTCACATAATTACGACTAAAGCGAATGAAATGATATTACTTAGTTATTCTCTAACCTGTAATATTTTAACAATACATAAAAATTATAACTTCGCTTTCTTTACTTTGGCAACATTCTACATTAAATCTGTGTACTCCTACAATGCTGAATAAAGTTCTTGCTTTTTGGAAATTTGCATTCAGTACTAACCCTTCAACGACGGGTACTTCAGCTAGTTACTTATATGAATAACCTTGATACATAAAATAGAAAAAGTCAAAATTAACCATTCAGTTGGATTTTTTTACAATCCCAGATTTCATTAAAAAGTGTATTATATGTTTTATAAAGTTGTATTAAAATGACGTTTGTATGGGCCCCCCCCCTAATAAATCCTTGATAACAGCGCGCATTCAACCTGAAATTTTTCTTATCTATTCTTTCATTAAATTTATTTTTCTCATCGAAGTGTAATATACTGTTAACCAGAAGGTTAGTTATTTGAGCAAGGTCCCGATTAAGGGGTCAGGTACTTTTGAGCATTGAAAATATCGACGAAAAAAGACTATGTCCTTATTTGTAATAGCTCCAAAAGTAATGATTTGTAAAACTTGCAATTTTCACCAGTTATTTAGAAAGCTTTTATTAGCCTTTTACAGCTCTTGGAATAGTTCTACATACTAAATTAAATTTTTTATAATTAAAAGTATTAGAGCTCAGTTTTTGCCTCTTTATAGTCTTGCGCGCAGCATTTCATAAAATATATGCATCACATTATCTTAAAAATTGTTATAGACATAGAAAAATAGCTTATTATTAAAATGACGAAAAACAATTTTGGACTCTTTTTTCCTTTCAAAAAATGAATAATTGCAATTTTTATAACTATCATTTGCATAATTATGCAAATAAATGCAAAAATTATAACGTTTCATGCATCACAACAAAATTCTTTTTCGTCATTTTAATTTAAGGGTATTTTTCTTTATCTATTGAAATTTTTAAGTCACTGTGATATATATATTTTATGAAATGCTGCGCGCAAAACTATAAAGAAGCAAAAAATGAGCTCGAATACTTTTAATTATAAAAAAATTAATTTAATAGGTAGAACTATTCCAAGACTTGTAAAAGGTTCATAAAAGCTTTCTAAATAACTGGTAAAAATTACAAGTTTAAAGAATTGTTACTTGTTGAGCTATTGCAAATGAAGTTATGGTCAATTTTCGTGGAGATTTTCAACGCTCAAAGGTACCTGACCCCGATTAAAAAAATTCTTAACTAGGACAACTCGGGATAGTGGACCCCTAACACTAATATCAGCGTAAAAGTTCAGAAATTCACCCACGCACAAAAAAAACATGAATTATTGTAAAATAATTAATTCTTCATTAATTCAAATAGGGAAAATTCCATTTTCCCAAGAATTGGCTATTTGAAGCGCAGAAGCCGAGAACATCAAATTACCAAAAGCAATAAACCATAAAAGGCCATATTAATTTCATTAACACTGAAAATTGTACAACTAAAGAAAGAACTGATTTGGGAATTTTTTCTTTTAATATAAAAATTTTGGGATCCCGCAACATTCGATGACCTACTGGGCCTTATGGAAAATCAGTGCGTGATTTGAGTTTAGTCGGGTACGTCAACTGTTTCTTTCTTTCTTTTTTTTTAATGCTTCTACTAAATGAAAAGATAATGAATGTATCAATTTTACAACACGTACTATAAATAATGTAGGTCTCTCGGTCACAGAAGTTTTTTGGTCTCAATTAGTTTTTGAATGCCATACAACCGAAATCTTACAATTTTGTTGTCTTTAATTGTGATCATCTGGGTATGGTCCCTGACGAAAGACCAGAGGCTATAATTTACATTCCATTTATTCTTGTATAATTTGGTTCACAGTATTTCGAATTTAATACTGTTTGGCCCTCTGATTCTGCTCATATAATTTTTTTTCCAACGGGGTATGTCATTTTTG
This sequence comes from Cheiracanthium punctorium, assembly GCA_038373885.1. Classification (NCBI taxonomy): domain Eukaryota; kingdom Metazoa; phylum Arthropoda; class Arachnida; order Araneae; family Cheiracanthiidae; genus Cheiracanthium; species Cheiracanthium punctorium. Next base: position 450,390 of record JAWZYV010020035.1, on the reverse strand, counting down.
CAGTAATACTCTTTGTGCTTTACTTTTTAATTATATATATATATATATATATAACTTATATGGAAAATAAAAATATATAAAAACTACATGGAATCCCAAGCGCTGTTAAACATGAACAAAATAATGGTTCATGTGTACTAAAAGTTTAGCTGCTTGACATTCAGGAAGGAAAAAAAATTAAAAGTCTATGTTAAAAACAACAAAATATAAGTAAATAATTAACATAATAAATAATAATAACACATTATTAAACAGAATTGGTGCTCGTTGCATTCGATTCAAGTAATAATAATATTCAAGTAATAATAATATATTCGTTAAATTCGATTCAATATAGTTATACAAATTTTCTGGCTGAAAAAAAGTGTTGTTGCTATAAGACTTCAGAAGATAAGAGAATGCGTTAGAAAGACATTTCTTTCCGGAGGTCAGGAATAACAGGGATGTGTTTGTAAGGGACAGCGCGAGTCTGATAAGCGCAAATGTAAAAAATCTGGCCAAATTTGTAATTCTAAATGTCATAACAGTCTAGTATGCTTAAATAAGTAAACTAAAATATTTAGTAATTTATAGTAATAAAATTATCGTTATTTCAAAAAATGTTTTTTTTTTCCTTGAATATGGACTTTGTTATATGTAACTGCAGTTTGTTTTTTTTATGTGCAACTGTATTGTATAAGTTCATGTAAATTGTGTTTTTTTTTTTTTTTTCATTTCACAACACCTGTCAGTCCCTTATTCAAGTTTCATTTAGGCTAAATAAATGAATGTGACTTAAAATAAAAATTCATTGACTTTTTAATTGTAAAATATAAAATATTGTAATTCGTGGTCTCTTACGCCATAGTTTCCAGCGAAAGAATAGCCTTCTGAGTAGTAACTACACAAAAAAGCTGGCCAGGCATGATATTTATCACATTTACCATTACGTGTTGGGAATAATACAAACAAACCGGCTAATTTGATAAATTTTCAAAAATTTATCAAATTTACCATATTTAGTGGTGATTATGCATAATTACCGGTAATTATTTAAAATCACAAGTTTATTACTTTTACTGTCGCAAATGTATATCAATGGTGTTGTTTTTGTGAATTATGTATTTCTGTTTTGTTGATTTTGACAAATACTTAGCGGATTTCCGTTGGTGTGAAACAGTTCAGTTATATAAATAAATACAAACATGTGTATCATAGACTAAACACTAAATCCAACACATTCACGAAAATAAGTTAACAATATTTATCACTATTTAAAAAAATCATAAACGACAACAAAACACGGAACATAAAACTGTCATGTGCAAGAAAACAACAGAAAAACCAAAATCACAATATACTCAATTTCGGACTATCATTTATACAGGGTGTATATAAATTGTTTCAACAAAATATTATGGGAGATAGGGCACGTAATAATGTATCAGAATCACATACCAATGTGGAGTCAAAAACGTTGTCTTCATGTACCTGTTAATAATCACTTTAGGAAGAGTGTTGAAGTGTTATTCAAATTTCTTAAGCAAGTTTCGTATACAATGGGCTTGTCTCCAAAAATCCTATCCAAGAAATAATGTAGAATTTTTAAACTACGAATTTTACTCACATGTTTTATGAGAAAAATACGTTAGCTTTTGACAAACAATGGTCGGAAAGTTCACTGTTGTTTCAGCACCCGTTCCAAAGTGAGTATTAACAGCTACACGAAGAAAACGTTTTTGACACCAGATTGCTATGTGATTCGGATTCCTTATTATGTGCCCTATCTCCCATAATATTTTTTTAAACAATTTAGATACACCCTATATAATTCTTGGACGACATTTGAAAAGTCAAGGAAGCTTAAAGCTGTTTTAGTACTAAACATATACTTCATCTATAAATGGAATTTAAAAGAAAATACTAAAAAAAAGCAAAACTTCAAAGATAGTACATCTGGAACGATGATATCATCCAGATTGAGCGACGTATACATCCTCTTATCTGAAATTTAAAGTAATGAAAAATGATAATACGACTCATCCAACTGTGAGAATCGATTAATTTAATAAGAACATAATATATAGGTGTATGTGTGCACGTACTTGTGTGAATATAAAACTTCTCATACATGGTAATAGCATCTACTTTTTTGAGTGTTTGCAAGCTGTTTTATATTTAAACGCGTGTTTGAATATACTAGTACACACATATTTTATTTCTTAATTAAGACTTTTAACTTAAATCGACAGTTATTAAAAAGACGGTTATTTGTATTAAAATATTTTACATAAAAGATATCTCCTCTAAATTTTAATCAGGTGAAACATTTTTTTGTGAAATATTATAGCTTAAAATGTAACCTGGAATTTACCAAGATAAAATTTACCAATTAGTAGGGCAGATAAAAATGTATCAATCGCAATTTTCGTACAACAGTAAGAACAAACAAAAAAAAACAAAAACCGTAGAATATTAAATAAATCAATATATCAAACAACTCAAGACACGGCTTCTCAGCTTTTGAGGAATTCCGATATGAAATTACTTTTCTTTACTTACTTGAGTTTTGTTCTCCAAATCCTATTGTTAGCTTTCTAAGAACAAATGCTATAAATAGTGAACTCCTGGGGAATTTTAAGAAAACAGGATACGCTCTAAGCAAACACTCAAATTTCTTTAGATTTTTATTTTAAAAGTTAAAGCTGATAGATTTTTAGTTTTTGAATTAAGAATTGGAACAGGGTTTAAACAGTGTTGAGACAATGAAATAAAGTTAAAATCATAAATACTGCTGTTTTTTCTGCTGTTCAAATATTATGTAAATTATATGCTCTATCTGAATCATTTCTCAGTTAATTACGAAAGTATATTGTAAGCAAAAAGTAATATGAACACAATGAGAATCTTCAGTTAAATAACATGCAAATAAAAGAAATGTGATTTAATATATGCTCGAAATATAGCTATCTTCAACCAGTCTTAAAAGAACAAGTACATAAAGTAGAATAAGTTTAAAAATTTAGACACTGTTACTTCTCTCTTAGCTCACTTGATATTCGAATTCTGCATTTAAAAAAAAAAAAAAAAACATATAATGAAACAACAAAGGTGCATCTATTTTCATCAATCTGTCAATAAACTATAATCCATTGAAATGTTAGTCATCTAATGTGTAAATGAAAAATATTAAACTTTAATCCATAGCTTTTTAAAATAAAAGATATATCATGTTATTAAGATATGCTAAGTATATGTATATAGAAATACGCTAAGGAAAACCTTTGTGTCCCTTTTGCAGCGCACTGCACGAAGGGATGACCGTGAGATTCGGCACAGTTAAAGTTCGTATGGAGTTGTTTGTGCGAATGTTAAAATTTTTGTGTAGTATGCTAATGCACAGTAAAAAATTGGAGAAGTTATTTGGCCGGCGTATTTCACGCCATGTCTGGCGATGGTTCCATTGTTGTGTCAATTTTGAAATAACAACACTTCCTGTCAGCAGTACTATAGGGTTATAGTATTACAACAAAATTTGAAAAAAGTGGAATTATTAACCAGTTTGGTGATACGCCAATGACTAAAATACGCTTTAGAAATGTGCTTGGCGACTTTTTTTAGACGGCGCACAGTGGAGTATTCGCATCAAAATCCTGGCCAAAAGTCGAAAATTTTAAATTTGTTTAAAAACAGTAATATATATGTTTTTGGATAGCCTAGTAACTGATGCATCATGTAATGCATGTTTTTCGACCATAATTCATATCCAAAAGATGCATCACTCGGTTTAAAAGCAAGTTTCTTCATTTACGGCAAGAGAATTCAGCGTTTCCTATTACTTCGTCTTGCATTTTTTACGGGCTCTTTAAATTAATTGACCTATTTGATACTAAGTATAATTGTAGTAAAATATATGTATTTTAATTATATGTATCTATTAGCTTGAAAAAATAATATGACTTTTTTTTTTAAATTGTAATTTTTTTTTTCTATTTTTTTTTCAAAGATCCACATTTCAAAAAGCTTTTTGAAGGGGTGTCGCGGCTTGTCGCGCCTAATTACAACTATAATCGCAATTATTACAGTATTGAGTGTCTATTCCAAGAAAAAAATGTTCCCCAAAAAATGTCCCCCAACATCCACCATTTTTATAAAAAAAATTATTTATACAGTGCCATTTTTATTTTTTCGATAATTTTTCGACGGGTGATGGCAAAAGAGATACAAACATACGCGCTTGTATTTCTCATAAACTATAAATTATGTGCAAGTGTTTGGATAAATGTATATAAAAATTTCATTTCAGTTAAGATTTAACATTGGTATTTTAAATTCAGTATGTAATTTCTTATTTTTCTGATGTAAATTTGCTATAAGAAGAAAATTTCTACATATTCCAAAATTGCCCTTTCTTAGTCCTGTAAATAGTCCCATCTATTTACAGCTTAGTTTTCCATTTATGTCGTAAATTGTGTCCAAAGCAAAAACTCCCCATTTTTGGATCTCAAAAGTTGGCAACTGTGACTTCGGGTCATTGGAGTATGTGTAAACAGAAACACGTGCTAGCTCTTTAAGTCATTTTGAAGTGCTGGCTTGAAATAAATTACTTTCTCCTCCAGCTTGGAATGAGATTTTATGGGTTTCAAGTAGGCTTCTTTTAAGCAGTGTCCTTTTAGCTGCTCTAGACAAAGGCCAACGAAAAAGAGCAAGCCTTATTACAGTGAGACCCTACAACTTCTTCCAGAGGGGTCCGATGGTGGTCCCTCTCTCTCTCTCTCTCTCTCTCAAAAAAAGAAAAAAGTGATTCTGAGTGAAGACGAATATCAGAGTTCAAAAGAATCAGAATGAAAAAGTTAATCTTCAGAAGTCATTAGAAAACTAAGATACCTATAGTAACTAATTTAGATAAGTAAACAATCTAAAATTTTTATGATAAAATTGATTTATAGGTAAGTAGTATTATATTTATAAGTATTACTAAAGTATTACATTTATATATTTTTATTGTGGTTAAGGCACAGCTACACGGCTATTTGCCTAACGGGAATGTTGCCTTGGGCGGAGGGCTTTTTAAGGGGTTCTAATGCGTATTCACGTGACATCTGGAGAAAATCGCCCAAAACGCCAGACCGTTAGATCGACAACCGCGTGGTATTACATTTATAAGTGGTATTATACAATGGCAGTACTTCCCAGTAAGGGACACTCCCCGGACAAGACATTTGTTAGAAACCAACTTCTTGTCGTTTGGTGATATATCGCCAAATTTGGCGACGACACGCTTTTTTATATAATTTAAGAAGTACATAATACTAAAAAGTAAGTCAAAAGTCAACAGTAATTATTTTAACGTTAAAACACATTTTTGGCCAGGATTTTGACACAAATACTGCACTGTGCGGCGATAAGTGCGCGAAGTGTTGTAAATTCTATGTTTTAAAGCTGTGGAAAAACCTTGGAGGAGAGAATAATATTTACTATTCGTTCCTCCAAAGGAAAAACGAACCGAGCAGGGCAGGTCGCTATCCAAGAGACGCTACACAGAAACGCGGGGGGGGGGGCGATCGCCTCTTTCTGCGCGAAGTCCAAAAATGTGTTATAACCTGTTAAAATATATTATGAAAGTATAATGAAAATTATGTAGCCTTTTTCTAAGAGGTGTATTGCGGGTACTACTCCCTGTCCCTTTAAATCATCACTCATATATAGCTTTTATCAGTAAAATAATTAATTACATGAATTGGTATAATTGATTATATTAATTAATGATAAAATGATTTTGCGCTTTCTATCCCCCACCTGGTTCAGGTACAAAACCTGACTGCGAATGGGTCATAGAGACCAGGTATGACTCAAACCTGTTTCAGGCTCCTTGAGTAATTTCTAGATCCGCCCCTGTCAAATATCTGATGAATACAGAACATATCATCGTAGCTACGTTAAAATAATTTGCTATGATGACAGTGAAATCAATAACTATTCAGTATAGTTTTTAAATTCTTTGACTGTCAGTGTTTTTATTTTTTTTTTCGATTAGCCTGGAGCAAGTGAAAAATTGCCAAGTAATTGTGATCTGCGAAAAATGCTTACAAACCTAAAGCGATTTCCAGTACATAGTTGTTTATCCCTTTCCATATTTTGGAAGTTTAATTTAATTTCGTATTTTTATTCAATTCCACAGGTTCTCAGAAATTCCCCATTATCTAACCAATAAGCACACAAATTTCTTTTTTGTATATTGATATTTTTGTATATATTGAATTCTGTTTCTAAATACTATTTTGTATACGGATTAAAATTTCCGCCTTTTTTTTTTGGGGGGGGGGAAGACAGTGCTTCAGAAGTAGTCTTTAAACGTTTCCCAGAAAAAACAGTTGGCGGGATTTGCATCTGGCTAACAGAAAAGTACCATACTTTGCCACCACATAAGTTTGTAAACTGCATCGTTATACTAATAAGAATCTTAAATACAAAGGGAGCAGTAATCAACGGAACAGGAATGCGTATCAAGTTTATACATCGTAATGCTATTGATTGCGAAGTTTGAACAGGAACTGCAGGCAATAAAATAATTTTAATTCCACTTATAAAATATTCTGGTACTATTTTACCATATATTTTCAAAAAACTCAATTTCCAAATATACCTGCATTTGCGATGATAGTAAATAAATCTCAAGGACAATCATTCGAAAAAAGGGCAAATTTATTGAGACAGCAAGGTTTCATACATGGTCAGTGGTACGTCTCAGCAAGTAGAATTGAATCATTCGACTTTCTTAAGATTTTATAACTCCAAACATGATGGGCCTTTAGCAGAGGAAGAAGGACGTAATTAGAGGGGGGGGGTCCAGAACCCCCGAAATTTTCATCTTTGTTACTAAAATCATAATGATATGGTCTTTTTTGTGAAAAGTTCAGCCTTTTTTACCGTTTGAACCCCTCCCCCCCCAAATTGTTTTTCTGGATACGTGTCTGCCGAGGACAGGTCCAGGCTCAATTTTCGGAGAGGGCCACTAGACGTTTTAGATTAGCTTAAATTGTTCAAAATGCAAACTGAATGTGTGAAATCCATGGTCGGTAGAGGGAGATGACCCTGTGACCCAATTGCTGGAGCTGTCTTGGCATTCAGCAAAACATAATTGAGTTTTTATAAAAACACAGTCTTCACAGAAAATTGTGGTGGTTGTAAAGTGAAATTGTACAAAAGTGGTCACTAAAGACAGATAGTCTCTTAGTCAAGGTGGTCCCTTTAGTAGGTTCCAGTGTATGACAGTGTGAAGATGGTGAGACATATTCTTTAACAGAAGAATTTTATTCACAGTCAAATTAAAAAATTAATACTTTATGGCCGAATTTCGACCACTGGCAGACAACTAGTAATATTTAAAAAAGCAAAAATTAGTAACATACATAATGTTAAGTAAAATATATAATGTTCGTTTGACACAATATAGTTCTACACTTCCCAAAACAAATTTTCGTTACATGAAGCAGTAGTTTTGAAAATACGTGTAAACGCAGCTAAAAGAATTTTCAGTGATGATAACTCAGATCCCAGAATTTGTATGTAAATGCAACTTAGTGAAATGCTTCTACACAAAGTTTGTCCTTTAAGTAACGCATTTAGGTTTGCAAAAAATATTCAAACTACCGTAACAAATTCTTAAGCATCTTTCGAGAACTTCCCTTAGATATTCACACTTTAAAAGCTACTTTTCCAGGCATCCATTCTGGAAAGCTTGTACTTGGCGGTTTTAATCCTACCCCAGTAGCACTTCCAGTTCAAAAGATGTTCAGCCTGCGTTCTCATAACGTAGACTGAACGTCTTTTGAACTAATTTTGCTTCTAGGATTTGGAACGAAAAGAATTCTGGGGAGCTAGATCAAGATTCTGGAGAGAAGTCGGACCAATGTTTCTACGCCTGCCGCCTTGCGTACCACCCATTGGTAGTGTAGTGGCTAAAGAATATTTCTATCACGCCTTGGTCCCGGGATCGATTCCCGTCTTGGACTTGTATTTTAAATTGTCCGTACCTTCACAGAGGGTAACGCTGAATGCTCATTCTGTGCCCCAGCAAGTCTACGCCCTTTAGCAAAACAAACTGTTTCTACGCCTTGCTCCACCAGAAAATCACAGACGCGCAGAAGAGTGTGACTGGGAGTGGTGTGGCCACAAGAGGGGTCATCCTTCATATTTTTCTAGCTATTTTTGAATTAATAAAATCACCAGGAACATTATATAGGGTGTCCGATAAAGATGAGAACTCGCTTTAATTCCTTATCCGTTACAGGTAAGCTGACAATGGGTGCATTCGTAAACTTCAGTTTATTTAGTTTGGTCGCCTAGGAGACGTGTTTGTTTACAATTCGGCTAATTTTGCCAAGGAGACTTTTTAGTACATACTCAATATAAAAGCAACAGGATTTTTAAAAGAAAGAGTGGCCATAATTGAAGTGCACAGATCTGAATTTAGAAATTTCAACTTAAACTTCATTTTTTCAAAAGTATTTAGACAGAGAAGTTCAAATTTCGCTAATACACTAAAACATGCATTTTTGAATTTACTAAAGTGAAAACTACTAGAAAAGTATTACCTTTGAAAAATTATGTACCTTCGTAAGGGTTTCTAACGTATGCCTGAATTTCCTCCTCGAAAAAATAATATTTGCAGCTTCAGCAAACATAAAATATTTTTCATAACAGCGGACGCCATTTCTAAACGAAAACAACGCGAAGAAAGTAATCTTCTCAACAAACTCAATGAACATAATCCTCTCTCAATTTACTTTGTTTGAAACTAATTGCACTCAGTTTTGTATACGAACGCTCTAGTTTTTAAACTGAATGCACTCAGTTTCCTTTACGAACACCTTAGATAGAAACTGGTTGCACGAGTGCAACTCGTTTGACGTTTACCAATGCGGCCAATGTAAATTGAAAACATGCTAAAAATTACGCAGGAGAAAAGACTGTAGTAAGCAAAAATTTTCAAAAAGTGACACTTGTTAAATTTGTATACGACCCCCGTAAAAAAAGTATCGTGTGCTCTATACATTATTGCGATGATGAGGTGATGAAAATTTGAGAGTTATAGCCTAAAAAGTGTCAGGGATATGAAGATAAAAAATATATGCTAAGTTAAGCCAGTTTTCAATGGCTTTCGGGGGAAGGGGGGAATGAAGTTGGATGACCGCATTTCGGGGGTCGTACAGATATTACATACGAAAATAGTTTTGTGCAATCTAGCAATAAACTTTTTAAGTTCAAATTCATGTGTAGCCCCTGACCATCTTTGTTTACAGATATCTCGTTAAAATAATTTGCTATGATGACAGTGAAATCAATAACTATTCAGTATAGTTTTTAAATTCTTTGACTGTCAGTGGTTTTTTTTTTTTTTTCGATTAGCCTGGAGCAAGTGAAAAATTGCCAAGTAATTGTGATCTGCGAAAAATGCTTACAAACCTAAAGCGATTTCCAGTACATAGTTGTTTATCCCTTTCCATATTTTGGAAGTTTAATTTAATTTCGTATTTTTATTCAATTCCACAGGTTCTCAGAAATTCCCCATTATCTAACCAATAAGCACACAAATTTCTTTTTTGTATATTGATATTTTTGTATATATTGAATTCTGTTTCTAAATACTATTTTGTATACGGATTAAAATTTCCGCCTTTTTTTTTGGGGGGGGGGGGAAGACAGTGCTTCAGAAGTAGTCTTTAAACGTTTCCCAGAAAAAACAGTTGGCGGGATTTGCATCTGGCTAACAGAAAATGTGCGGGGCTAGCAAAATGTGCGGGGCACATTTTGCTAATTGGAAGAAAAAATTGTATGCGGGTTGTATACAAATTTAAAAAGAATTACTTCTTAAAAATTATAGAGACGAAATTTTTTCTTCAACGTAGTCTCTCTTTCCTACATTATTTTGAGCACTTTTTCAGTTTACGCTGCCCACTTATCTTCTCCACTGGATAAAGAATTAAATCGGGTTGCCGTCTTTGTGGACACCCTGTAGATCAGATTCGCCATAAGCTTCGGTGTTTGGTGGGATCTGTGTGCTGTCGAAGCTCTTTTTTTTTGGTGAGGGGAGGCTTAACGCAAATTTTATTGCATAACGTTGTTCGATAATTTTCTCCATTATGCATGCTGACAAAACATTTAAATACTGATTTATTGAAACAGAGATCCTAAGGCTCTCTGAACTCAGATCAGAATGATCTTTGAAAAGTGGTAATATCAGCTCAACCCCCACCCCCCAAGATATATAGGCTCAATGAACACCCAGTTTAGTTTTACCATTACCGACATTATTTTTATGAAAACAACCAGAACTCATATTTCATTTTTAATTGAAAAACCCTATTCCAATTGGATAGAACCTACTCCATGTAGCCACTGCCGCCTAGATACGGAAAGCCTGAGCACTGAAGCTTTGACGTCATCATTAGGCCTTCAAGTAATGACCTCACCACACTTTCATTCTCATAAAGTAAAACTCTTTCAGTTTTCTGGTGAATGTTACAAATATTAAAAAGTACCTTAAGTTAAAGATAAGAATTAAATACCTTTGTGATACAAAAGAATTCATTGTGATCTACTCCCTTATTAGATTATATAATTAGTTACTGTTAAAAACTGCTCTTTTTTGTAAAATTAAATTTTCTATCTCGATTCACTAAAATGTTGTTATGAGAGAGTAAATTCACCAGAAATTTCAAATAGTTTTACTTTATGAAAATTAAACTGTGATGACGTCATCATTGTAAGGCCTACTGATGACGCAAAGGCTTGGTATATCTAGGAGGCAGTGGCTGTACACATATTAAAATAGAAAATTTAATTTTATATAGATCATAATTTACTATAATTTGCATTTAGAAAAACGTAAACACAGTGAGCCATTTCTCCAAATACAAGTGAAAGGAAACGTGGTCAATATACACAGCTCGCAAATCTCCCGAAAACTTCGGGAAATTTTCCACAAGTGTTAGTTAACGCTAGAAATTTGACCTTATTTTAAGCATAAATTGATATGTAAAAATTAGTGGTGGAAAATCTTTTGCATGCATGATATATCAAATTTTGTATTATATACGGATACAGCCCCTTGTGAAAAACTATCGGGATATCATTAACCACTTATCCGGAATATCATTAACCACTTTTTTGGGTCAGGAGGATTTATTGGCTTTAAATATAGCAAAATCTTTTAAGTTGGGCGGTGAGCTGGTTGCTGTTTTGAAAATACATTCATAGGAATGTACTGTTCACAAATATGGTTAACCTCTTACCGGATTTTCCCGAGCTGAGCCCGGGCAGGTAAAACGTTCCATTCTGGATTATCCCGAGTGTAGCTCGGACAGTAGGAATTTTTTTATTTTTCACGTAATCTTTCCCGAATTATTTCATTTTACTTTCAAACACTTTTATTTATTTTCCTGCTCACTAGAAGATAAATCTATACACGATTTAGGAAATCTTATATGAGAATAGTGTTATTATGTTTTAAAAATGTATCGATATCAAAATATGCATTACAAAAATTGACATTTTTTTGACTCTCCAACTCGAAAAAATTGAACCGGCAATGGGTTAATGATATTCCGGATGAGTTAGCAGTTATGTCATAGAAATCTTTTGTTTGCTAGACAGGGTATGTAAACTACGTCAGAAGCAGTAGTTTTTTACCAAAAATGTAAAAACCTAATACATCTTAAAGACATATTTTTTTAATTTCCACATTTACACCATTTTCTTGCATATTAGATGAGATTTCACATATTTGTACTTTTATAATTTTCTAAAAAATAACTGCTTGACAGTAAAAAGTTTTCGATATAACCAAAAGTAACTCTCTTTTTCGATATTTTCTTCATGTCCGATACGGGTAAAACTATTAAAATTGCAATGACTGCAAAAAGAGTTAAAAAAGTGACTGACATTCTTATCATTAAAATTGAGTTTTAATGTATTTTTTATAGAACTATAATGCATTGGATAAAATGTAATCTGGTCTAATTGATCTATAAAAATATTTCAAAGTATAGAAGAATCTTAGGTGGCCGATACTACCCGAACTTTCCCTTATACGGGGAGTCCCAAAAATCTAGTAACGGGCTTTAATTATTGGAGATAAGTGGTCAGTCTAAATTGAAAAAAAATGTTCAAAATAAGGTAGGAAGACTCCATTAATAAACAATTCCTCTCGTTAATTTTGAAAATGTTTCATTTTTAAAATTTGTACATGAACCCCATGCAAAACAATTCCCAATCAGTAAAATGTGCTACATACCTTAATGAGGTAACATACAAAATTTTTAATTATACCTTTAAAAGTGTCAGAGATATGCATATAAATGTAACGCTGACTTAAACCACTTTCCATGGCTCTAGAAGGGAAAAAATCGCGTCAAATGATCGCATTTCAGGGGTAGTACAGAAATTACGAAAGAAAATCTTTTTTCTGCTCCAGCAAAAAACGTTGACATTCAAATTCATGTATAGTTCCTGATCATATTTCTTTAAAGATATCTCTGCGACGATGTACGATGATATGCCCAAATTTGTAACATCCCCTCATGAGTGAATGGGGCACATTTTACGAAATGGGAATGTTTTTGAACTGGGCTCCCATAAAAATTTAAAAAGTGTATCTTTTTGTAAATAAACGAGAGGGTATTTTTCTTAACGGAGTCTTATTTCCGACCTTATTTTGAACATTTTTTCAATTTACACTGCCCACTTATTTCTAAAAGATAAAGAATTAAAGCCCGTTACCACCTTTTTCGGGCACCCTGTATATATTTTCTTTTCTTTTAAAGCAGACTCGTGCAGATATCAAGTTTTGGCCTGTTCGATATTTGCTTTCTATACGTAGCACTTTGTATGACAACTATGGTAGTATGCTGACGATCCATGAAATGAGAACTTAATATAGGACAAACGAACACTGTAGTGTAAATGCCTGACGCTGAAAACGCTTTTACATTAACTTCCTCTTTAACCGAAGCAATTTGTCCAAATTGTCCATCCTATTACATCGTTTATGAATAGGTAGAAAAGATTTAATGTCAATAAATAATTATGTCAGTAATGTTAAATGAATCACCACAAAAGCACTTATCTCTGAAATGTATTATAACATGAGTAGCATACCATTTAATTTAATGCTGAGTTAGTTAATCAACTGCAATACTCAATATAATAAACATTTCACCTAATAAACTATTTAGTTGAGTTCTGATGGGTAGTATGCATTCGCGTAACATATGGATATGTTTCAAAACAGAAGTTCGACATTAAAAATACTCCGCGACAATAGTTTGGTCGTATATGGAAGGGGATTGATATCTTGAGCATTTTCTGTTTTCAAACACTTTTGGCATTTCAGGAAAGGAATAAACTGAAGATAGAAGTCAATTTATAATTAAATATTGACATTGAATTTATTATATGCCTGATTTAATCTGTTTTTGAATTCTTTTTCATTAAATACGTGATTTTGTTGAGAATAATGCAGTTGATGTAAGCTACAGAGGGCGTATTCTTTAATAAGAAACCTAATATTGAGTAATACTCCTCTCAAAATCACCGTTCATCTGTGGAAAGAAAATAACGCAAAATAACTGTGAAACAAAAAATGTATAAACTGGTTACAGGCATGGGCGCCGGCAGCATAGGGCAAGGGCGGGGCAATGCCCCCCTGGATTTTTGTATGCAGTGATTTGCCTTGCTTTTTTGCTCTTTCAAACATGGTAACCATACGTTAAAGTAGTCTTTGCCCCCCCTGGGAAATATTCTGCCGGAGCCCATGGTTAGAGGTACACTAAAGAGCCAAAAAAACTGGTACAGGCATGCGTATGCAATAGGGTGGTCACAAGAAATCAACTTTCGAATTTTTGGGGCGGCACCCCCCAAAAAGTTGCCAATATGCTCAAAAATGAGATTGGTAAAGTTTCAGCTCATTTGCGTAATATTAACCCGTGACGCATTGAGGTTAAAGTTTAGAAAAATCGCGGTTTTTCGCAAAAAAGCAGTCTTTCACTCATAAAATGGATAAAATTGAGTCTAGAAACATAATGCTGCTCTCGTTTCATAAAGAAACTTATTGCCTTGATGAGCCACTCATCACTTTTATGTAAAAACTTACAGATTTAACCCTCCAAGCGGTTGTGATGTCAAATCTCATCCACTTTATTCCAGTTTTCACTTCAGTACATCTATAATAACAATCATTTGTAAAACCGAGATATCATAAAATATGTTTGATATTAAAGCTTGTATGTAATTTAGAAGCCTTTTTTTTAAATAATTGCAAATCTACCTTTCAAAAATTTTGTTTTTTATAATTTAAAAATTTTATTTTTTTTATAATTTAAAAATTGCATTAAAATTTTACCGTGGAAACAACTTTAGATTATTTGCCCATTTCCAAAACGCTCAGAGGGTAACATTCGGATCATATCTAGTCCTAAAACAAGCACATATCTATGCTTTTTACAGGACTACGATCCGAATCCTAAAAGTTGGCTTTTTTTATGAAAGTTCAAAAAATTATATTTCGTCTTTATCCTCCTTTTGTTTGTTTTTTTCGTTTTTCTTTCTTTTTTCTTTCTTTTTTGTATACAAAATAAAGTTTTGTAATTTTAAAAAATCTGAAATTTAAAAAAGAAATGAAATTTAAGTAAAAGAATTAACAGAAAATAAGGTCAAAGAAGGCATAAAATTGAGAACGACTAACGTTTAGATATATTTGATTATTAAAGTTATGTATCTAAGAGGAAGCACATTATAAAAAAAAATAAATTATTTTTGTTTACAATTTTTTGTCAAAGTGGCAAGGCTTAGATAATGTTTCTTTCGAAGAGTCTGAAAAAGTTTTTCTACATTCGGATACTACCTATTGTAAAAACTGCTTTTGTTCTTCATCCTCAGTAAAATAGGAATTGAATCCTGGGATTAATTTTACACCCCTTTTATCTAAGTTATTAAAAACCTTAAAAGCGTTCAGTTTTTTTTCTTTCAAATAATACTGATTTTCACACCATACATCGGGATCAGTATTCAAAAATTGTACATTAAAATTAAATCTCTTTAAAAAATTACTGATCGAGATGAAATAAAAAAATAAACTTCTTTGTTCAATAAATGATCCACTTCGTTGAAACATTGTTGCTCTTATATCTTCATCATCATTTTTTTTTCAAATGCAATTAATTTTACAGCCATGCTTATTTTGACTTTTTTGCCCAAGTTTCATAAAAAAATGAAATGCAACTTGCTCCAGGTTAAGATACCAAAGATAGCTCATTTTTATAGATCTTTGTTTGCAGCCTCTTTATCAAATTTTCAATAAGTCTTGATTGGGGCTAAAGTCTGAGTGGGAGTGTTGAACCATGCCTTTACATAAATATTTATTATAAATAAACAAATGTCTGTAATACCCCCTTTTTCTAAATCTGTTAATGAGACCTGATGTCTGAAAAGAAGTGTTTTGAGACAATAAATTGCCTTAGACTTCCACCTGGCATAATGAACAGCACCAGGTACTCTGAAAGAAATGTCTATTTGAGGAGACTCCTATAAAAATGAAACAATGTTGGGTTAATTCTTTATAGTTATCCCTAAGCTGTTGATTTCTTAAGTGTTCTGCAAGAAAATTTTAAATTTCTTCCAAATTTTGCATTCTTTATGTAATAGTTTCATCTTCAATAGCAGTTTTGTACTTTGTCTTGTCCGACTTAGACCACCCAATCTTAAATTTTTAAAAAGTATCTGAATGAAGAGCAGAACTTCGTCCACTTTGCAATCAAAACAGATTTTAGGATGATTTTTAAAATATGATGGCGACAAGGTAAATATAGAAGATTTCTATCCAGTAATTGCTGCAGTAAAAAATGCACTTTTCCTGAGGCAACAAGTGGTATTAAAACACATTGCCTGAATTTTACCAACTGCCTCTCATTCTTCAACTGCTGTAAATACAGCTTTTGCCTGAGAATTATTCTCATATTATTTTTAAGCTGAGGAACTCCTATTAACTGTTCTTTGTCGCCACAGCTAATTAAAATCGCTATTTTCTCTACATTTTCTTTATCCAAAATATGAGGAAGCATTTTTCCATCCCAGTGAACAACAACACCCTCTAAATCAGAATTTTAAAATCTGCTTTTGATGAGATCAATTCCTTGTTTTCGAAATTCTTGTCTTCGGAGTCTTATTGCACGTCAAGGGTCCTGCACAGGAAACATATTATGTGTTAGTGTTGAACCACTTTTACGTTATACCAGTATGTAAATCATAACGATACTATGGGAGCTAGGGGAGTCATAGCCCTTCCTTGCCCAACCGTATGGGCACCCATGTCCATTTTAAAAGTAAATAATAACAGACAACAAAAATAGCATTGTAATAAAGAAAATTTGAGTTTGTCCTAGATGTGCTTCAACTGAAATACAAATTAAGATCTTTCTTCTGAAGCACAGAAATATATATCAGATAAATAAAAATATTTCACGAATTGTAGTTTAAGTTTTGAAAATTCTTGATTTTTCTTTTTTTGATGCAAATAATACAAAAGACGGTCAAAATTACTGAAAATTCTTAACATGCAAGATTTTGGTGGTACGATTCACAAACTGGCCTAAAAAACACTGAATGTCATTAAATATTGGTTTTGTTGAGAGTAAAAGTTCAAAGCAACAACATTTTTATGAAATAAAACAAGAACCAGGTCTGTAGAGCAAGTAGTTTATACTAAATGACGGAAAAACTAAGCATTTTTTGAAATAATCGTAATTTTTCAAGAATTCAACCTCGATGCGGCACGGGTTAATATTATGCAATTGAGCTAAAACTTTGCCAATCTCATTTTCTAGTCAATTGGCAACTTTTAGGGGGGGGGTGCCCCCAAAAATAACACTAAAAATTTTTTCCTCCATATAACTTGTGACCACCCTAGTATGCAAATAAACAGATATGGAACCCATCAGAGTACGGCGCTGCGGTCGGCAACGCCTATATAAGAAAACGGGTGTCTGGCACAGTTGTTAGATCGACTACTGCTGCTACAATGGCAGGTTATCAAGATTTAAGTGAGTTTGAACGCGGTGTTGTAGTCGGTGCACGAGAGATGGCACATAGCATCTCCGACGTAGCGATGAAATTTGGATTTTCAAGTACGACCCTTTCACGAGTGTACCGCGAATATCGGGAATCCGGTAAAACATCAAATCTACGACATCGCTGCGGCCGGAAAAAGATCGTGCAAGAACGGGACCAACGACGACGGACAGGAATCATTAAGCGTGACAGACGTGCTACCCTTCCGCAAATTGCTGCAGATTTTAATGCTGGGCCATCAACAAGTGTCGCCGCGTGAACCATTCAACGAAACATCATCGATAGGGCTTTCGGAGCCGAAGGCACACTCGTCTACCCTTGCTGACTCCACGACACAAAGCTTTACGCGTCGCCTGGGCCCGTCAACACCGACATTGGACTGTTGATGACTGGACACACGTTGCTTGGTCTGAGGAGTCTCGATTTCAATTGAATTGAGCTGATGGACGTGTACGGGTATAGAAACAACCTCATGAATTCATGAACCCTACATATCAACAGGGGACTGTTTAAGCTGGTGGAGGCTCTATGATAGTATGGGGCGTATGCAGTTGGCGTGATATGTGTTCCCTGATACGTCTAGATACGACTCTGACAGATTACATATACGTAAGTATCCTGTCTGATCATCTACACCCATTCATGTCCATTGTGCATTCCGACAGACTGGGGGAATTTCACATGGACAATGCGACACCCCACACGCCCAGAATTGCTACAGAGTGGCTCCAGGAGCACTCTTCTGAATTTAGACACTTCCGCTGGCCACCAAAATCCCCAGACATGAGCGTCACTGTACACTTTTGGGATGCATTGCAACGCATTGTTCAGAAGAGATCTCCACCCCCCCTCTTTCTCCTTCTGATTTATGGAAAGTTCTGCAGGATTCATGGTGCCAATTAGCTCAAACATCAATTTCCCTATTGTCTCCTCGACACTCAACCAGTTTACATCGGATCACCTCCCGGTGGTCTCAGCTATTCCCATAAACATCTTTACCAATCTCAGGAAAACCACCCGAACTGACTGGACGCTTTACACAAGTCTGCTCATTGAAAAACCATTCTACAACAACCCTATAAACACTCCTGACGACGTCGAACTGGCAGCTGAGTCACTCACCTCAAGTTTGTCGGACTCCTACAACCAAGCCACCAAAATCACCGAATCCAACGGCCACGGTCGGCTACCATACCAAATACGAAAGTTAATCTCTCAAAGAAATGCTGCCAGGAAATATTTCCAAAGAACTCGCTGGCCTACTGCCTTGGCAAACTACAATCGCCTCAAAAACAAGGTAAAATTGAAAATCAACCTACATACGCAAGAAAAATGGACAAACTACTTCTTATCTCTCACTCCAAACGACGGCTCCCTCTGGAGAACTATTGCCAAACTTAACAACAAAAAACAATGTCTACCTCCTCTCAAAGACCAAAACAGCTATCTTACACGTGACATTGATAAAGCTAACGCTATAGCGCGTAGCTACACTAAGCAATTTACAAACCCCACCTCTACAAATCAAGACTGGGACCATACTGTGGAAGAGTCTGTTGACTCCTTTCTTCGTCATGCTCCAACACAACAACTCTTACCCTCACTACCTACGGAGATCGTCAAGATCATTAAAAACCTACAGGACAAAAAGTGCCCTGTCAAGGACACTATATTCAACAGGATGATTAAAAACATTCCTCCTAACATCCTTTTCGAACTTACTAACATAACCAATGCCATTCTCAAGACACTTCACTTTCCAAATTGTTGGAAAAAGGCTATAATCTGTCCCATCCCAAAGCCTGGGCAGGACTTAACTAGACCGGAAGCATACCGCCCAATCAGTCTACTCAGTGCGCTCAGCAAGATTTCTGAACGAGTCATACTCAATCGTCTCCTGGAACACATTGAAACTCATGACCTTCTCCTACCGGAACAGTTTGGATTTAGATCCAAACACTCAACTACTCAACAACTCATCCGTGTCATCGAAACCATACACGAGGCCACCCTCACCAAAAAGCAAGCTGTCATGCTTCTTCTAGATCTCAAAAAAGCATTTGACAAAGTGTGGCACAAAGGCTTACTTTACAAACTCATGCAATGCCACTTTCCTGATTCAATTATTCATCTTATAAACAACTATCTTACCAACAGAACCTTTCAAGTCAAAGTCAACCAAGTTCTCTCTGACTCCTGTCCCATTGAGAGTGGTGTCCCCCAGGGTTCGATCTTGGGACCCACTCTCTCCAACATCTTTATCAATGACATCCCACGTGCTATGGGAACTGAACTAGCGTTATTTGCTGACGACACTGCCGTCATTGGCCATCACCGAAACAAGAAGCAACTATCAAAAAACATACAGCGTCATACCACCCTAATTGAAGACTGGATGTCCAAATGGCATCTTGAAATCAATCATTCCAAATGCCAGGCTATATCGTTTACTCGCAAAACTCCTCCATCACGTATTATCGTCAATAGCCACCCTCTGGAATGGTCCAATACAGTGAAATACCTTGGGGTTACAACTGATAAGAACCTCACTTGGCGACATCATATAACCCACATAAGACAAAAAATGAATGGAGCATTCTCCAAAATCTCCAAGCTCATCTTCAACAAAAAAATTTCAACTAAAAACAAAACTCTACTTTACACAGCATATGTCCGTCCTACAGCTACGTACGCTGCTCCCGTGTGGGCCAGCGCTGCTAAAGGTCACATCACCAGACTCGAATCCAAACAAAATCTCGTCCTGCGAAAAATTCGCCACGGTCCTACATTCATCTCTAACATCACCATCAGACATGACTTAAAAGTCAAAACCATCAGACAAACCATCCTCAAGCAAATGATCAACTTTTACCACAGCTTGGACGAGCTTCCCAACGCCATTAGAGGCGACTTTCCCGACTACGACTTCAGAGACCCTCTCAACAAGAAACGGCCTATGGCCGCCCTTCATCTCCTGCCAACCTTCAACTAGTCATCAGCTGATGGCTTTTTCGAACCGTTCCCTTTTTCACCACCTCCGTCATTATGGAGGCTTTTTTTTTAATTTTAATTTTATATATTTAACTTCATTCTCTTCTTTCTACTACAAGTTTTGAAAGACACTCTACAAACGACACGCTGGGGATAAGTGCATGTGCACAGGTGCCCCCTGAAAACCCCTACTTCGGTTCGGTTCGGCCAATTACCTCCAACACTACTTCAGACATTAATCGAATCCATGCCACGTCGTGTTGCGGCACTTCTGCGTGCTCGTGGGGACCCTACACGATATTAGGCAGGTGTACCAGTTTTTTTGGCTCTTCAGTGTAAATGATGTTGAAATATACATTGTTTCAATTTAATTGAAAGTCAGTTTTCAGAGTTCTCTAACAAACTGAGTGTGCAGGAAGGTTTCGATAATACACCATCTAACATGTGAGTAAAGTTTTGATGGTACATAATCATAGGTGCCAAGCACTACGGAATATAATTAACTAATTTTT
Organism: Cheiracanthium punctorium; assembly: GCA_038373885.1. Lineage (NCBI taxonomy): Eukaryota > Metazoa > Arthropoda > Arachnida > Araneae > Cheiracanthiidae > Cheiracanthium > Cheiracanthium punctorium. The sequence continues at coordinate 429,781 of JAWZYV010020035.1, read as the reverse complement.
TTTAAACCGTACATTTTTGGAATCTTGTTCCAAAATACTAACTTTTTGGAATCTTGTTCCGAAATACTAACTAGCTCCAGCCTCTGAGAAATTTTGCTGTATTTTCAACAGAAAATTGCCGTTAAAAAAAAGTGCTTAATTATACTTCGTAATACTTGGCACCTATGCATAATGCATTAAAACATACGTGATTGTAATTACCGCAAGATTTTTTTTCTCTATTTTGACCCACAAGTAACTGAGTGGTTTTAGAATGCTGTTAAAATTGACAACTACGCGTTTTCAGTGATTACCTTTGGTTCGCATTAGCAGAGCTGCCAAGTCTCCGGCTTTTTTCAGGAGCCCACCACTAATTTTTACTTACAAATTTATGCTTAAAATAAGTCCAAATATTTAATCCAAAATAAAACTGTCTCAAAATTGTGGTGGGGAATCTCCCGGAAAAAGCCGGAGACTTGGCAGCTCTGCATTAGTGAAAGATTGTCTGTATAACCCTCTTAAAAATTCAGCATGACCAACTATAAGTTTCGGTGTTTCTTTGAATGCAATGTAAATACTGTGAACTTGAGCAAAAAGCCTTCACCAAACCTTGCCCCTTCTTATATACTTTAGACAGACAAATAGAATTCATGAACAACATCATTTTTCCGTGAATTTTTATGCCAATTATTTTCATACACGCTACTTTCAAACAAAAAGAGTTTGAATGTTACAGACAGATAAATCTGTCTGTAACATTCAAACGCTTTTTCTAAAATAATGACTTAGAAAAATATTCTAAAACAGCTGCCTGAAAAACTCAAAAAATAAATCAATAAGAATAAAACGAAACAAAATATATTAAAACACAATATACACTTCATATGGGGATATTCATAAATAATACATGGAATATATTCATCGCTATTTTTCGATATACGGTATTAAACAGTTTTTGGCTTTCCAGTTTCACTGAGAAGAATAAGAATTTGTATGACATGACATTTTATAGACCACTCGTCAAAATCATTTTTAGAAAAGATTGGGAGCACTCAAAAAAAAAAAAAAAAAAAAAAAAAGAATTGATGAATTGTGTCAAATAAAATATACTTTTATTTATTTTTATGTTTATATTTTTGTCATATTTTATTTCATGTAAGGTTTATTTTTCAGAAAATAAAAATGGTACGATATTTTATTATGTTATATCTGTGTTACTGCGTTTTTCTACTATATGAAACTAAAAATACTCAAAAGTATTAAATATATGTGTTTTATATCATAAAGCTATAACAATTCATTTTTTGTTACCTTGCATTTATTCATCAAGATATAAAAGCAGTTCTTCAAAATGTGTTACTTTTTTAGTTTTGTGTAACTAAAAGCAAACATAATTAAACTCACTATATTCTCTAATACAAAGATAAGAAAAATTCAGTTTTCTTTTCCTCTTTTCAGAAGATTTTTTTTCTCTGTAACGAACATCTATTTCAGTTACTCTAACTTAGCTTTACAAGCGCAAATGCAAAATAGTTCATTCGTTTTCCTGAATGATCTGTTTTTCTAGCTTCTTCTCTTACAAAAATTAATACGGAAATGCATACACAGATAATTTTTACTGTAGTAAAACATAAAAGATATTTTTTTTTAGGATGACAAGTAATATAGGCTTAGTTTGCCAATGCGGTGAAATGTGATAAGGGAGAAAATAAAACAAATTGATAACAGTTTTCCTCAAAAAATTCTAAAAGTACTACAGATTCAACTGCACGTGTGAAAAAAACAGTGTCAGTATAAAATAAACTTGGAGTTGTGTTAAAGTTTATCGAAAAAAAAACACATATATTTTCCACTATCATTAATTCTGCTTGTTGAAAAGATACAGCGTGTACACTTAAAACTTCATATTTGAAAAGGGTATGAAGTTTTTCATTTAAAATTACGTTTCAAGATTAGTTTAATTTAAGATTGAAATGTATAAGTTTCATGGGAAGCAAAATGCTACATAAAAAAACAATATTTATTAATATGCGAAAGTAATATCCAAAAGGCTATAGACAAATTTCAGTTTTAGCCATTCAGTAAGACATTTTTTGTAGCAACTGATAAATTAAAAACGCGAACGTCACAAAAAAATGATGTTTAAGGTTTGTCCGTAAACACAGAAATATAATTTGTTGTAATTAAAAAAAGAAATAAATAATCGCTTTAAATATTAGTTAAAATTGCCGTCATTTTTCAAGACTTGCACTGTCAAATGCATGAATTATTGAGCCCGTTTCAGTAAGAAGGCTGTTAGAAATGTCACTATCGATAATTCTTTCAGTCGCTTGCTGTCGGCCAGTTCTTTCAATTTTTAAATTTTCGCCCCTTTAAAACCATGAAATTCACATAAATCGGATTGCTATTTCAAAGTTCAAGTACATTCGAGATTTCCAGATCTGAAGTGAAAACAAAAGAGTATCTATGAATTAATATTAAAATATTAAAGCACGCGTGTGAAGATATAAACCAGTGGGAGAACATTTTGGAATTGTTGCGAAAATATTAAATAAAAAACTGCAAAATACCATGCTGTGATTTCTTATATTACAATGATATCTTTGTTTATATTAGTATTTACATCTGTTACAAGTATTTACATCTGTTATAGTATTCCTAGCATAACGAGGCTTTCCGAAATTTGAACAGTTTAAACTCGAAAGTCATAAAGTATTGCCGCCGAAACTTTATTGAAATAGCATTTTAACCCCTTCAGGGTCAGTTCCAAATAGGTAGTGACTGAAGTGCAAATGAGTTAGCCAGCCTGATAAATAGTAAAAAATATTTAATTTTTGCAGCCCCCAACGCTTCCGATTTGATCGGAAGATTTTCCTTCACAATTTTCAAACGGTTTTATTTTGCATTAAAATTTTTGAGTTATTTTATGCTGAAAATTCTAAGTAAAAATTACTAGAGGAAAGTCTTCAACAAAATCGAAAGACTTGGCAGATATGAATCTTGTAACAATGAAAAATCTAATCTAATTACTCCTAAACATGCAAATCTCAGTCAAAATATAATAATGTTACTAACTGTACATTTTAGTTTAAATTAAGGTAATTTATTTCAGGCATGTAGAGCACATCACTTAAATTTAGTATCAGGCTTTTTTTCTACGATTCAAGGCAGAAAAATGCTTTCTAATAATTCATAAAATAAAATAAAAGATGAGTGGCTTCATTAATAATCGAAAGCTAGGAAGCTCTTTATATTTAATATTGCGTTTTAGGTTTTCATTGTATTTCTTTGTATCAAAGATCAGAGGCATTGCTAAGGCATTTTTTAGGGGGTGGGGGAGATGTCGATAAACTGCCAAATCAAATATTGGTTTTTACCAACTTGTTGTTGTTGTTGTGTTGTTGCTAATGCCCTCTGGCAACCGCGTTGCGGTGACAGATCCCCTATATAGGCAGGCGATGGGCCGAAGGAGCGGCTTCCATTTCAATGAGCCCCAGTGGGAGGAAGTCCGTCTTAGCTCGGGGTCCCGTAATTTTGAACCCATTCCAGAGGAGGGACCAACCCCCTGAAATCGGCACCCCCAGAGGTATCGTTTAACAACTTGGAGGACTTTGGAGCCACGACGGATTTTACGTGCACCCGCTCCCATTAGCGTACACGGTTCCACAGCGGACGGGCCGAGAGGGGGAAGTCCCTCCCAAGCACTGGCCAAGCCAGATGCTGCTTCACTTGCCGTGTTCTTATGGGAACGGAGTTTAGCGCCCAGTCCACTGCGGGACACCAACTTACTTATTCTTTTATCAGCTCCATTACTAACTTTTACTTTTGCCAACTGGATTTGCGTAATTTTTCCAAGTGTACCGGAAACAGAAAGTAAATCATCGTTTTCGTTAAATTTTTTTCACCAGTTTTGCCAACTAGATACCTAATCTTGCAAAGTTTAATAGAATTTTGTGAGAGTTAGGGGGAGACTCCCCCCGCCTAGCCACCTTTAGCAAGGGCCTTGTCAAAGATAGTGCTTTATAACGTTAGCAAATTACTATGATGTTGTTAGAAGGGACAATACCGCGTTTGGAAAAATATATTTTGTTAAAAGCCTTCGAATTCCAAGACTCGTATATTTGGCATGGCATTATTCTATATGGCATTTATTTTGCTACGCATTTTAAACTGAATTTCAGATTTACATCTATAATCATATTGTTCTAAAAACACTTTTTCCATTAAGTTTCAAATTCTGCTAACGATGAGCTGAGTACAGGCTGCTGATCAAACAAATGTTTTTTTTTTTTTTTTTTAGAATATTTCTTCTTGCAGTTCACAATACAATAAATTTAATATATCGTACAGTTTAAAAAAATATTTTGATAATTTTATATTTATTTCTGAAACAAACGAAATTCATTTTGGAAGCTTTTATGATATAATTGAGTAGAATGAAATATTATGTCAGCACTGATTATTTTTAAATGAATCAATCTGGTAATTGAAGTATTTTACTTTCTTTTGAATATAAAAAATTATCAATAAGAATTACTTTTGCTATACTCCCATGCATATTTTCTCTTTATTCCTCGAAAGTATTTCTCCAAAACGCTCTTTTTCTCTGATCAAAACGCTAATTTAGACATAAAGACTCGTTACGAGATCGCATGCTCTTGACTCATTATTATCTACCATTTTTATATTTGTTGGTTTCGTTCAAAAAGAACTCGTTTTCAAGGAAAATCATTAAATACAAAGTGCTGTTTGCGGAAAGAGATTGCTTTTTCTAAACATCCCCAGCTCGCGAATCAAATACTTCAAGTTCTGTGAAGTGGAAAGAAATCCTTTAAAGAATGTCATCTATGGTGCAATAAATTGAACCTTTTAATAGTTTCTTTAATATGTTGATGAAGTTTGTGAAGTTTGTTAGTGATAAAATTTAATTCTTCTTCTAATTTACTATTTATTGTTTCATATAAAAAGTATTACTTGTCATGTTATATATGATTTAAATATGAAGTTTAAGTATTGAAAAGTTTTTATTAATATTTTACCTAAGTCTATTTATTATTTTTATTTTAAATTTTACTTGCTTTCAAAATTTCTAGCTAGAATTCAAACATTTTGGGGGTGATTCGATTTAAATTACTATAGCATTGTTACTTATCACGCAGAACCTTGGCCATGTCGAATTCTGAAATTTGCAATATTGCTTGTGAGTATGCTTTCATAGTCAGTTACATACAGACATACAAACGTTTATAAAAATATTGTCATTTTAAATTATAATATGTATGTATATAATATAATAGAAAACAGCTAAAATTATGTATTATGGATATCCATGTATAAACCATCTTGCAAATAAAATTTCAGAACAAATACAGCAAAAATAATCTGTATATATTGCATCTATACTGCCCTATTCATCTCCACCCCCAGGGATGAATGGGATGTAACTGAGGTTGATTGAGGAAAGTACAAAATTTTGTTAAACTAGCTCAATATTGATGTTTCACAACTGAATTGACGCAAACTGACATTAACTGATGTACCGGAAAAAATTCACATTGACTGCTTTATTGAAGTGAATTGAGATTAACTGATGTATTGATTTAAATTAAATATTAACTGATGTAACGACTCAAAATAGCATTAAACTGATGTGTTGACTAAGATTAACATCAAAAGACGAAAGTTCTTAAATTCTTGCAGTTCTAGTGCCCTATTCTTTAGTAACTCCATTGTGATTCTTCAACATCCTCGGCGCTGCTTGCTCTGTGCTCGTATTGAAGCTCGTGAAGTTTCTAGTTCCACCCCTCGTCTATTTTCGCATGTTTTCGACGCTGTTTTCGAGTGACGTCTTACACCTTCCTCAGTTAAAATTTCGATTGCTTCGCTTTGATAACCCTAATGCCTATTTTTTAATTTACCAATTTTCTGATATTTTCCCCTTAAATACTGATCACATATACAGGGTGTACAAAAAGTCCCTGACACTTTCAAAATTAAACATGAAATCAACTAATTGGGTTACGAGATTGCGATTTGTACCAAAATGCTTCCTATGGTGAAAAGTTTTGAGTAAGTAATAAAAAAATATTTCTAAATTTCACCTATGGATGGCGCTGCATGACCTTGCATTAAATTGATATGCGTAGTTCATTTGAAAACATTAGTTTGGACGCTATAAATCCGAAATGACGACTCCCAGTGAAAAAGCTAATTGTGCAGGATGGTGCTTTGAAACAAAATCTACCATTACTGTGCTAAGGAAGTTTCGTATCCAGTATAACAAAAAGCCTCCACCTCAAAATAGCATCGTGGATTGGCATCACAAGTTTTTAGAAACTGGAAGAGTTTTGCATAGGGCAAAAAGTGGCTGACCAAGGACATCCAAAGAAAAAGTGCACGAATTCGACAAACCTTTTCTTCCAGTCCAACATTATCAACGAGAAATGCATCGCGAGAATTAGGTATTCCGCATGCGACCATAGCCACTGCCTCCTAGATATAGAAAGCCTAACCACTGCTACGTCACCAAGCCTCCACGTCATCAGCTGGCCTTCTAAAGATGACGTCATCACAGATTAAATTTCATAAAGTAAAACTATTCGAAATTTTTGGTGAATTTACTCTCTCATAATAACATTTTAATGAATTGAGGTAGAAAAATTAATTTTACAAAAAAGAGCAGTTTTTAACTGTAACTAATTATATAATGTAATAAGGGAGTAAATCACAATGAATTATTTTTGTGTAAAGAACGTATTTTAATTTTTATCTTTCACTTAAGATACTTTTTAATATTTGTAGCATTCACCAGAAATCTGAAATAGTTCTACTTTATGAGAATGAAAGTGTGGTGACGTCATTACTTGAAGGCCTAACGATGGCGTCAAAGCTTCAGCGCTCAAGCTTTCTGTATCTAGGAGGCTATGCTATAGCTCGAGTTCTGCATAAAAGACTGCAATTTTCGACCATTCAAAGTGCAGCTACTGCAAGCTTTGCACTAAGATGACAAGCCGCGTCGTTTCAATTTTGCTGTCGAAATGCTGGAACGTTCACATGCAAATGCCAATTTCGTGCGACAAATAATCTTTACCGACGAAGCAACATTTGGTACTTACCTATTATCCTGGCGGTCATTCCCGCCAAATTATTTTTTCGCAAAATGTGCTGGCAAACTTTTGCCAATCGTATTCGCAACCAACAATAATTTCATCTGTCCGGCATTTATATTGGTGAACAATCGCTCGTCCTGACGGACCGCCGGGATGATACGTAAGTACCCAACATTTCATATGTCTGGAAAAGTTAACAAGCAAAACTTGAGAATATGGGGGACAGAAAACCCGCATCACATTGTTGAAACTATCTGCGATAGTCCAAAACTGAACGTTTGTGCGGTTAGATGTGTGATCGCATTGTTGGTCCATTCTTTTTCGCTGAGTCTACAGTAACGAAAGAAAGTTATCTAGATATGATGCAGATTTTCGCCATCCCTCAAATTTGTCACTTGCATCCGATTGTTGTTTAGCAGCAAGATGGTGCACCTTCCCACTGCGTTAAAATTGTACGAGAATGAGGAGTTTCCTGGCGGCTGGCTCAGGCGAGATGGACTATTGTTATGGCCGCCCCGTTCCCCAGACTTAACCCCTCTTGATTTCTACCTGTGGGGGTATGTGAAGGATGAAATTCACTCCTCTCCTGTGGCTGATATCGAAGAAATGAAGAGGTAATTCAATCAACACCACAAGCAATGGTGGTTAGAGCAACACCAGGTGCACGTATTGAATAGATGGTTATGCTTGTATCTGCTTCACAAAATAAAAATACTGAATATTTAATGGTGAGTTTTGTTTTTACTGTTTCTACAGCGCCTTCTATGGGTGAAATTTGGAACTATTTTTTTATTTGCATAAACAAAACTTTTCATCATAGGAAGCATTTTGGTACAAACTACAATCTCGTAACCAAATTAGTTGATTTTATAGTTAATTTTGAAAAGTGTCAGCGACTTTTTGTACACCCTGTATTTATAATGCACTATCTACCAATAGGTATTTGGACACCCATGCAAATTCTGATATCTGCGTTCGTGGGATAATTCATGTCCTTCGCGTTAAATATCGTGTAGGAAAACACATTTGCATTAGTCGCATGAAGGATACCACGACGTGCAGAACTACCTGATTTCCTTGATTGGTGTAATTGTCGGGTACAGGAATGGCAAATTCTTATGGACCATGTCTAGCGAGCGCAATTTTCCAAAATCGGCATTTCCTGGTGTAATTCAGAAGCGGAAGTGGAACGGTGATTGTTAGAATGTACCCCGAATCGGCAGACCAACTAAATTGCGAGACCCACCGGTGCTGTTCAGAAAAGTTTGGAAAAACTGCATCCATCCAATGGCCCACACACTCCAGGAGTTTCAACAGACATCCGAGAGTGTTGTTTCGGTGAATATCATCCGTAAGGAAGCACATTTGCTTGGTTTTCATGGTAGTGCTGCAGTCCATAAGGATTTGATCAGAAAGTTCAATCGCGCTACTCAATTCATGTGATGCAAAGCACTCTGAAACGACTCTTAACAAGTTCTCTGAAACGTCGAATCTAGGTTTACTCTCTATCGCTCGAATAGCAGAATCTGTGTGTGGGATCTGCCTAAAGAACGCCTTCTGCCAGAAAGCATTGTGTACACGGTAAAGTGCAGCAGAGATGAAATTATAATCTAAGGTTGTTTCTCCTGGTATGGACCAATACTGAGACCCTTGGTCCAAATTCATCTCAACGCCGATACCTACTGCATTATTTTGGATGACAGCTTGTTTTCTACGTTGTGGCAGTTTTACGGGTTGGAAGCATGTTACTCCGAGGACGACAACGACAGATGTCATGCTGCGAGGTCCACCATGGATTGGGAAGGTGACAATGGGGTTCACAGAATGGACTGGTCTGCCCACTGTCCAGACCTGAACCCTATCGACAGCCTGTGGACAAGTTTGATCGCCGAATTAAAGGGAGCAACAATCGTCCAAAACCGCTGAAGGAACTTACATGTCTTCTCCAAGTCCGGTGGAAGAAAATATCAAAGGAAAGTATCCCTCAGAGAGTTGAGGGTGTAATTGCTTCTCGTGGCCAACTACTGTAAGAGAATTTAATAAATTTTGTTTTTCTGTTGTATCGCAGATTCCAAGTAGTTTTTTATAAGATAGTGTATATTGCAAATTTACGTAATGAAAGATACAGAGTTCTATCAAAACGATTAAAAGTTTCAGGGGGATTGAATTTGAATAAATGAAAAATATTAATTCTTATATGGTTCCCACACAAAACAATTTCCATATAGTAAAATTTGCCCCATACATTGATTAGGTGATGAACAAAATTTCAGCCTTTCAACATTAGAGATCTCACAGATATGCTTGAACAAACTTGGTGTGCAACTAACACACTATAACATAGAATAACTGTAATAGCAATAATTAAACTTCAATACAATACTATAAATAAATATAATAGCAGAAGTATAATGTATTCATGTAACGATTGTTCCCTTTCGCAATTAGAAAAAGACCCAACAAATGAGATCATCCGACGTGATTTCTCCCTTTGAGGCTATTGAAAATTAGTTTAAGTCAGCATGTATTTATTTTCATATGTTTGACACGTATCAGGATAAAATGTTCAAATTTTGTTCATCACGCCATTAATGTATCGTGCACTAGGAGTTTTTTGTATGGGGGGTTGTATAAAGATTTAAATTCTGTATTTACTCAAATTTAATCCCATGAAAATTTTAATCGATTTCGAAGAATTCTGTACCTCTTTTTAAGTAGCTTGAAACTTATTCTAAATGTCTGTGATCATTAAGAAATGTCACTATTTTTGGAACACCCTGAATATATACATAAATATGTGTGTGTTAATAAAACTGTTCTTTTGCTTAATATGATGGAATGTTTCTATGCAATTATTTAATTCCTAACAAAACAAAAGAAGAACTACTATCTTCTGGCGATTAAAACTGTCAGTTCCTTGAGATGCATAGTTTAAATTCTCGCGTGTCAATTGCCTTGATCGTTAAATTCTCTTACACTCCTCGTTCCCATTCTAACATTTCAATTTACTTCATCTCCTAGTATTTATATCCGGAACAAGTAATGTAAATGCAACTCCTAGCTGTAAATTTCAATTAAACTCTCAATTCCAATATAATTTACGATTAATCCTTTTCCGTAATGAAATCTTTGATAATTTCCGACCGTTCAACCAAATCGTCTTGCCTGTATGCATGAAAATACTTGTGTTAAAGTGTACTAATTCAAACTGTGCCCGATAATAATAAATGCAGAATGCATTTTAATGCAAAATAATACATGTATTAAAATTGTGTTTTTCCAAAGCTAGGCATATACAACAATTGATATTGATTTCCGTGTGGATTGTAAGATGTTAGAACTTCTATTTCAGTTAAAACTTTAATTTATATTAATAAAAATGTTCGTTTAAACTAGACCTAAGAAAAACTTTAACCTAACAAAACATGAAAACCGGTGGATATACGACGAAATTTAATCTATCTTACAAGAAAAAAAAAAAAAAAAACAGAAACGACATTCACATCAGCAGCTGGAACAAAACCTTGTGAAGGCAAATCTTAAAGCCAGCTGCTGATCGTAAAAATGGGCATACAAATATTTACGAAAAATATAAAATATTAAACATTCCAGTCTCAGTGCAAATCCTTTAAAACTGTAATTTGAACTTAGAAATTTTTACGATGTCTGAATGCGCCGATGTTCGGTTTCGTAACGCGGGTGCTGAATTATTTCTGAAAAAATTGTCCTTAAAATTAGGCGAACTTACGTACTGAAATTTTCACCCTTTATTGAAAAATAACTAAGATATGGTGATTTTTTTCTTTTATTTATTTATTTCGTAATTAATTAATTAATTTATTTATTGTTTCAATTTTAAAAGAAACACATTTTGAAAATTTCTTCTCTGATTTCTTCATTCTTGACTTTTTCAGAGCCGATTTTTCTAGTAAGATTGCACACAAGTTAGTTTCAGTCTTACGCAGTCTGTTAAAGTCATTGTACGCAGAATGCAGATTTCATTAAATGCATGGGTTAAGCCAAATTTTGCAAGTTGCTTCCAATACCGTGATTGACAAAATTGCACATAAGTATGTAAAAACAAATAATTTTTAAAATTCGGTTACTTCATTCAAAATTTGTTGCGATAATAAGACTCACTGCCGTTAGAAGAGCGGGACTAGCTGATTAGCGGAATAGGCTAAAGCATAGTTACCGATTTTTTCGGAGATTTCCCACCAGTAATTTCTATTTGGCGATTTACGCCTAAAATAAGTCCAAATCCCTCAATGGAAAGTAAAACTGGTTAAAAATTGTGGTGGGAAATTCCGGAATGTTGGCATCTATGGCTAAAGGAAGATTTGCGGACTCATGAGATCAATGCTCGAGTTCTGGGTCACTTAAGGGTACTTCCTCAATTATCATCTTAAGTTTTGTTAATCTATATTTTTATGGTTGTTCATAAACAAGCATGTAAAGTAAGAATCACACCTAAAACACTGAAATAATTGTGATGTAATTGAAAAAAATTAAAACCTAGGTCACTTCTATCAACACCTTCTAGATATAGAAAGCCTTAGGACAGGAAACTTGACGAAGTCATACCTTTATTTTCACAAAGTTCAACTATTTGAAATTTGCGGTGAATCTTCTCACGCATAAAATATTTTAATGACTTAAGACAGAAAAATTTATTTTACACCAAATGGCAATTTTTAACTATCACTAATTATATAATATGATACAGAAAGGGATTATAATGAATCTTTTGTATTAGAAAGGTTTTTTATTTTTTATCTTTAACTTCAGATGTTGTCTAATATTTGAAGTTTTCACCAGAAATTTTAAATAGTTTTACTTTTTGAAATAAAAATTGTTATGACTACATTTAAGGGCTAGTGGTGGCATCAAAGCTTCTGTCGTAGGGTTATGTGTGTTTGGAAAGTATTCCTTCCATACACCAGAAGTGAGCATGCCAAAGTGAGTCAACTGTTTGGTCAAATGGCTAAGGGAAGTAGAATGAAGTTCCCTAGTAGCAAGCGGTCATCGGTTCCTGAAATGTCGATGATCGGTCAGGAAGGAAGCGCAGCGCGCGCCATGGAAGGAGCGCCGGGGGCTCTTTTCTCGGATTTTGCCACCACCTCCTAGATACAATAGAAGCCCCGAGAACAGGGACTTTTACGTCATCACTAGGTCCACTAAATTGACGTCATCACACATTTATTTTCACAAACTAAAACTATTCAAAGTTTGTGGTGAATTTACTCCCGCATAAAATATTTTAATGATTTAAGATAGAAAATTTAATTTTACGACAAATAGGAAATTTTAACTATCACTCATTATATAATATGATATAGAAATAGATTATAATAAATAATTTTTTATCAGAAAGGTATTTTAATTTTTATCTTTAACTTAAGATATTTTCTAAAATTTGTATCATTCACCAAAAATGTTAAATAGTTTTACTTTGTGAAAGGAAAACTCTGATGACGTCATCTTATAAGACCTAGTGATGATGTAGAAGCTTTTGTTCTCAGGCCTTCTATATCTAGGAGGAGGTGATTTTGCTCGGGCATTTCCTCTCCCGAATAGTAGAGCTGGATCATCGGTAAGGGGAGGAAATTGGGCGTAGAGCCGTTGAAAAGCCGATGCGATTGGGGTTATATTCATGTCGGAAGATCAAACACCTTGCAACTTAGGATGTGAAGCCTATGACCTTTGATGAAAGTTTTAAACTGAACAATCAATAAAAACTGGGGCATATCCCAACTAGTTAAAGTTTTGAAAGTACAAAAAAAAAGAACAAAACTCGAGCTTCTTTCAAGTTTTTTCCGCTTCTCTTTGAATTTTAAACTTGCCATCTGTTATCAGACGTACGAACTTCACTTTTCAAGCTTCCGAGACTTGGTGTCGAACTGGAGAACTAACTCTTTGCAGGCGAGCCTTCTAACCACTAGACGGGAGGTCTGACTCGTTTTGACGAGACTAAAGTTTGAAGTGATTGTTGTTTCAAGTTCGAATTGGAACATTTAAGTTTCCTAATAAATAAAACTAGGCTTTGCAAATACACTACTCAAAATTAAAAAGATTTTGCGATTTCTATCCGTTTTAAGCCATTGGGACCTGTGTACGGCCGTCAAAAAAAAAGTTTGTCTGTCGTTCTGTCCGTGACATTTTCTTATTCTCACATCACGTAAAACTGACTGAATTGAATGAAATAAAATTTGTTGACATAATAATTGGTCACTTAACTTAAAGTAAAGACTTCGAATTTTTAAAAATATTATAATGATTTTTTTTTAATCTGAAATATTTTTAAAATCCCGAAGATTGTTTCAAACTGCGTAAATTTTTGTTCGCACATCACGTAAAAGTGACTAAAGCGAAAGAAATTAAATTTACTGACATGATAGCAAATCACTCACCTTAAGCTATAATCGTCGGATTTTAAAAAAATATATATTAGATTTTGAGATTTTTCTGAAAATCGTTTCAAACTGCGTAAATTTTTGTTGGCGCATCACGTTCGACTTAAGTGAAAAAAGCAAAATTTAGTGACACGATAGGTGGTCGCACAACTTAAAGTATGCCCCTAAAGTTTCTTAAAATTTGGATTAGATTTTGAGATTTTGCGAAAACTGTTCAAACTGTTTAAATCCCAGCTAGAAAATGTTTGCTCTTTTTGTGCAAAAATTTTACATATATAGTGAATATTTTGAATATTTTGTAAAGTATACACTTTTCGTGCACAGTTTTTGATAGTATAGAATATTTGCTTTTTAGTATGCATAAAAACTGCATATAATTTGCATAAAAAGTGTATGCTTTCAAAATATTAAAAAATATCCACTTTTTATGCACATATTGTGCACAATCTATACTTTTTTGCAAAAAAAAAATTCAGACATTTTTAGCTGGGTATATTCATCTCGGAAGAACAAACACCTTGCAACTTAGGATGTGAAGACGACCTTTGGTGAAACTTTTAAACTTCGGAATCGATAAAAATTGGCACATATATCGTTGCATTGCATATTAGCTTGTTTATTTCTTTTATTGTATCAATTAATTCATGTATTTTCGTATGCATCCCAGACAACACATAAGCTTAAATCAAGCTTGACATTTCTTTGAAATTGACGTATTAATACAAGCTTGACAGTTCAATTCATTTTAAGCTTGCAGCAAGCTTGGAGAAGTCATTTGAACTGTCAAGTTTGAATACAACTTGATTACTGCTTGATTTGGAAAGCCGCATCCACATAACAAATAATTTATCATCAGTCAAAAACATTCATTCATTGATTGATTCATTTTTGTTATGAGCGAGACACAGCCGTGTGAAGACACGCGTGAGGGAGCTCCGTCGGCCAGCCGACAAAAGTCCTTATCAGGACTGGTAATCGGTACAGGCGAACCGCCGGGGTATCCTGAGGATCTACTCCCGGAGAAACGTTACCTTTATGATGCTTTTAAGAATATGCCCCCGCATCACATACGTGACGGTAGATGGAGCACTTTTTATAATGTTGTCCGTGTGTTGGGCGAAGACGATCCGCAGGCAGCCGAGGTGATTGCCCGCTATAAAGCCCTCCAACTCGAGAGATCAAAAGCGGAAGAACTTCAACCTGAAACGTCATCGACGAATCAAGCCTTCAAACGTACTTCTCCCTGTGAAGAAACAGACGATTCCAATGATGGGTTCTCTCTGCCAAAAAGATGCGCCAAGACCAAGACAGAGCCAGATAAGTACACTTTTAATGTTGGATTTAGTACCCCCAACCAATTCGAGCTTTTAAGCACCCTAGACTCCCAGGAAAATGCGATGGAACAGGAGACTCCTATCTCTTCTCCGCCGGTAAAAGTCAACCCCAATGTCAGACCCAAACCGCTAATCGTCCCCAACCCTCCTGATATGCACGCCATCACCCAACTCATAAATGAAAACACAGATGCTAATTTTAATGCTGTAGCCCAGAAGTCCTCCCTTAAAATCTTCCCGACTGACTTTAAAAGTAAGCACAAAATCACCGATCTTTTTCAAACAAATTCAATTCCCTTCTTCAGTAACTCAGACATCACCCCCCCCCCTTAAAGTAGTCATTAAAGGACTCCCCCTTACTACCCCAACAGAAGTAATCGCCGAAGCACTAAATTGTATAAAATATCCTGTTCTACGCGTTAACCAATTAAAAAGCAAACGAGAAAAAACCCCCCTCCCCATTTTTCAAATACAGCTCCAAAACAATCCTCAAGGACAGGAGATCTACAATCTTAATAAGCTTCTCTCATTCCAAATTAAAATAGAAAAATTTAGACCCCCCAGGAAAGCCGTTCAGTGTTACCGCTGCAACGGCTTCTTTCACTTCGCGAAGCATTGTTCCATGCCCCCCCGCTGTGTGGTGTGTGGCGACCCCCACGAACATTTTAACTGCCCCATAAAACAAAACAACAAAACAAATGATGTAAAACAACCCCCTACATGCTGTAACTGCTCCCTTAATCACCCGGCTAGTTACAAAGGTTGTAAAAAATTCCCCAATAACCCCCAAAAACAAACCTCTCTAAAAAACTCGCAACCCCCCCCTTCTTCCAAAAAATATTCCAGTTATGCTCAGGCCGTTTCAAATAATTGTACCCCCTCCCCCCAACAAACCACGTTACAGGACTTAGCCGATCTCACCAAAGAGATCGAAAAAGAGATCGGAGTCTCGCTAAACGAGCTTGTTAGCAAACTAAAAGAAATTTTAAATCATTTAAGGCAACTTAACTCCCCCCAGGAAAAACTGCTATTTTTTCTAAGTTTTGTCAACAACGGGAACAGCACTGACTGCAGTGACTGAACCATTGTTGACACTTAACTGTTTAAGTTCCGCCAGCCTGGCCGGTAGCGCGTTGCGCTTCTGGCCTGTGGTGCCCGGGTTCGAACCTGGACCCGGACTGTTACTGTTTTTCCCCCCCTTTTAATTTTTTCCAAATTTTTCTTTTTTGCATTAACTTAACTTTATTTTCTAAGCGCTAAATTTCTCAATTAAATTTTTTTCATCGGTTAATGAATGGGAGTTGTGGGGTTTATTTCCCCCGGGTACTCCCTATCCAACATGTGCTTATCTGTCAGTCATAAATGTACTTGACCATAGAATTAAAAAAATAAAAGACTCTATATTTCCAAATATGGAAATTCTTCAAAATAAAATACAATTATACCACGAAATTGTTTTCAAAATCAGTCGTTTGTCTCGATTTTGGCCAGTATTGCCCAACATGAGTGTCGCGATATGGAAAGTTTTAAAACGTGTCCTGCTTATAAGTTTATATGATGCTTATTTCCCTATTAGTAGAGTCTATAAATCACACATAACATTATTTTAATTTTGATTCATCCCATGGAAAAATAAAAGATAGACATCGGCACCGGGCACTGATCGATCTCACCTGAAAACAGCGTGACAACCATGACAGTTACTTCAAACTTTAGTCATGCAAGCGCGAAGCAGATTGGTGGAACGGTTAGGACGCTGGACTCCCAACCCTTAGGTCCCGGCTTTTATCCCAGCCGCGGACGTTTGATGGAAACAGATTAAATTAACTTGAAATCTCAGCGTAGAGGGGGAAAAAGCGCTGAAAAATAAAATATATGGGGCGAGTTCGCCGACGGGCGCCTCGTGCATTCAAAAAAAATTTTTTTAGACAATTTTTTAAGCTTGCTATGTCAAGCTTAATGCAAGCTGGGCAAGTGTAAACTTGCACACTTGATTCAAGCTTACATTACGCTTACACGCTTGAAATTTTCAAGCTTAATTCAAGTTTATTGGCTTGATAAATCAAGCTTGCTGCAAGTTTGATGTGCTGTCTGGGATATATTATTTTATAACTAAATATCCTTTTCTTCAAGGCTGTTCTAGGGAAGAATGCAAGTTTTTGAATGAAATGTCATTAAAAATTTACACAAAGGAAAATTTCTTATATATATATTAATTTCGCACTTTTTGAGGAAACTTCCAGAATTTTTAGTCGCTGAAAAATTTTGTTTTAAAAATATTTCTCGTCTCCCCTCTTTGACAGAGCTTGACTAAGGCAAGGTGCCCTTTTAGCTAGCACAAGACGGATACACGAGAACACGACAAAGCTAACAGCAAGAAGAGGACATTATGATTCAGTCTTCGGTCGCCTGTCTTCCTGCGTAATAGCTTAGCCAATCAGCAACCTTAAAACAAACATATGGTGTGCATATGATGTTTTTTGCACATGAAGGAACGGAGATATTGAGCCGTTCAGCTACTTGGTAGAAAGACCGATATAAACCCGTTCGCAAACTTTAAAGCGCCTATCAGATCTCAGTGTAAAGATTCGATCATCGGGAAAAGATGAACATACGAAAAATTAAGGATGATTAGTAATGATCAGGGAATGAATAGCCAATGCACCGATCATAGGCCTGGTAAAGCCCAAGCAAAGATTGCTGCTAGGGTCGTTATATATAGTAATAAAAGTACATTAATATTATACACTATAAAAATATAGTACCAACGACAGATGAAATTTTTTATTTATAGATTCTAGTCACATGAGATTCTTATACTTTTTCTTGGACAGACAATCTTTTTCATTAAAGGTATATGTTAATTTTCGATCTTCCTTTGTAAGTTCTGCTTTGGGCACTAAGGATACTAAAACTTTATATGTTATGTTGAATAAATCGTTTTCAACTATTATGAAGTCTTTTTTCCCCTTACATTTTAGTCCCTGAGCATATATTGCTTCATCCTGTATTATACACAAAAACACATATTTTGGGGCATTTCTTTTACGTCCCATGAGGGACGCAAGAACAACTTGA
This sequence comes from Cheiracanthium punctorium, assembly GCA_038373885.1. Classification (NCBI taxonomy): domain Eukaryota; kingdom Metazoa; phylum Arthropoda; class Arachnida; order Araneae; family Cheiracanthiidae; genus Cheiracanthium; species Cheiracanthium punctorium. The sequence continues at coordinate 411,868 of JAWZYV010020035.1, read as the reverse complement.
CCCACTTTCATCTATAACTTGTCTTAGATGAGCAATACTTCTTCTTTTTCATAACAATCAAAGTCACTCAGTTGACAGAATCATCGAGTGAAATTGAAGACTCTCATGAAGATTTTATGGCGGCGGCCCACTACTGGAGCCCATAAGAAAAAGCGTGTGCTCCAGTACTCGCCCTCTCGGGCCCATTTCTGGAGCCTTTAGTAAACCATTCATCTAAAAGTCGGCCACCTATAACGATCCATTAATTACTATTATAATTTCACTCATTGATAATTAACAATCAGTTCATAAGTCACTACAATCAGTACATAAGTAAATAATATCAACCTCGATTGATTTTAAATGCAAAAGAATGTGTGTTAAAAATGATTTGAATGAAGACTTGCCTCTTAAGGAAATAACTAAAAATGTTCTTAGAATGCTTCTTTAAAAGCCCGACTTCAGCAACAAACTTTCTTGTATTTAACTAAAAAGGAAATGAAGGAATTGCACCTTCGGTATTTAGTTGACAAGGGTTTCAGGTAGTCAGACATTGATCTCTTATCTCAATGGATAGCTGGAATTTCTTGTTTTTCAACTTAAAATTTCAATTGGCCCACTACTGGAGCACATACCTTAAACTGACAATATTTTCGCTGCAAGCTATTCCTTTAAGCCTTGTGCAACGCCGGATTACTCAATATAGACTACAGAGAAACAAGTGCAGACATTTTTTGAAATTGATATTTAAGCTAAAGTCTCATTCCCTTGCAAAGAATGGGACTTGCTTATTAGTTGACTAGAGTAGTGCATATTAGATGACAATTTTTTTCCTGCAAACTATATATTTAATACCTGTAATAAGCCCATGAAACGCCGGGCTACGCTGCAAGTTTTAGCGTGTGTGTATTGTGTATTAAGGCAAAGCTACTCGAAGACTATCTGCCTAGCGAAGGGGACCTCGTCCGAAGGACTTTTTAAGAGGTTATAACGCGCATACTTCTGGAGAAAGCTACCTAAAACTAAATAAAAGCGTTAGATTGATATCCGCTCAATGGGCCCAAACCCGGGACCTTCAGCCATCTACCGTGTTATGAGCAAGTTTTAGATACAATAGCCAATTAAGTTTTACATACTATACACATTTTACCATTATCTTACTAGTTTTAAAGATTTACTTTTTGTTACCTCATCATGGCTAATCATGACTTCCATTTCGTCACCTCATCAAAAGCTAGTTCAATATTCTTCCCATAAATGTAAAAACTTTGAACAGTTTTCGCACTTATGACATATATTCTAAAGCATGTATAACTTAAGTAAAATTACTTTGATTTATTTGACGAGAGGTTTCTATAAACAATCTTAACGCATATGCTTTTAACGTGCATCAAAAATTATTCTTTGCGTATATTGTAGGAAATCTTTCTCATTAAATGTTATTATGTTCTGCTAATGTACGCATGTAATTAATGTTACGCACATCTTTTGAAACAACTATTACACATTTGACTCTTTGTTTAAACTTTATATTTATACAGCTATACTTCCACGTCTTTCACATTAAAAGAAGCATTAAGGGAGTTCCACTTGTTATATTTAGTCTACTTACAGTTAAAGTTTTAGAGGATCTAGAAAGTCTGAGATTGTTGATGAACATTAGAGAAAGTCGGGTAGGTTGTCGCACGTATTTTTTAACAAGCTACATCGATAAATATTGTCTTGGAGTAGGCAGTATCCGTTCAATAGAATCTAAATCTTTATCTTAGTAAGAAAACAGCGAAGCTGCTATTGCAAAGGTCGGCGATATTTTGAATTGGCTTTTATTTATGTAAAAATTTTCATTTTCATTTCAACATTTTGGGGGGAATATTGATGCTTTTAGGGCACAAAGGATTTTGATGCTTTTAGGAGTACTTTTATACTGTTTTTCGTTTTCATATCTTGGGAGTAGTACGTTGTTTTCTAGGAATATATGCCGTATCTGTTAGGTCTATGTAATAAATAAAAGCAAATATGTGCGATGGGGGTTAGTTGTCACAAGACGCAGCAGTAGGTTGCCACAATATGACTATCCACACTAGGGGATATACGAAGCTACAGAAAAAATGTTTATTTAATCAAAGGCAGGATTATTACAGAAAATAGGCTAAATAAAGTACATTTTAATTTACAGACTAATACATGATAATAAATGTTTATACAAATTAGAACATGCAATGTATTGAATGAAATGAAACATAAATACATTTAATTTATTTTTCTATCTCCTATTCATGTGTTTAAATTTTTATTTGTGCTAACTGTTAGATGACTGACGAAGATGAAATAACGTGTGAAGCAATGGGAATTTCATTAAATTTTATGGACCTACTCAATAATTTATTAACTGTAACCCACTGTAATATTACTTTAAACCAAGGAATGGAGTTGGATTCGAAATCCGAAAAATATTGTAGCTTTAATGACATTCATATATTGTCCTCAATGGTATCCTATGCATTCCCCAAAGCCATGAGCCAATAAAACATCCAGCCACGATTTAAATACACGGGCATTTATCCATTTAGCCGGAACGAATTTTCACATGCTGACTTTGCTCCCGCATCCGTGTACGGTCGTCCTCTCAAGCAACAAGGCCTGCGTGACACTGTAAATGTAATACTTGGTGACAATATTCTAAGTAATTGTCAGAACCAAGAAAGTTCGGATTTTCCTGAAAATCTTGAAACATCTTCAATGCAAATTCCACCAGAAGCAATTTATAAAAAAAGACTCAAGTGCAATAAAAGTAGACCATTTTCCCTTGCATATCCTTGATTTCCTTCGAAACTTAAACGAAAGCTGCCAACTCTTCCGATAAAGTTCGGAGATTTTCCACCACTAATTTTCAGTTAGCAATTTAAGCTTAAAAACAAGTCCAAAGCTTCAAAGTAAAGTAGAACTGATTCAAATTGCCCGCTAAAATCGGAAGATCGGCTGTCTCCATGGATACTCCGAAGAAAAATGTCATTGAGTTAACTCGGAAGCATAACTGCCAACCAATCTTTACGGAAAATCATTGACCACTTTCTGTAAACAGTAACAATTTTTCAAAGTAGTAATCTGCTCGCACGTTTAGCTTGAATGTTTTGCTGTATTCTAATCCAAATATTATTTTGTACATAAAAAGTGGTTCAGATTGTATATGTAAAAGTTGGCAGCTATTCAGAACAATAAAATAAATTTAGAAGCAAGAACAAACGCAAAAAAAGAGATAAAGCCTAAACCCGTCATTCTAATAAGAACTATTGTGCGAAAATACAGCGAAGATCGGACTTGTACTCAAGAAGCTTCTCATTGCACTGGGAGACGAGCTGTCTGTTTCAAGCAAATTGTAAATTTTGTACGAAGCTCATATAGAATGTTTGCGTATTAAAAAGTACTGACAGTTTATTTTCATTCATATTTTATTACAGAAAATTTTATACACCTACGGCTACTTTTCGATGTCATCACATATTTTGACATATGCGCATCTTTTTGTTTTTAATTGAGGCATATTCGCTTCTTACAATTCAGCCATATGCGGACAGAATCTGTACTTGGCCTTTAAATTGATCACAAATTGATCAATTGACCGCAAGATATATCTTGAGATGAGAAAATAAACGACAATCGGATGACAAATGACAGGATTTTTCCCAGCGAAAAGAATCAAGTAAGGCCATCGCATCGCTCTCGGTAGCTTTCTTTTCATTTCTAATCTCAAGAAATTTCTTGCCGATCAAAGTGATGGGAAGATACAGGTCTAGAACTGCTTGAAGGCATCGTAAGCTGCCGAATTCTACGAAGCGGGTAGGTTGCTATTAGTGCCAAAATATGACATTTTCCTTTGTTCAGTTGTTAAAGATGTTGAAAAGTAATTTAAGGTGTGCAGAATTTTCTGTAATAAAATGCAAGGGTTGACTCAACGGCAAATCAAAGACAGGAATCGTTGAGAGTAGCTACATTACTTGCTTATTCCACTAAATCAATCGATTATTATTTTCACAGAATGAGAGAAAAAAATTGAGATTGACATTTCAACAATGCAAAATAATTGGACAATATTAAGTCTATGGGAAAAAATGTTTCCATCGATTATTCCGGCACGAATTATTACAACCATATCATTTTAGTACCATTTAGATCATCACTATTGTCACTGTGTCATATGTGATCAAGATCGTATAAGTGGTCTCGGAGGAATTAGTGATCAAATAGTACAAATGTTTTCAACGATTATTATGCTTCGAAATGATCGATCACTACCATCTCGATTTAGAACCGTCTACGCACTACCTTCTTTTAATGTGCCTTTGATCAAAATGTCATATCATGAAATTCAGAGGTCTTCAAGGAGTTAACGATCAAATGTCACAAAATTAAAACATAAAGCTTTGTTCCGTCTTCGGTTTCACTCAGCAACAAATGAAAACAAATTCCTAATCCTTTTTACTACACAAACGGTACTTACTTTCTAGATTAGCTTTATGTACCTGTACTCAAGTTTCCCTCCAAGTCTTTTACATTATTATATCTTTTGCAATTAATTTTAAAAGTCTAATTATAGTATCTGTTCATTTTATAAATTGTGTTTGTACAATATACCACCTGTAAGTTAAACAGTGTACGATTTTTGATAGTAAGAAGAACCATAAATACTTTATGGGACCAGACTGGATTCGGACATATTGTATTCTTACTGCGTCTATAGATGCGTCGATCATCGTTCGTCGCAACTGGTAGTATGTCATACTTGGAGAAAAAAACACGTATGAAAACCAGAGATAAGTTTGTGTAAAAAAATATTTTCATTATCCATCTTTTAATGCTTAATGTTTACATAGGTAGGGGAAAGGGGGGGCAAGCTGGGGTAGTGGGCAAGAAGCGGTTACCGGGTCTCATTGGTCCTACGAACGACCTATCACAGCCGCCCTGGCTCGTAATGACGAGCCATTGTATTATTTATTAGTCAGCGTTGTGAGCCCATGCTTTTTTGCCCAACCGCCAACAACTCGGTTTTTGTCAAGATCGTTGTGATTTTCGTGTTATACATCGCATGTGTTCTGTACCTCAATATTCGTTTTCTAGAACTGATTGAAAGTTATTCGTGTTTATCAATGATTACACCAGCAGGAAAAAGCATGTTTGTTTCCATATTTCGATTTAGTTTTTTAAGGTAAGTTATTTTATTGAAATAAGCGTGGGAGGACAAAATGGGGTAAGGGTACCCCATCTTGCCCCTCGAAGAAAATTACGATTTCTCTAAGACACTTTATGATCCTTTAAACTTAATAGAGTTTTCTTAACTTAATTGAGTTGTTTTAGGATGGTGATAAATTATAAAAGAAAGACAGAGAGGGGTAATTGGAGTGAAAAGAGTATGAAAAATGCGGTAGATGTTGTAATTAAAGGAAGAATGGCGTATAAATTAGCGTCGAAAACATATTCTGTGCCACAAACGACCCATGAAAGAAAAGTTAAAGAAACTCGTGCAGCCCTAGAATATCCTGCTGCTCCTACAACTTCGGTGGAAGTTCCTTTAGGCCCAAAAAAGCGAACATTTTCTAATGACGAAGAGAAAGAACTTTGCAATTACATAATGGATAAGGAGGGTCGTCTTTATGGACTTACAACAAAATATTTAAGGGCTTTGGCATGCACTCTTGCAGTAAAAAATGGGAAGCAACATCTCTTTATGAAAAAAAAAGAAGCTGGCAAAGATTGGGTTCAGGGATTTTTAAGAAGGCATCCAGAATTGTCGATACGGCTGTAAATGGCTTCAAAAAGTGTGGGATTTGGCTATACAATCCAACAGCTTGTTCCGATATTGATTTTGCTCCTCATTGACGACAAATATTCCACAAACAGAAAGAATATCCATCACTGAAGCATTGCCACAAACCACTACGTCAAAACGGAGCAACAGCTCCAAATAGACCATTTGCATGACCATTTCGCCATTTCGCTGAAGCTTCAGTTGACCCTGTGACGTTAACGGCTGAGACAATACCAGCAAATATAACTTCAGTTTCGACAGTTGAAGATTCTGACATAATAACTATTGACGAACCGCTGATATGCCACATGCCTGTTGTCATGACACCATCTGAGATTGAAGCAGAGCCTGAGCCAGGATTCTCCACTTGGATGTCCAATATCGAAATAGATCAAAGGCCAACTACTCCACCATCAGTATTTTCTGTAGTTAGTCCTCAGCGAGTGATCCTGCAGCTCGCAAAATTTCACGTGTGACCAGGAACGAGGAAAAATTGCTATCATTACTTCTTCCCCGTATAAAAATGAGTTAGATGAAACAACGAAATAAAGAAACTGGCAGAAGTTAACAAAAGAAAAAGAGAGGTAAAAGAACAAAAAAAGAATAAGAAAACCGAATTCGCTAAGAAAAAGAATAAGAAGAAAACCAACAATAATCCTAATTCCTCACCCGAATGCGACAACGAAGAAGATAATATGCCTTGCTTTTACTGCAATAGAAAATACTTGGATTCTAATGAAGGATGGGCACGCTGTATCTGTGCTGGGATAGACGATGAGGATGATGATGCAGTATTTGTTTGCAAGTTTTGCAACCCAAAATAGAATATGTCTCCCATACCCCATCTTGCCCAGTAGGGTACCCCGTCTTACCCTACCTAGGGGGCAAGATGGAGCGTTGGGCATTTTTGACAAAATTGGTCATTTTTTTCATTTTCTATCAGTGGAAAATTTCTTAAGTTCATTATTTCCGAATATTGTGTAAGAGTAATTATAAATAAATAAATATTCAAAATACTTAAAGATGTGGGTATTATTAAGCTCCAAACATTGAGGACCCCGTCTTGCCCCCCCCCCTTCCCCTACAGGTGCCATATCTGTACATCGGCCGGAGAGGTATTCTTACAGTTATACTGAATGTTGATAAAGAAAATATGATGGAGTTTTTGATTTTGACTCTCAGTAAAGGTATATACCAGGTAGTCATAAATATTGTCGGTATAATCCTCTTGTAGTTTCACCTAAACGGAAATTACCAAAAATAAAACTAGCACTGCGAGCAACTGAAAATATGACTACAGTACAATTTATTCCATTGTAACTGAATTTTATTTGTAAGGCTTGTCCGTGAAAAATTCTTCAATCGGAGAGTTTCTTCGACATGCACACCAATTCACTGAAACGAATTAGCACCCTTTACAGTAGACTAATCGCTATGTGCACGATCACTATTAACCATTACTATTACTAAAACTGTTACTATTAATTTTTTTTTACCTCTTTTCTTTTATGAGTTTATTTCATTTAAAGAGTAGAAAATATTTTCTAAACAGATTTTTAACTAAACTAATAAAATTTTCACATCAATTTGAAATAAAATTTTCTATATTATGGCTTACTTAAATTTTCTTAGAAGTACGAGCGAAATAACTTATATAAAATCTTTATAAAACTTATTTTCATTCAATTCGTTTTCATGCTACACTACTGCAAAATATACACTATGGCAGTTCATGATATTTCCTGTTTTAAAATGTCCATTTTATTTTTAATACTGTAAATAACAAAATTTAAAGGTTCTTTATATATATTTGAAAACGCTCAAATTTTAAAATCTAAACGAAAAAAAACTGCTTCCATTAACCACATATCTATCTATCTATCTATCTATGCGTTTATTTATATTTTCTGTGAGTGCATTAAGTTTTATAGTGCATAATTCAAATTCTGTAACACAATATTTATCTACGCATTAATATTTCCTTTTCAAAGCGTTATGCAGAGAGATAATGTTTTTCAGTAGTAGTAAATTTAAAACCATTTTATTCTTATAAAAATTTAAGACTGCACTAATATACATTTAATAATGGGTATTCATAAGTTCATGTCCCAAATTAATTGTCTTTCGCTTGAAAATACAGAATATTAATTTTCAATAACGTTCTAATGACCAAGAAACACATTTATTATTTGTAAGGCCCAGCACGAAAAATAAATATTAAAAAATGCACATATCAAATGACATTTTCCTATTCAGTGATTTACCTGTTATGGTTTATTAGGTGTACAGAGCTGCCAAGTCTCCGGCTTTTTCCGGAAGATTTCCCACCGCAATTTTTAGACAGTTTTATTTTCCATTAAATATTTGGACTAGTTTTCAGCATAAATTTGTAAGTAAAAATTAGTGGTGATAAATCTCCCGAAAAAAGCCGGAGACTTGGCAGCTCTGGGTGTATAATAAAAATATTCCCCTCGATGAGGAATGTAATTTGACATAGGCAATTACATTTGAAGAATTATTCATCAGCTTATCAGGAGATAGTATAAATATGTTTCAAGGGAAACTATCCCATTTCAGCGAATCTAATGAGGGGAAACTCGGAAAAATCTCAACCTACAAGGTATAGACTTGGAAACGGAAAGAATGCGACACGTTTCAACATCATAGAATCGAATTTGAAACATTTATTTAAAAATGACAAATATTGATTTTTTGCCAGGATAGAGCTTACGTTCCCAAATGTGTCGCTTAGAGCTGCATACATCTTTCTGGAGTTTTCCGCCTTAATTTAGATCCTCGTCAGAAGGAGGAACCTCTCAGAACCTTCTAAAAAACATGACAGTTTGCATGAATAGGATTAGGGATTATCGATTTTTTTTTCTTTTACAGAAATTTGATTTATCCTATTGATTCCAGTGCCATCTACAGGTAATATTTTGATTAAAAACTTTTTTGAGTTAAAAAATTTTGATCCCTCCCTTATTCCTTTTTTGCAAATTACATTTTTTATCGTACATTTTTAATGAATTTTTAAATTTTCCTTGGAGATTTGACGTACACGGTATGTTTGAAACTTATTTTAATTTTTTTTTATGTGTTAGAAAACATCATGATAAATGTTTTTATGCATTATAAAATCTCATTCATTCTAAATCAGATTTAAATATACATAGATTCGGCTGGACTGTAATTGCAGATTTATGTCCTCATCAGCTATTTTACTGAAAGTACTTTAACCTCCGTGCAATCATAAAGCGTTAACATATATTCTAAAGAGAACATACTCTTTATTCATAGCTGCCATCTAGTCTGGTATATAACTAAACACTTTTTGTACGAAGTAATTTTTTAAGTATGTTTTTCAAAATATCAACCGCCGCATTTGATGGGGGTATTACCTATATTCTGAACCAAAAATTATTGCTTAGAGGAAATGCTTAGTGATAGTTGTCAGCTATGTTAAATGCCAATTTGTGTTTTAATAATTGTATATCCTGCTATTGCAACTTCATATCGCACAGACGTATAATTTATATTGAACAATTTCACTGAAACAAATTAAGTTTTCCGTCGAGAAGCCTTTTACCAAATACATAGCTCTGTTTTCCGCCTTTGTGCATAATTTACGAGAAATGCTCTATTAATATTTGCTCTGATAATGAAATACTACAGATTCTCTGGCATTCTTGGAAACTTTTAATTCACTAGAAACCTAAGTTTCAAATGTTGTAAGTTTCTGAAACCTTACATGACCAGGTTTCAAAACAGGGGCGTACTATGATTCTTTGACTACAATTTTCTAAATGTGAATCAAATTAGCAACATTGTTTTGAAAGCATTATTTTCAGCAAACTTATCTTATTCAATGATTTATGAGTGAAAACGCTGCTTTACCTAGTTGTATGAAATTAAGTAAAATTTTCAACTCTGTTACATTTTACTTTTATGCGTTGCTTTATTAGAAAATTGAATTAGCAGTTTTTAACACAGCTAAAAGTTTCCAAAAATGTTTATGTTTTGAGTTTCGGATCTTATGTGCCCATCCTTATTAGAACTGTTAAAAGTTGCTAAAATTTGGAATGTATGTAAATTTAAAAAAAAGGGATTTCTTAATGTAGATGTAAAAATTTTTATAATAACATTGTAAATGACAAAGTATAACAATTCTGAGGCTATGTGCAGCATAAGCATTATCGAAAGCTATTTTAAACTAATTTTTTGAAATTTTTAAGCGTTTCAAATTCAGAAAAAAAGATAACACATTTTAAATATTACTGTAAGATATTAAATAATTTTCAGTAAATTTCAGAGACAGCGTCCCCTCCCCCCAATACCATTTATAGTTTTTCAATACGCTGATCAATTTTCGCAGAAAAAAAGGATGTTGCCACTCAAAGCTTTTGAAATTTTTACACTGTAACCGTAACCATAAGTGCTCTGATTTTGGCAAAAACCTGAAAGTAGTTTGTGTGAATATACTTTTTTGCTGTGCCATACCATCTCCGTAGAGGTTCGGCGTTTTTCATTCTTTTTATGGTTTGTAATTATGCATGTATTCTGAAAGTGATATTGGAGGGGTTGCAATTCACTTTGAAATTTTTGAAAAATTATTAATACTTATATACAGATATATATATATATATATATATATATATATATATATATATATATATATATATATATATATATTAGTATAAATTGTAAAAGGCATATGCATTTATTTTTAAGCGTGTATTTTATAAGAACAATATTTCTGATATCAAAAGTATAATGTTATTTTACTGTATGGAAGAGTTCATTCTGACTGACTGACTGATGATATGTTCTTGTAGGAGTGCCCTGAACACTAGGCCTTTAACTCCAGTAAGTGTAGATCTTCGTAGAGTATTTGCTGTCTTGTCTTCAGTCCCCAAAACATAATGCGTTCAGTAAGAGTTCATACTTATAATTTAGTTATAAAATATTAGTGACCTATCAAATCATTCTGACAATATTTTCGTTTATAGCATCCATAAAAGATGCAGTTTGTGGGACTGACCAAGAATATTAACATTGCTCATTCAGATAGAAAATTAGCTAGATTGGCATCTCTTAAGATATACATGACAAAATCCCTGAGAACAAATTTTCATTAAAAACTACTTTGCTTACAGAATACCTAACAATTTATCATTACGAAGCTACGTACCACGTAAAATAAGTAATATTGAAAAACGTTACGCATTTAATTATTTATTTAATTTTCGAAATCCAGTCAACATTTCCCTCATTCAAATTCTCTGTAGTAGGGGAGAGCGGTGTACAGTGGGTCATTGAAGCATAGATGCCACGTATTCCGGAATATAATTAACCACTTTTTGTGAACGGTAATTTTCTGCTTAGAATATAGCAAAATTTTCAAGTGAGAGCTGTGGCCTTGTAACAATATTGGAAAATTACTTAAAAAATTTGTGGTTTACAAACGGTGGTTAATTCTATTCCGTAATAATTGGCACCATGCTGAATATATTTTTGGTTCAGTGAATACTTTTAAAATGAGAAAATTACTCAAAGTAGGTAAGAAACACCTTAACTCTGTGGAAAAAGTTAAATGTCTCACTTTGATTGTGGCGGGATGAAAGAGCCAATTTGTTTTCTGATTATCCCATTACATTCGAAAAAAGCAAGATTTTATCTTATTACACTTGAAATTTGTCAAATAAATATGAGTTATATGATATGTTTATATAGTCTAAATTATCTACTTTTCTATTATGATGCATTTAAATGAATATTTTTACGATTTGGTATCTTGAGGTAAAAATAATACATTGGTTCATATGGGGCACACTGGGTCAGCTGAAATGGAGTACAGAGGGTCAGTGAGCCGTTGCGTCCCCCTTTACATATTTATTATCATTCTGTTTTTCATATTTATTGTCATTAGTTATTGTCATTCTGTTCTGTCATTCTGTTTTCTTTTTTAATGTTTGAATGATCTTAATTTATCTATATCAAATTAATTAATTTTAATCTTAATTTATCTAAGTCTTCCACATCAGCCGCAGAATCTTCTGAAGAAAATTGTGTAAAACAAAAAATGACACCAGAGGTCGTAAAAACATTTTCCTAACTCTGATGCAAAAGAGAAAAAACTGAGAGGCAACCTATAAAAATCAGAAATTCTTAAGATACACATGTGAGAATCACAATCCAAAATGAGTAGGGATGGACGCGAAACGCACGAGACGAGAAACAGAGATATATCGTCTCGTCTCGAAACACTTAGTCTCGTCTCGCGACTTGCAGAGAAATTGCCGGTCTCGTACGAGATGTCTCACAAATCTCGCAAAATTAAGGACTACGGTTTTGCTAGCATATTTTTAGTAACATTAATACTATTTTATTGAAAATTAAGGTTAACAATAACAATTATTTACATATTATCATATTATTGCATATATTAGTTACCGCATTAACTCATGTGTGAATTTGAAGTTATGAAAATTCAGATTTAATCCGTATTTATATAACGTGACATGACACCGAAAAAGTACTTATTTTTATATATTTATTTCCGGAACAGCGTAAATGCAATATGTATGGTTGATGGAAGTTTTATTTGCTTTTGAAATTACATAAAGCTTTGAATTCTGTTAGAAATGATACAGAACTCAGGACATGTTGCGCATAATTAGAAAATTTTAATCTAATCATGATAAAATTTTAATCTAATCAAGTGGCCCCAATGGGAATATTGAATCCATAAAAGTTTCAATTGGGGACGGGATGATTATAGTGAAGCCTGCTTATCACCCTCTCGTTTTAGTGTATGAGATATGGGTTTCATATTTAGTAGGAAACCCGGGTATAACCTGTTCATTCACACCATCAAAAGAAGGGACAACAGAGAAGACTTGTGACCAGGGTTGTTTCTCAACATGGATCTTTGAATGCTCGGCTGAGACCCAGCGTTGTATTAGCGCAATTGCTCCTAGATCATTTATTTACTCATGGACATTTTATTCATAAATATTAATTTATTTAAGAGAAAATTATGAGATTTAATTAGATATACGCATTCATTCATTTTGATGAAATGTAGCCAATATTATAAGTAAACAAAAAATAGCAAATATTTAAGTTTCCAATCAGAACATACAATCTGAAAGTAAGCATACTTGCATCAACTATTTCAAAAAATGTAATAATTATAGCCAGAAATTCTTAATAAGTTTGAAATTTTTTCCATGAAAAAAAATAATAGCATACTTGAATAATTTATTCATAATTCTGAATTATGCGTAAATATGAATTAGACATTAAAACTCACTTGCAATTCAAAACTCTATTTAATCTATCTAAATATTTACAAAGAAACAAAAATTATCAGAGCTATGAAACCGAATATCTATGTTGACATCAGTGATCAGTTGGGGGGGGGGGCTAATAAAAAGGATAATCTAATAAAAAATTAACAAGATGATTGAATTTCATTGGTTTTGTTTACAAGCAATAATTACTCTGCTCAAACTAAGAAATGAATAGTTTCTTTAAAAAAGTTATTCTGTAATTATTATATATAAATTTATACATGGAGGTTTTTTTTTCATATAGTATCTAGATAGACATATAACAATATATATACCGTGGAACCTTCCTATACAACTGACAATACACACACACACACACGTGAGAGTGTGTGCGTGTTATAAGAACTTTTCCAAGATTTGATCAAACATTTTAAGTGCAAAACGTCTTTAACGGAAAAGCACAAATCATAAAAATATATAAACATATTTCTTTTATAAAGGATAATTTATAAAGGATAAGTATCGTTTCTTAAAATGAAATTTCAAAAGGACGAACAGGAGTGTCATATAATAGCCATCCCTGGACACGTGTGCCATATAATAGCCATCTCTGACTTAGCGTCCATATAAGCTAATGATACAAATGGATTGCAAATACTAAAATAAAAATATTTTTTAAACGTATCTTGCTATAATATATGTAAGTAATTTTAAAGTACAATTTAGGAAATCTTAAAAAGGCTTTGCATTGCGAAACTCAACAGCGGTCAAAAAAGGGTTAAAATGCCTGTGATAGTAAAAAGGGCCCCAAAGTTAATGCACTTGGGCCCCATCTAAATATGGTCAGGCTTCGGACATACCGTACCGCCTTTCCTATGTTTACTTATTATTTTTCTGTGTTCTATTCTTCTCTGTTTTCTTTCTTTTTTACCAGTTTCTTTCTTTATCCTCTCCTTTGTGTGTTTTGTATATCCCTCGTGCTTTCCTAATTTTAAATGATACGTGTTTGTGTGTATTATAGAGTGCTGATAGTATACCAGGAAAAATAACAAAGGAGACGCAAGTCAAACGGTAGAGGCTTCAGGCAAAGTGTACCCTCCTTTCTCAGGATGATATACCTCCACAAATACAGCACTGCAGTTCTGATAGAAAAGTAATTCGTATCGTAAATATATCCGAGACGAGAAATTCTCGCGAGAAATCTTGCGCGCGACAAGACTCTGTCTCGTCTCGAAAATATTCCCTTTCTCGTCTCGCGTCTCGCAAAATAATTGCCTGTCTCGTTTTATGTCTCGTCTCGCAATGATGGACGTAAATGCTGGACAGTGCAAGATTTCTCGAGCCTCGCGTCCATTCCTAAAAGTGAGATGATTGAAAAAAAAAAAAGAAGATTGATATGAAGCAGCAAGAATGAAATGTATCTTCTAGTGAATCTGATTTTGAGGATTTGGAATTTGAAGATGTAGAAGATTTTAATGTTGACGTTAGAGATTTCGTATTATTTAAGGTCTACGGCAAGAAAAAATGCAGTTTTAATCACTATTACTGAAGTTGTAGGCAAAAATGAAAGTGAGTTTGTAGTACACTGCATGAAAGGAATTCAGCCAGGTTATCCAGGTATATTTGATGAGTCAGATATTTATACAGCAGACAGTAAAGATATTGTGATAAAGTTGCGAAAACCAAATGTATTGAAAGGAACTGAGAGAGCAGTGACAAAGTTCAATATAGCTATAGATTTTCTGTTATATGATGTCCAATAGTTATTGCAAAACAACAGTTTCTGATTTAATGTCTTAAAAATAACTATAAAATTAAAATTTTGTAAACTTAATAGGACTCAAAGTGATATTATCCAACTAAAATATTTTTCTTTATTAAAGAATTTAGAGTGTGTATTTTAGAACCGCAAAATTAACAGTTATCTTATAAACTTTTAGCTACTTTATCTAAGTACTAAATATTTTCAGGCAATAAAAAAGTTTAAAATACTCACTATCGCGTGAAAGTAAAATTTTTATTGTGTTTTTCGTTAGCTGGCCCACCAAACCCCCAATGTACCTCTTTATGGGGTACACTGGTTCAAGGAAAAGTATTTAAGAAAAATGATTTTTTATTGTATAAAAACTTTTCTTAGAACTGAACTAAAATTAAGTAGGATAGCCATTAGATCAAAAGAACGTAATGCAATAGTCGGCTATTCTATTTTTAAAATATTCTTAGAATTATGTTTAAAAAACTAAAAATTGACTCACTGTACCGTCTCTCCTACGTAAATAAAAAATATTAAGTCATATCTAAGAAAATTCAGTTATCATATACTAATTTAAGAATGTACTATAAAACATCTTTTTGTATTCTTATGTACTTTATATTTTAAAATTTCGTGATAAAAATGTGTATTAAGATCAAATAGTTCCAAGAATAAGAACATGAATTGGGTTAAGTGCTAGAAAACGATTTCAATAAATTTTGCAAAACCATTTATTTTGAGAAGAAATAATAAATAAATATCAATCATTAAATAGTCTTGACGAGTCATCATGAAAACATTCATGTACTTTATTCAAAAATAGATTTACTATTTACAGTGTTTTGTAATTCATTAGTTATCTGTATAACAAAAAGGAAATAATAAAATAAGGTATTCTATCTGTGTGATATTTCACATTATTTTTACTCAGCGTACGTGTGCTTTTCTTTTTAAGCTATTTAACGGTTCTTATTGATTTCCTGTTCCATAACTAAGTCATTGATATTTGAGAATGTGAAAAAAAAAACTTAATGCTTACAAAAACATCTTGGAAACATCTTTTAAGATTAAAAGTCCTTATTCTCTAAAACTGCATTATTTTTGAAGAACTAATTGAATTCCTAAAGTTATTATTTATTTTAGCAAAGCAAATAATCAGTTTATATATATATGTATAAGACCGAAATCTCACTTCATTTACTGATAATACTTGGCTTACGAGATAGACAGGCTGAGGTGCTGACATTTTGGTCATATCCTTTTGCACTCGAGAAGTCATGTGACTGTCTTACTCCGGTTATCTTGGCCCAACATGGCTACACTTCATTTGGTCACATGCCGCTTCGGGTGGAAAGGGGTGTGGTTAAAATGTTAGCACCGTACCCTGTATATCTCGTCAGCCACGCTTATGATAGGGTAGGTACGCTATAGTAACTGACATAGGACCAGTAACTGACACTTTTCCAGATAATTTATTATAATGCGCTTTTATATCAGAACGAGTATCAAATGGTGCTATCTAGTACCAATTTAGACATTTGTCTTCAATTTTATGCAATTTTTTTCAACTCCAGGTATCGGTAATTGAGATTTGAAACTCAGTGCTGAAAAAAATTCTGATTTTAGCAGCTGACTTAATGCTGAAATTAAGATAAATTCATTTTAATCCTGTTTCTATTTGAAGCATATTTCTTTTTACAAATTGTTTGGATGGCAATTACTGTGTGAAAAAAAAATGAATTTCACCAATAAATGACACTCATTTCGTTATTAATGCTTCAATCAAGTTAAGTAATGAATAGCCATTCAGAAAGCAATCTGCAGATAATTTTTGAATATACGTGGTGTCCCAGAAAGGTGGTAACATGCTTTAATTCTTTATCTATCAGAGTTAAATGCGCAATATAAAATGAAAAATTTTTCAACAATAGGGTCGGGAAAAGCTAGGGAAGGTTTACCAGTAACTGACATTCTACCAGATAGTTTATTAAAATAAGCCTTTGTTTCAGAAATTTTATCAAATGGTGCTATCTAGTACCAATTTATACATTTATCTTAAATTTCAGGCAAAATTTGTTCCTCTACAGGGCTCCATGCATAGCTGGCAACTATTCCTTCATATAGTTAACCACTATTTTAAAAAGTATATTTCTTAATTATTTGCACTGCTACCTAGTAAGTTAACATGCGTTACCGAGGGATATTAATTAGCATTTCAAATCTTAATTAGTTTTAAGATTTTCTATGATTTATTGGAAAAAATTAAACAATTTGTAGTGTGCACGACTTTTGTTGAAATAAAATAAGTACATTTTTTATTATCACACCATGCTTGAAAATACGATTTCTAAAAAATGTAGCATAAGTTACCGTAGAATCACCCAGAAAAATACAGAATAAAGTTCCAATAGTCTATAGTAAATTATACCCTACATAAGACTTCAATTAACAAACAAACAAGGTTGGTAGCTCTATCCCTAGAGAACTAACGATTGTACTTACATCCCCTTGGTACCAGACTTTTTTTTCACTGCAAGATAGTACATGTAACTCCTAAGTGCCGTAGGATGGAGCTATCTCTTTTTATAAGTAAACCCTTTAATTATGTCCCAAAGCAAACAGCAATAAATGGCTATATTGTGCCAGTTTTGCCATACTTGAAATATTTACTGGAGATAAAATGTAAGTATTTCTAAAGATTATCAATTACGTGTCCAATAATGAAAACTTTTATAGATTGAAATCTATCCATTGTAAATAGGTAAAAGCTGCAATCTAGTAATAAGAATTATTGATATATTTATTACACCAACAATATGAAGGTGAGCCGTAAAGAAACGAGGATTACGTAAGTAGAAGGATAAGCGTGGCTGACGAGAAAGACAGGCTGCGGTGCTCCTTTTGCTAACTAAGAATCATGTGACCTAGGGTTGTGACCATCTTTCTGCGGCTATCTCGGATTAACAAGGCCACACCCCTAGGTCGCATGAATCTTAGTTGGCAAAAGGGTGGCACCAAAATGTCAGCACCGCAGCCTGTCTTTCTCGTCCGTTACACGTCCGTGAGCTACGAAGGATGCATTTTCCTAGAAGAATAATCTATTTTATATGTGATATCTGAATATAAAGCCAAAATTCATAAATCAGGCAAACCTTGATTACTTCCGCATACTGCAGAACACATCTCCTGGTTCTTTCACTCGTGGCACACTTTCGTTAAGGGTGATAATCTTCAATAGATATATTTTTTTAAAGTTTTCTTATTTCATTTCAATTCGCTATTTGAAACTTAATTCCACATAAAAGTTCAATTTTTGCTTTGTAAAGTAAATAGCTTCATTATTAATATATAAATGTATAAAAATGAGAAACATTTAATTACTTGTGGGCCCTAAATTTATGTAGAACAAAGATTTTTTTTATTTAGCCTTAAGTTGTCCTAACTACATGGTAAATTTTCTTTTTCAATTAAGTTGTATAATTGGTGTAAAATTTTACTTTATATTTAATGCAAAGCATAAAACATGTTTTGTTAAATTTGACAAGCATTACTGGATTACTACATTATCTTTCCTACGGTAATGCGTGTTTTGTATGCTTTTTCGAAAGTAATTCATAATATTATTAAAATCAAACATCCTTTATTAAATATTTTCGTAACTTTAAATATATGCTCTATCACCCTTCAGAGCTATTCTAATAAAATCTTTAATGTGATAGGTTAGATTATTCCACCAAGAATTAAGTTTATTTTAAGTTTGTCCGTGGAATTTTAATTAATCCTCCTTACTGATTTAATTATAGAGGTAAAAATATTCATATAGATTTTTTCCACTCCTTTTTTAGCTTTTATTTTTATCTATAAATAACGTAAGGATAAAAATGTAAGTGATATATAAACATACCGGATGCCGTTGCCTTCCTTTTGTTTTCTTCCATATAGCAGACCAAATTTGTGATATGCATATTTTACCAGAATTAAAAACATATTAATGTATACTATTTTCGTATAATTTAAAATAATGGCCAATAATAAATATTTTTTACAATTAATGAAATAGAAGATAATAATAGTTATGAATGCTAGTCACGGCATCATCAGTGAGAAATATAATGAAAATAGTAACCAAATACACTTATCGTGGTGTGCAAGCGACAGACAGACAAATAATGTTACACATACATTTCAACTTTACTAGAATGAGTTAAAAATTAAAAGTTATAAAAGAGCTTTAATTAATATACAGTATATGCTTAATCTAAGATAAAAATAATATTGACTACTGTAACTTTTATTAGCTAATATTGGAATGAAAATATACTTAACCGACAATCATAATGCAAAAAATACTGCCGCCCAAGGCCACCCTCCCCCTAGTCAGATGTTTGTCGTATTTGCTTGCCATAGCATATAAACAAACAAACATAACCTTTAAAGGCATAGCTGAAAACATTTACGGTACATAATTAACCATACGAACACTATGTTTTTTGATTATATTTTCAGAATAGTAACACGTTCACCCGTCGTTAAAGTGAAAGTAGCATTATACTACGGGAAACAATGCCATAGGAGCCATCTGGCACATCAACAGTGACTGTTTATTAAAAGTGGTTAATTATATTTCTTAAAGGTTGGCAGCTATGCGTGAAGGACATAGCTTTTCTGCTGTTTCTTCAAGGTGTATAGTGAAAAATCTCTGGTATCCTACTATATAGTTAAGCTGATCCCTGACTCACCGACTTTCTAATAATTCCGGGCAATTTATCCAAGATATAAAACTTTTACCACCATTACTCCAAAAGGATTAAAAAGTTTAGCAAAAAAAAAAAAAAAAGCAATGACATCTCACCGTGTGCACGATTCTCTTGAGATTTTTCATAATTATGTATAAAAATATAGAAAACACTTTGCGCTCGTTTAAAAATCTGAAAATCCGACCGTTCCCCCATTTTTAAACGATTTTTTCCTATTTTAAGCCCCATTTTATTTTCGAGAGTAAAAAAAAAAAAGAAAAAAAAATTTGCGTGACAAAATTAGCTGTCTCAAGAGAGAATGGCATCATATTTGAGGTCGTGGTCATCAGGCTTGGAAGGGAAGTCAGTTCGTTTAAAATAGTTTTTCCATGTAACATTGTTTAATTTCTTTTTCATTACAATAACCGTCTGCTTGAACCATTGATATAAGAGGGACTACTAGTGATGGACGCGAGACGACTTTTTGCGAGACGAGACAGAGATTTACAGCTTTTTTGCGAGACGAGACAAACATTTTTAACATTATGATATAGGGATTTTTGCGAGACGAGACAAAGCTTTTCGCTGTTTTGCGAGACGCGAGACTCCAATTTTTCGTCTCGCGTCCATCCCTAGGGGCTACATAAAACAGTTCGATTTGGGTATAGAATAAAAATTTAATATGAAGTTATTTCTTTTAGCTGGATGAAGATTAAATATATTGATGGTGCATATGTTTTAGTCGAATGTTTTTTCTGGCTCCCGTGTTATTTGCTTCCACAACGGGCTTCGACTTCTGGTGTATTTATATAACACATACATTTTGATTCGAACCCAATATTTAAACAGAACCCATAAGAACAATTTACTTTCAAACTGAATCAGTTCTGTAGCCAGTTCTGTGGGAGGAAGTGTGCTTCTACCAGTAAAATATTTACTGTGTGTAATAGTAAATTTTGCTGGTTGTGTTTAAACAATTTCATTTATAAAAGCCTAAGTTATATCCTTCTCAAATATTTGATATCTGAAAATGCATCATATTGATGAATTTTGTATTCTTTCTGCAAAATTCAATAATTACGTTTTGAATTTAATTATAGCAAACATTATGTCATTGAACAAAAATTAAAACAAAATTATTTAACTTATTGGCAGCTCATCGGAGAAAATAAATAAGCCCTGAAGCCCACCCATTTTATGGTAAATACTTGAACACAATAAAATATAAACAAAAAGTGAGAATGTTAAATTTAATCCGTTAAATCAACTTAATAGATGTATATTTACTTTAATATCGATATTATTTCACCTCATTCCTTTTAAAATATATTTGCACATTTTGTCTAAATATAAATTGGAAATAAAACTAAGCACTTCGTGGTTCAGTTTTTAGAATTTTATTCACTTAATGTTGCAATCGAAAACACATTACACAAATAATGAAGATTTGTTCATTTCCTTTAAATTTAGGAAACAATAATACGGGGTGGTCATAAAATAAGTATCTCTCTTTGTAGCTCACTGTAGTTTGAAGGAATAATCCGAATGAAACCAAAATCCGTATACTTACTAATCGAGAAGGGGGAAGATGAATGGATTAAAAAAATTAGTTGCAGCAATTGCCGACAGATGGCGATTTTTATGTACAGTGTGTAATACAAAAAAAAAAGAATGTAAACATAAATACGGATACCTAAGTTATTGAAACTGTTACAAATACTGTGATTAAGTTTGCGCATGGAGGTGACGATTAAGTTCAGGTTACACATGGACATAGCCATTGAGCTGAAGACACAATCCATGCGGTGCTCGACTTGCTCAGCTGTGAAATGTAAGGGTTTAAGCTGTTAACGTAGATTAGTTTTAAAATCAAATCAAGATCTGGCAAACTATGAGCTTTATCGTACCACATTACTCGCAAATAAGACCGCTTCTTAAATTTACTGATGATTACAACACCTTTTACACTGGCAGAGAACTCTGCCGGCGATTTTTGGAACTATTTATTATTATTATTATTATTATTATTAAATTTTCCTTCCAGCTTCTCTATTATATAATGTACCGATTTTGGTTTCATTAGGCTTATTCCTTCAAGCTATAGACAGCTACATGGAGATACTGATATAACCCCCCGGTATACTGACTCATAGCTTCCAAACGTTGATAGGAAACACTGCGCAGAATAGTCGACTGCTGCGGAATATAATTAACCATTTTTTGTAAACAGAAGTTTTTCTGAAACATTTTTTTGAAATGGTGACAAGCCCACACACTTGATTTCGAAATATTGCTATAGGCCAATAATTTCAGATTAAAAAAAAAGTGGTTTATTATATTCCGGAGCAGTAGGCAACTCTGAACTGCGTAATGATATCTAATTTTCTAACTATGGTTAAGGATAGTACATTTCAGTGCAGCGTGTGAGTATGTTTAACGCATAGCTCCAGCTGCTCCGGATATAATTAACCACTTTTTCTATACAATATATTTTCAAATATTTTTTTCAAAATAGCGTAGCTGGCAACTATCCCGGGATATAATTAATCACCTTTCTTAAACAAGAGCATTTGACTTAAAATGTAGCAATAATTTCGAATTCAGCCGATCAGGTGTGGTGTAGTAGCATAAGAACCATTATATCTCGGCTTGGGTTCGGGTTCGAATCCCGGCGTGGGCATGGATGTTAACTTGTCCGTCTCTTCATAGGGGATAAAGTTTTGAAAAGGCTGGCCGCCTATAAGGTTTTCGCACAGTAAAATGGCCCGTAATTTCGGACCTTAGTGGCAAAATGCTTGATGAGCAGATGGCCGCCCACTAGGAAAAAAAAATCGAACTCAGCGTGTGACTAGTTTGAAAAAATACTTAAATTTACTGTTCGTAAAATGCGGTAAATTATATTCCAGAATAGTTAGCAGCTATGGAGTAGCAACCAGCTTCCCCGTCTCACTCAAAAGTTTTTCTAAGTTAGTCTTTAAACAAGTGGTTAATGATATTCCGGAGTAGTCGGCAGCTATGTAACTGGGAAGCCCAACCTAAGTCACTCAAAGTATTCTAAGACAAAAATTTCTGTTTTAAAAAGGTGGTTAATTATAATCCAGAGCAGATATGTTTTAACGTAATGCATAGCTGCCAACTCTTACGGAATATAATTCAACACTTTTTTAAACAGGAATTTTCAGCTTAAAATACAACAAATCTTCTCACGACGCGAAAGACATGATCAGTATTTTGAAAATATACTATTTACAAAAAGTGGTTAATTACATACCGTAGTAGTTGGCAGCTATGACGTAGTGTAAATTTCAATAGCATAGCTGCCAACTAGTCCGGATTTTCCGGAAGAGTTTCCACCACAATCTTTAAACAGTTTTATTTGACATTAAAAATTTGGACTTATTTTAAGCCTATATTGCTAAATAAAAAATAGTGGTGGAAAATCTTCCGATAAGTTCGGAAGAGTTGACAGTTATGCAATAGATAAGCGACTATGAAACTTTTTTTTGTATACGTTCTAAAATATTTTATTGCAATATAAAATAAAAGACTCCGTTTAGAAATTGTATGCGATAGCAGAAATATAAAGTATTGTTTCTGTAAAAATTTAAAATTTTACGTCTTTTAATAGTTTTTTTGAGAAAATCGTTGTATGGAACGGTTACTAAAATTCAGTTGTTTATTTCATATTTATCAGATAATTTGTCTGCTAAGTATTCAAAAAGTTTTTTGTAAGTCAACAGTATTTCTATAAATATGTAAGGACGGAATACTTTAAAGTGCAAGTAAAATTAATTAATCCACAGCCTATGGTTGTAGAAGTTAATTGTTAAAAAAAATCTTGAAATGAACTTTTCATTGTATTACACACAATTTTTAAATTTAAAACACATCTTTAATTTATTTTTATTAGAAAAAGTGCTAAAGTTTTAAATAAAATGAAGCAAAATATTGCCTACCGCATTTTACATATTTGCTAAAGATCTATATTATCATATTAAATCCAGAGCTCCTCTCGTAATTTATTCAATTCTTAATAAAAGTAAAAATTTTCCCATAATTCGCATGATTCCTGCGCGCAATATTTTTGTTTACTATTTAATAACTATTTATGAGATATATTCTACTATGTAATTATTCACTTATTACATAAAAGTGATAATTTTAAAATTTAATTTGCATCGTGGGGAATTTTAACGGCGGCAACTCCAAACAAAAAATGAAAAATGATAGTGCTTAAATATGTAAAGCTTTGGAATTATTCTAGAAAACAAGACTATTAAGAACATTTTGTCATTAAAATATTTTCCATTTACGAATGATAATTGTTTCGCTTAGCAATTATTTAAAGATAGAATTTAAAGTAAAATTGCATTGCATAATGTAAGCATTTAAAAAAGAAATTTTGTTTCTTATTTCATTGAGAGTTCTACAAACAAATGAAAATACATTTGTTATATAAAAGAACCTTTCATTTTCCTAAATGTATTTTATCTTAAAAACTGAATCGTTTTTGAAAACCCACTGATATAAAAGTAAATGTCTACATATTTTTTCACATCTCAAAAATACTTTTAGTATTTTTTATTTATTATTCTCACTTTCTAAAACGCAGATCTTAAAATATTATAAGTTTTACAAAATGCTTTTTTTAAATGAACAATATATTTTTCTTTGACTTTTCGTGTATATCGTTTTATTTACTACACTATTCTGCCCATTTGATTAAATATACAATAAATATAAATCGACACTTGATTCAAAATACGTCATGAGCTTATATCAACTAGTTGAGATATTTACAATAGTACTACGGAATAAAATTAACCACTTTTTTTAAACCATAAAAAATCTGAAATTTTTTTTCCGAAATAGCAATCATCGTACACCTTTAACTTGAGGCTCTGTTACATTTCAAACTGAAAATTACCGGTCACAAAAAGCGGGTAATTATGTTACGTAAAACTTGACAACTGTGTATTTCTTTGAAGTTTGTGGCATATGAAGCGAAATTAGAAAACTAAAAAATATCTATTCATACCGTACAGATCTTTATATGTACGCCTAAAATTTGACTTAAAATTACTAATGACAGTGGGATACATGAAGAGTACTAAAATTTCTAAAATATTAGATAAATATATTTTTTTTAATCAGTCTGGGAAGCGAATTATCTCTTTATAAAAGTATTGCAGTAGAATGTATGGTGTAATGTAAAGTTAATGCACAAAGGGAATTCCATAAAAACTGACAGTTATTTTTTTTACGTAGTGGCAACATCGCGAAACTAAAAAATAGAAGTACAGGCGATTTTTTTCAAACTATTAACTGTACGTTTATACAAAATTCTAAACGAAGCAGACGATTTTATTTTCCTAGTTCCGTGCTTGTTTAAAGAACTGTTTTATTTGCCCTACAGAACTGGTAGGGAATTGGACATTACATCACAATAATGCTCGCCCGCATGTCGCTACTTCTGTTCAGCAATATCTTAGTAAATGCAATATTAGAATCATGCCACATCCCCCTTACAGTCCAGATCTCGCACCATGCGATTTCTGGCTGTTTCCGACGTTGAAGGAGAAGCTCCCTGGCAGAAAATTTAACACAGATTCTGAAGTTATTTCAGCAGTGGAGGGTTCTTTGAAGCAGCTTCCACAAAAGAGCTTCTCTACTTGTTTTGAAAAGTGGGTTGAACGATGGGACCGTTGCGTATCATCTGACGGAAGGTATTTTGAAAAAGAATGATGTATTTTTTGCTGTAAATATATTTCTTGATTTTTTATGATTTTCTCTCAGTTTTTATGGAATGCCCTTTGTATATTAAAACATTTTAATAAAATGTATTGTATAATGTAAAATTAATGCATATTAAAACATTTTAATAAAATGTATTGTATAATGTAAAATTAATGCATATTAAAACTCATTTAATGTACATTAATAATTCATCAAACTGAGTCTAAAAATTTGTCGTCCTAATACAGTATCAGCTGAAATACATTTTGTAACATCGTTTTTTAAAAATGAAATGCGCAAAAGTACCATAAAATATAAATAACATCATAAAATGAGCTTTATATTTCTCATGCAGTTTAATTAAAATTCATTTAAGGACAAAATCAAGAAAAAGTTATAGAAGAACAAGCCAGTGAAGTATCAGAAGTAAGTACAAACATTTAAATCATACACATAAGTTATATATATATATGCTCTTTTCAGTAGTACAAAGTTTTAAAGTACTTTCAGTTTCTTTAACTATAATGTAGGATTATTATGGAATTTTCAAAAATTATATTAAAGCATGTTAAATGTTTTTTACACAATCGCACTATCTCTAAAATTTAAATTAAAATTTAAAATAATTTATTTTTACGTTTTTAATATTGATCTAGAGGTATTTCGTTTCAGACATTAAGACCTTCATCTGATAAAATATCATTTGTCAACAAATAAAACATTCATTTCTTTTTTCAATTTTATTAAAATATATTTGACTGTTATATTATTTCATTCCATAGAAATTGCTGTCGGTTTCCCCAAACATGCCCCCCCCAAAAAAAAATTAATAATAAAGCCAATAAAGTTTAAACTAGTTCATAAGTAAAATTAATTCAATTTCATACGCACAATAAATCGCATACTTCTAAAAATAGAAGAAAAAGAACAATATTATTCACATGCTCCAATGTAGAAACTAACATTTTAAGTCATGAAGCTTGCAGCACCGTGAAATTATACAACATATTGAAATCTTAAGTACAGTGTGAAGCACATTATTTAGGATCTTATTATATATTCTTTTATTTCTCTATCGAACCAAAATTGCTTAATCAATAAACAGCTGTTAAAATAACTTTACAATGTCTTGACAATGCGTGTGAGGAAATTCGGAAACTTTTACACTTGTTGATTAAGTTGTCTTCTTCACGACTAATGAAGTAGAAAACATTTTACGTCTGTTTTCATACGCTTCTAAAAATTATTAAAACAAAATGTGTTCCTCTTTTGAATATTTAAAACTATTTAATGAAAATATATTACTTTCAAATTTATTTTTACAGATAAACTGTTCTGTCAAAAGGCAAACATTTAAATAAATTAGCAAAATTTAACGGATTTCCGTTAAATTAGTGTTCTTCGTTAAAGAGTCTCAATGAAATTAAAATTTTACTATTTTTCATTTGTTTATATTATTAAATGCTATTTTTTAAATTAAAAATTACGATTTCGGTCTTCTTTTTAATAACCTTTTCATTCTGCACTTATTTTTTGCTTAGATTTTCAAGACGAGTTGTTATAGCTTCAAATAAATATTGCTTCAAACAAAAGGATCACATTCTATTTGAAACTTAATGAAAATTCACGTCATGTATCTAATGCTACAGTTGTTTAATTATTTTTCAATTGTTGGCTGAAATAAGAGCATACTTTCTTTAAATCAATGTTTTATTTAATTTTGTCGCAAAATTTTTTTGAAACATCATCTGTAATATGCTCTAACTACAATGAAACTCCTTTAAAAAGTTTTTAAAATATTTTTCTATTAAAAGTTTAGGGCAATGAAAATTTAAATAGGTCGCAATAAGTTTTCTGAAACATGTTTTAATTAGTAAAAATAATTTTCTGAAAGTAAATCAGGAATTTTAATTATGTTTCGCATTATTTCGGTGTGCATTTTGGTAAGGGCTTAATCCATTAACGGAGAAAAATGTGTTTTTAAAAACTTACTGTATTTACTGAGATTCTCCTCGTATCGCTCAAGCAAGAAGTGGAGAAGCAACTGATGAATCAAGTGGTTGTATTGCATTGTGCTGCTTTTCGGAAAGCAAGAATCTTTTAAGCTCGCTTTGCCGACACCAGCGCCCTCACAGGAGTGTACTTTTCTCCGCTTCTCCGTAACTTATGCCGGAGATTTGCACTATAGAAGAGAGACCTGGTAAGTTAAATTTAAAAAAAAAATTAAAATCTGTATCGAGAATTTATAGGATTTATTTCAATAGCTATTTTTAAAAACTCCCAACCACTTTGAGAGTTAACAGAGAACCTATTGAGCATAGATTTATGTACACGATTCTGAATATCATTAATAATGATAAATGAACTGAATATCTTATAAGGACGTAGGAAAATTTCATTTGTCATGTGAAATATATTCACATTCGGGAAAATCTTTCAAACAGATATTATTGTGTCGTTTCATGCCTTTGTTTTTTGAAACAGTTTCATTTCTTCTTTCCTATGCATCGCAGATTTTTATTTTGAATAACTGTTGTAAGTTCTTTTTTCACTAAAAATCGTCGTTTCTCTCGAAAATCCCGTTCATAAATCAGTTTTCTATTGAAAAACAAGCTATATTTTAAAAATATGTACTCTGGAAATGAACATTTTTTCATTGCTGTTTTCAGTTAGTTTAATAATCAGAAAATCAGTTAGTAAAATATCAGTTAGTAAAAATGAGTTAGTAATCAGTTAATAAAAGTTAGTAATGTGTTAGTCAAATATTCATCATTAAACATCTCGGTGATAATTTTGAAATACATGTATGTGCATCTAAAAGTACTTTAGAAATCTGACAATGTACCTGATCTCCTACTGTAGCGATTTTATTTAGAGACTAATCGGTTTTATATTTAGTTCGGACAATTATGCGAAAACAGTGAACAAAAATAAAAACTTTGAAAACCATAAACATTTAACTACTCGTTGAATTTTAGTGACAATTTTGAGGCAAATTAATTTGGATTAATCGTGTTCTGCAGATGCATTTGAACAAAAATTTGAGCGATCAAACACAGAGTTCTTCATTTTTATGCTTATTGTTATTTTATTAATTAATGTCTAATTGGTTATAATTTTACAGTGTTAACACATAATTATTGGGATGTTAAATAAGTCATCGCCTTTTTTTGTGCTGGGAGAATTAAAGCTATATATTTTTGAAAACTACTATATTTCTCCATGTTTCTGAGAGCATTTGAATAACCCGGTGGGAAAAATCACGCTTTTTTCCAGGGTATTCAAGAATTTTCCCATTCAGCCCAGCCACGTGCTATCGATCATAACAAGCGATAATCGGAAAGGAAAATGCCTGCCGAAATCGCCAGGTGAAGGTAGGGCTTCCCAGTTACATAGCTGCCGACTACTCCGGAATATAATTAAGGGGACAGCCTACTTTTAAAATGCCCAAAAAATCGATTTTGAGATTTTTATCTCATTAAATAGCTTACTTTATTCTAAAAAGATTGATACCAACCATTTTTCTGTATGACATTTATTTGTTGAGATAAAAAGGAAAATGTAAACGCAAGTTGGGCAGCATGCTGTAGAAGCTGCAACTAAGGTTGACACTCAAAGCATAAAAGAGGGAGAATAGAAATGTACAGAATTTAATTTAGAAACTCGAAGAGCCAGAAAAATGCTCATCAGTTCTCAGTTTGAGGCAATAAAAGAAAACGAAGGCATTGTGCATGAAAGCGGAAAATTTTAAATCGAAATTTCATAAAGTGAAATAAAATCAAATTTTTATGTTGCAAAGTAAAAATAAATATATATATATATGGATATAATTATTAAAATAACTTCAAAACATGTACTTTACCAATATTAATGCCTTTATATCCTAAAAATGTATCTTTTGTTAAGGTATGTACAGTACATATATTTTCATATTTACAATTGTCGAGCTTTTCTTTAGACTGATATTTCTTAAGCCATATTAAAACATATTTTGGGTTAATCATATTAAGTACTCCGTAAAATTATTCTTAAATAGTAAATGTTTCATTAGAAAATGTTTTTAACTTTTAAAAATTAAAATTTATGTTCCAAAACAACAATTTGAACTTTAATTGGCGTTTTCTCAAAACACTTTTTTTTAAGTTTGCGCGCATGATATTTTAAAAACTATTTAAGATATCAACTTGAAATTTTTCTCAGGCATTTATTCTAATATAATGAACTAAAATGAAATGGTTGTGTTTCATAGAAAAAAGTTATGATTGTAAAACTATCAAAATTTTTATGGTAATTTAAATTTTCAGATTAAATGATTTTTTTAAATTTAAATTATGAAAATAATTAAACCATTTTAGTTCAGATTGTTAATTTGAATGTCTTGTTTAATTTAGAAAAAAATTATGAGGTTCAAAGGAATTCTAATTGAGATATCTTGCGCGCAGTGGGAAAGTACCCTTCAATTTTTTTTTCCAATATTGTGTGGTAAAATAATATTTTTAAAATTATCACCTTTATAATAAACTAAAATAATATTTTTAATCAATAGAGTAATGTCATAGTAGTTAACTGAAAAAAAAGTTATGTTTCTGCATGCATTCATTATTTTTTTAAAAATTATGAAAGTTGATCTAAAATTTATACATTTTCCCATTCTTAAAAGTAGGCTGTCCGCTTAACCACTTGTTTAAACACTAACTTTCTGCTAAAATACAGCAAGATTTTCGTATTCGGCCACTCCGCGGCCCACACTATTTTTAAAAAATACCTACAAAACATACTGTTTAGAAAAATTTGTTATGTATATTTCGGAGTAGTTAGCCGCTATGCATTTAAATGTTTTTGTTGCAAGTTAGTACTGATGAAAGGTGTTCAGGGCATTCGTTCCATTTTTGTTTTCAAGCTACGCGTATTTCTATTTTTCCCAGAAGACGAATCGAAGATTCTGAACGGATCGAACGGTCGGGCGCGTCGAAGCAGGAGAGTCTATCACAGATGTTGCTTTTTTCTTCGGTGTTCATCATTCCATCATTTCTTGATTATGAAATAATTCCAAACCAGCCAAACAGTTTTCCGAAGACTCTGTAGCCGTTCTTCCAAGGGTTACTACCCCCACGAAAGATCGCTATATTACTGTTGTAGCTAAGCGCAATAGAAGATCAAAACCTCCACACGTGTGACATCTATTGTTCCAGTGGCCATTGGAAAGGCGATATCTGTCATTAGTGTTCAGGAAAGGCTACACTTGAAAGGTCTGTACGCCCAGGTACCCCGAGTTTGTGTTCCTTCATCCGCCCAATCCAGAGGGGCACGGTTAAAATGGTGCGCCAGCGTGTGAATTGTACTGTGATTGGGGCAACGTTATGTTAACAGATGCGCCTAGCTTTGTCCTGCAACCGGATGATAAGCGTGTAAGGGTTTGGAGGGAATAAGGCAGACTCAGTCGACCCTAGAACATCACCGAACATCACGCATTCCGTTGTGGAATCATCATCGTCTGTGCAGGGATTTCATTGGAATATCTCACCGACCTGCACATCTACAGGCGAGGTTCCGTGACGGCTGTACGGCATCAAGATGAAGTCCTAGAAACATTGTGAAACTGTACGCTGCAGCAGTTGGCCCTTCTTTCGTTTTAATGAACGATAATGCGCGTCCCTATCGCCGATGACTTCCTGAAGAGTGAGGGGATTGCGCGAATGAAGTGGCCAGCTTACTCCCCGGACCTTAATTGAAAATCTTTGAGATGCCCTCGGCCATGCAGTATGTAGACGTTGCCCACCTCTATCCACTCTCACAGTTTTAGAAAATGCCCTACTGGAGGAATGGCGATTACTGGACTTTGAGGTGATGGATTACCTCGTAACAAGCATTATCACACGCTGTACACTTTGCACGTTTTTTTTTTGTTTGTTTTTCATTTAAACATCATTTTGTTAATGATGCAAATATGACGTTATCTTATAATTTATGAAATTAATAACATAGAGCTACTTACTTGCAGCACTTTGTGCGAATCCAAGCAGTACTTGTTCATGTTTTTGCTTTTTACCGCTCTTTACTTAATGTTGGCATCGAATGCAAACCTAACAATAGCTAACCAAGAATAACGAAGAATTTATTAGCGGCGCCTGTAAATGTAAACTTGCTCTTTAGAAACTTCGCGTAATATATTCCAACTATTTCAAAGTTATGGTTTCCTAACGTTCACGAACTTTATTGAATTTCAGAGTTTCTACAAGGAATTGAGTTAGTCATAATGGATATTTTTAAGATAATGGTTCTAACATAATAATAAACATGTTCATACCACTCAGTCATCGAGTTATTTGTATGTTAGACATTAATTTTTAATTTATTTAAATTGTTCCTGAAGGATGCGGGGAAACAATATAATCATTTTTTGTGGTCTATAATATCTGATACAAGAATTGGTTATTTTAAAGTTTGGTTTTGCGACTTTGTTAGATGTGTACACTGATTCAAGAAAAAAAATGAAATGTCTATGAGCGGAGATTTTGTTATTTACATTTTATGAGGGGTAATATTTTGCAAAATGTGCCTGTTTACGAAATACGCGAAATTCTTCTCAAGACAATGTATCATATCTGCTTATGATTAAAAATCTATTTAAGCTATTAAATCAACCCTTACGTTGAATATAAGAACTTAGCAAAAAACAAAATGATGATTTTTTTTTTTGTTAATCATTATATTTTTGTATAGTCACTAACATTTACAGTGTTTCATTTTTATTAATAAGATGTGCACACGAGTTAGGAATCAACGATTTGAATGAAGTTTTATAGAAATGTAGCTAGCTCATAAGATACGCCACGCCCTCTACCTATAAGCTTTAAAAAACTACACTGAGAGGTACAACATTCAGACTTTCGAAAAATATCCGTGCAGTCAACACCTCCTAAATATCGAAGGCCTGAGCATTTAAAATTTCTGGTGGGTGCTACAAATACGGAAAATATCTTAAAGATAACAATTTAAATACCATTCTGATAAAAAATATCAGGTTGTAACGAAAGTTTTCCGCCAAATTTGCTTGAAAAACTAACTTCTAACTCTTTAGATAACTCTTTTTGATCTTTCGGTATCAAACCTGCACAGCGTCACGTGATACAACAATAGTATTTAAAGCTGTACTCATTATTGGTTGATATTCTGTGACTGACTTTTTGCAACACAACTGGAAGTAAATGATGGTTCCAATCCTCTAGAGTGATAGTTCCATTTGACACACCTTGTACTTAATGATAACCATATTTTTTTACAGATTTCATAACACAGTGTTATAAAGGAAGTCTCTTTCTTTCAAATGCCAAAAATCGTTTGACAAAATATGAGCAAATACGCCAACGCGAACTGTTTTCTGACGATGTTTACGGTGGCGGGAAACTTTCGTTACAACCTAATAATATATTACGATCTATTTCTATATCATATTACATAATTACATAATTAGTGGCAGTTAAAAATTCCTATTTGTCGTAAAATTAAATTTTCTATCTTAAATCATTAAAAAGTTTTATGAGGGAGTAAATTCACCACAAACTTTCAATAGTTTTACTTTGTGAAAGTAAATGCGTGATGACGCATCTTAGTAGCTCTAGTGGTGTTGTAAAAGTTTCTGTTCTCAGACATTGTGTATCTAGGAAGTGTTGGAGTACTCGAACCATTACTTCGCGATTACGGGCTTCGCACATTTGCCGGCCAGATGCTGAGCCTTACGCGGAGACCCCAGTATTTAGTTAAGCTTGGTCCTTATAATTTGGGTTCACTCAAGGTATGAAAGGCTCAGTGGACCCTGCCCAACACCTCCTATATATAGAAAGCCTAACTCAAGCTTTGACGTCATCGCAGTTTTACTCTCACAAAGTAAAACTATTTAAAATTTCTGGTGAATGCTACAAATATTAAAAAATATCTTAAACTTAACATTAAAATTAAAATACTTTTCTCATACCAAATTATTCATTATGATATATTTCCTTATCATATTATCTAATTAGTCGAGGTTAAAAACTTCCATTATTCGTACAATTATATTTTTTATCTCAAATTATTAAAATATTGTCATTCATGAGTGAATCCACCAGACATTGTCAATAGTTTTATTTTGTGAAAATTAAATTTTCAGACGTATACCTAATGATGACGTTAGGCTTGGTAACGTTGAAGTTGTAAGAGTTTCTATATCCAGGAGGCGATGCCTGCCTCCAGTCGAATAAGATAATGTGTACAAAAAGTAGCCATCACGAACAAGGTGTACTAAGCGTGGCTGGCGAGATATATAGGTTGAGGTGTTGACATTTTGGTAACAGCCATTTGCACTCGAAGATTCATGTGACCTAGAGGGTATGGCCATCTCACTATGGGGCCATTCCATGTCAAATCAACACACTGATTCAGACTTGATGTCTCAGATTTTCATGATTTTTGGTATGCAGCAATATATCACAGACTTACGAAAGAATAACAAATTTCAGTTATGTAGCACAATTATTTTTGAAGTTATTAATTTTTAAAGATTTAAATTTTTATGAAAAAAATTCATATTTTGGCACCTTTAGATGCCTATAGACTGGCAACCAGTGATGGTATAAAGCTAAGAGGGGTCTCATTCTAAAGCTGTTGAATGGGGCTTTAATATGATATGCCGCAAGATAGGGGTTACAATTTTAAAAATTGAAAATTTTAAATTTAAAATTTTAAAATTTAAATTTTCTCAAAAAGTGACAATTTTAAAATTTTCAAAAAATTATCAAAAATAGTTTGTGATGTCTAAATACACATAGCAAAATTCTATTATGGGATCTCAATGGGATCAGGAGATAACAGGGCTTCGGAAATGTACGTTTTGCGAATACAATGTACTAAAATTGTTTTCTTTTTTAATTACTAATTTTGTTATGCAGTGTATAGGACATTATAAAATAAATAAAATGCAATGATTACCTTACAGCAAAGGTTCCCAAACTGTGTGCCACGGCACCCTGGGGTGCTGCGAGCGTATCCAGTGGTGTCGTGGAGATAATCAAGCTAAGTTTGTAGAGGAATGTAATGAAAAAATTTCCTCTCAACCGGTATCCACAGAAAAGTTGCCAGGACGATGATTAAGTGGGTGAAAAGAAAAATAATTATCAAGTTTTAGAGAGTTTTCAGTGTTCAGTCGCCTCTCCGTTTCACAAGGAGTCCGGGGGGGAAGGGCAAAATTATATCCTTTCCCTAGAGAGTACTTTCGTGATAGTTTGTTTTATTAACACAAAAGAAATAGTAAAAAATACATCCAAACTGCTTCATTCTAGCCTTCATATTCAGACTGGCGCCGACTTGTTAAAAATATTGGGGGGGAGGGGGGGCTCGAATGATTCGATTGGGAGGTCGTAGGGTTTAAAAAATACTTCCCAGTAGTTTCCAAGGGATTAGGAATTTTGTAATTACGTTTAAAAATAAGCATTTTTCATTATAGTCCTTACATTAAAAAATTCCTTTTTTTTTTCATTTTAGAAAATCTGTATAGACGCGCGTTCAAGTATCCTAATTTCAAATAAATAAGTTTAAATGGAGAGCATCAAAAATGTATATAATTTAATAGACATAAAAGAAGCCATGCGTTTTTCGTACTTTATTTTAAGATTACGGTCGATTAACCACTCGAGGGATCTGGTCCGAAAGGAGTGCTCTCCATGGGGTCTTTCTAAGTTGTCCTGACTTCTATGTACGCAAAGTTTCGGAGAAAACCACGGGATACACCGAACGTTTAGGTCGGCGGATGCGACCTGGATTTAAACCAGGCACCCTTCATCTCCGCTAAACACTCAGCCACTGGTAGGGAAATTAATCTTTTTAAAAAGAAAGAGGCTCTACGTTGAAGTGAACAAATGTATGGATTTCTTCAAACAATTGAAGACAAAACAAACATAATTAAAGGTACTGATTTATTACACTTTAGCTTTACACATTACATTGGATTTTCAATAACGGTAAGTGCTTATGAAACCTTTCTGCATTGAAAAAATAATGTAAAAGTAATAGTCACTGCTTGCTTCATTCAATGCACTTCCTCTTTTTTTTTTTTACAAATGTGTATTTCTATTAGCCCTGTTATCTCCTGATCCCACAGAGATCCCATGATCGAATTTTGCTATGTGTATTTAGATATCACAAACTATTATTGATAATTTTTTGAAAATTTTAAAATTGTCACTTTTTGAGAAATTTAAATTTTAAAATTTAAAATTAAAATTTTCAATTTTTAAAATTGTAACCCCTATCCTGTGGCACATCATATTAAAGCCCCATTCAACAGCTTTAGAATGAGACCACTTTCAGCTTTATACCATCGCTGGTTGCCAGCCTATAGGCATCTAAAGGTGCCAAAATATGAATTTTTTTCATAAAAATTTAAATCTTTAAAAATTAATAACTTCAAAAATAATTGTGCTACATAACTGAAATTTGTTATTTTTTCGTAAGTCTGTGATATATTGCTGCATACCAAAAATCATGAAATTCTGAGACATCAATTCTGAAAATCTCCCAAAATTGTGTTGATTTGACATGGAATGACCCTATGGTTATCTCGGACTGAGATGATTCGATCCCTTGGTCACATTACTCTTCGGGTGCAAAGGGCTTAGTCTATCACATCATTACCGCAGCCTGTGTATCCAACACCTCCTAGATATAGCAAGCCTTTCAATTCCTAAGTCATCGAACTTTGACGTCACCATTCAGCCTGACTGACTGACTGATAGAGGGAAATTACGGGAGCACCTACACGAAGCGCTTATCTAAGTGTGTAATGTGAGCGTTGTCATTTGGTATCGTGTAGTAGAAGGCCCGTAAGTTAGGGCAAAAAGATCAGTCAAGTCAGTTAAGTGAAGGAAAAAGATTGCATGCTAAGATGAAAGGTGGGGGTTGTCAGATATGGGTGTCGACCCATCCTCCTCCCGACAAGCGGACTTCAACGGAAGGTTTGCTCGACTATCTCACAGATTTAGTTAGGGTCCAGGGTAGCGAAGGCAGTCCTAGGTCGTTTCTTGACATAGTTAGTTAGGGTCCAGGGTAGCCAAGGCAGTCCTAGGTCGCTTCTTGTGAGTAGGGTCGGTGTGGTCATAGTCCGGGGTTTCTGCCAGGATCTCGTTTGGCAGTTTGTGTAAGTTGTTGTAAAAGCTGGTCGTGATTTCAAAGAGTTGTTTTCGCATTGCTGATATGTTTAGGTCGTTTCGAATGTTTGTGTGTGACAGGAAGTGGTGGCCGTTGCGTATTTTCCGTAGGATGCTTGGATTCGAGTTTGTCAATATTTGACTCAGAAGAACATGCCCAGACTGGGGCAGCGTAAGTGGCAGCGGGTAGGACCAACACCTCCTAGATATAGAAAGCTTTACGACTTCTACGTCACCAAGCATTGACGTCATCATTTGGCCTACATTTAAAAGTCGGAGTGTGACAAAATAAAGCTATTAAAAATTTCTGGTGAATTTACCCATGTTTGGCAATATTTTAATAATTTGAGACCCCATGCAAAAACCCTCAACTGGTTAAAAATTTGTGACGCAGCATTTTACTTTATAGATCTATGAATTTTAAATACGGGTCTTAAAAGTAATGATATCAAATTTTGAGTGACGCCCTGCTGAGAATTTTAAAGATTTGTTTTTAAATTCCATTACAGTTACTTTCGTTTTATTTTCTAAAGAAGATGTACGCATTTAAGCAATGCTTTTAATTATGAAATACACTGTCAAATATATCACACTTTCACTGAGTCTGTATAATGTATTCAAATGAATTTATTTCAATAATTTAATTTATCTTTTGAGTCACGCTATCCAAAAGGGTAAGCAAAATTTTCATATACATTGCACTTAATTTGGTTACTATGACACTAACTAAATATTTACGTAAATTTTACTTGCCCTTTTGGATAGCGTGACGCAAAAGATAAATTAAATTATTGAAATAAATTCATTTGAATACATTATACAGACTCAGTGAAAGTGTGATATATTTGACAGTGTATTTCATAATTAAAAGCATTGCTTAAATGCGTACATCTTCTTTAGAAAATAAAACGAAAGTAACTGTAATGGAATTTAAAAACAAATCTTTAAAATTCTCAGCAGGGCGTCACTCAAAATTTGATATCATTACTTTTAAGACCCGTATTTAAAATTCATAGATCTATAAAGTAAAATGCTGCGTCACAAATTTTTAACCAGTTGAGGGTTTTTGCATGTGGATATCATTACTTTTTAAGGGTATGGTCAGAAGATAATAAATTAGTTTCAAGGGCGAATTTCGGAAATTTGCTTGACACTAAGTTATGTAAATAAATATACAAACCTGTTTTCATGCAGTATCAGAGTATTTGATTAAAAAAGTCACAACAAGTTCTTTTGTAACATGTAACAGAAAATTGACATATTTTTGTTAGAATTTTATAATAAGAGACATAATACTGATTATAATCAATAATTTTTTGAGTAATTTTCTATTTATAATTTGGGTCGAGTACAGATTAGTATCCCTGCCACCACCTTTGATTTTATTTCATAAATTTACATTCAGTTTAATGCTAAACGTAAGTTAACTTTTTTACTATAATTATATAACTATTGGGCCCCATCAGTGGCCGAGCGCATAGCGCTCTGAACTGGGAGACGGAAGGTGCCTGGTTCGAAGCCAGGTTGCGTCCGCCGACCTAATCGTTCGGAGTTTCGGTGGTTTCCTCCATAACAGCGTAAATACGGGTTAGGATCCCTTAGAAAGACCCCCACGGAGGGCACCCCACGTCTCGGCTTAGAGCCTACGTGTAGCTATAATCGGCCGTAATTCTAGAATAACAACAACAATATATAACTATTCGTTTTATTGTTTTAATGCATTGTCTTTCATTAATTTGCATTCAGTTTAACGATCACCGTAAGTTAAGTTTCGTTAAAATTATTAATTTAATAATCTCGTTCTTAATTAATGATAATCTAGTTACTCGTTCTATTATTTTAATGCAATGTAATCTATTAATGCAATGTTTGCTTTCAGTTTAAAGCTATCTCTAAGTTAAATTTTTAACTACATTATGATATACTAAGTTTTTATTAATGACTATAATCATTAATAAAATAGAAAATTACTCAAAAAATTGCTTTTAATTGGTTTTATGTCGCTTTTTAGAAAACTACATACTATGTTTGTTTGTTTTTTTATCAGTTGATAATTTCATTTTTTTAGAGAACGTTTAGATGAACTACCAGTTTAAGAATAAGGGTCTTGCGCGGTTGACTTTCTCAGTGCTTCTGAAGCGTATTTACGTTACATCGTGAGAAAAAAACGTCCAAAACTCCGAATTTTTAGATTATCAGCCATCCGGTAGACCAGAACCCTGGACATTTATACTTCAGTTATTTACCATCTTCGGTATCTTATCAACTCGGCTCGGGTGGGCACAACATCTTGTTTTAGATGCCATCTCCGGCCTTCAAATGTCTAATACAAAATATAGTGCATGTATAAATTTAGATTAATTAATCAAATTTCTATCTGAAAAGCATTGAACAAAATTTTAAATCTGGTATTTAAAGGAATACAAAATAAAAGTGAGAAAAACCTAAGATTTGGAAAAAATATTGGTTTTAAAATTATAATTCAATAATTTCAATAAAGTTTATATATACATGAAGAGTAAAAGAATTATTATTAAAACTAGTTAGTATGTAAAATTACTAATTATTTTCCTTTGAATACTAAATAATTATTATTAATTAATTATGTGAGCTTTCTGAAGAGAAAAAAAATTCATTGAAATATTAATTAGATATTGAATTTTCCAAATAGAATTAATAATATTAGAAAAATAAAGACTTAATTTAATTAGAAATAGCTATCAAAATACTAGGGAAACGAAATACTTTAAGAAAAAGTTAGGAAGGAGTTTTACAAAAAAATACTTAAATTAATTATTTTTTTAATTCAAAGTCTTAACTATTTTTAATTATTAATTAAAGCAAAATAAATTACAGAAAAAATAAGTAAAGTATATAATAATCTGTTATTTTTTAAAATGAAGTAAAAGAAAAACGACAGTAACACAAAGCTCATCTTGCAAAAGTGCGACATCGAGGACAGAACTCAAGTCATTTGCTCAGAAAGAGGGAGCGAAAGGTACCAGCTGTGTAGGACCAAACTGGCTTACGATATAAGGTAACTTGTACAAATCTTGTCACGGATCTACAGCACTGTATTCCTACTCCCTGCTTGTTTACCGCCTTTAAAACGAGATCATTTTCCGTATTTCCTTACGCGGGTTAAATAGTTCCATCTTTGAACTGGATTAAATAAAAAAAACGAGTTTTCCTAGCTTAACCGGCGACGTCACTCATCGAATTTGGCACCGATTAAAATCATATATTAATTGTAAAAAATTCTTTAGAGCGGATTCCGAGATCCAGATGAGACAATTTTGAAAATAGAAAAGTTAGCTGTATATATAAGTGCCGCGAAATTTTACGGTTGGTTGGTTGGGGCTGGCTGCGTCACTAGTAGAACTGTCGTTCTACATGATAAAAAATAAAATTTTCCGGCAAATGGCAGTTTTTAACCATAACTAATTAGATAATGTGATAAGAAAAAAGATCATACTGAATAATTTTGTATGAGAAAGATATTTTAATTTTAATATTTAATATAAGATATTTTCTAATATTTGTAGTATTTACCAGAAATTTTTAATAGTTTTATTTTGTGAAAATAAAACTTTTAAGTGTAAGCCAAATGATAGCGTCAAAGGTCGGTGACGTAAGAGTTGTAAGGCTTTCTATATCTAGGAGGCGTTGGTATATCCCGTCAGCCACGGTACTGAAGAATATATGTGCAACCGCACATGCACGAAAAGTTGGGAGCGTGCAAATTAGCACTACTCATCAAATATGAACACCTATAAATAAAGGTAAAATCCTATTGATACCGTGCAGATGGAGACAAAACAGAAAACTATATTCAAACAAAAATTCAATAGATGGGTGAAAAGCGGTAGTACTCAAAGAATGTATGTAACTCTAAGCAGCCACACGCACGTGCCTGAGGAGTAGGCCCAAAAATAGTAATGTTAGACGACCATGCTTTCAAGCATCGATTCAGCTTCCCCATAAAGAAAGGTTTGATTACATTGTTATTCAAATTTTATAACAACATGTAGGGTAAGTGCACCAGTAATTGACACTTTAAGAGCAATAATGAGCATTAACTAGAAATTTTTAATAACTAAAACTATCTAGAAATTTTTGTTTTCAAAACTTAAATGAACTTTAAAAAATCATGTAGGGTATAATTTATTACAGAATACTGGAAATTTCTATATTTTATATCTTGCCATGCTGGCAAAAACAGTAATTGACACCAAGAAAAAAATTTTGGCTCCCGTGATTGACACTTACTGTTACAGTAATTGATACTTAAGTACATTAAGGAGTAGAAGAAGATACTGATTAATTTTTTAAAGTAGTGATTTAAATGAGTAAAGCAAATGAAATGAAAGTTGGTGTCATGATTGGGGGTCACTTAACTTACACTACAGGCGTGGAAATTTTTAAAAAGTTTTGATCAGATTTTGAGACTTTGCGAAAATTATTTCAAACTGCGTAAATATTTGATCACGTCTCACGTAATAATGATTAAGGCGAATGAAATGAAATTTGGTTACATGATAGTTGATCACTCTACTTAAACTATACCGTCGGATTTTTAAAAAAGTTTTATAAGATTATGAGATTTTTCGAAAATCTTTTTAAATTGCGTATATCTTTGTTCACACATCATGTAAGAACGACTAAAGCGAATGAAATGAAATTTGGTGACATAATAGGTGAGCATGTAACTTAAACTATAGCCTACGAATTTTTTAAAACTTTGGATTAGATTTTGTGATTTTGCGAAAATTATTGAAAATTTGTATTTGTCTATCGAATATAAATCACTAAAAGGAATGAAATAAAACTTAAACTATAGACGTCAACTCTAATAGCACCGTGACCACTTGTGACCAACAAGTGACGTCGGAAAACAGTCACATCCGGGTCACGCGTAGTCGCTGCGACGTCACCGACGAGTCACTCTACTGTCGTTATGTCCGCCCGCGGTGACTTCACATTGCGACTCTTCACAGAAGTCGCTTTGGGACCGTTTTGCGAGAGCGAAAAAATTCGGGGAAAAAAGAGTTACCGAGTACATGCACTAGATGGCAGCACCAAACTCTCGCGGAAGGAAACGCCTCAGTATCGAACCCTCGATGACTTGTTCATAGTTCAGCATGTTACCTCAGTGCAATGATCATCTTGTTCTGAATGCTTTAAAAAGTAAACTGACTGCTGCAAAAGTTAGTTTTGGCATGGCTTGTTTAGAAACTTAAAATTTTTCTGGAGTATTTTATAAATGGAGGGAAAATACCATAACTAATAAATATAAATTAAAAATATTTTTTTGTCCACATAAATTATTTTCAGGAGATAATGTGCTGTTTTATTTAAGTATGCATCCGAAAAAACTAATGATTTATTGAAAAAATTTTATTCGGTTCTGAAATAAATTTGTAAATTTGTGCGACATGGTTACGGGCTCTATCCTACTATCTATCTATCTATATATATATATATATACCAAAAATATAAATCTTATCCCTCATACCTTAATATATATATAAAAGCAGTATGAAAACTAAAAATTAATGATAATATATAGAAATGATAATATATAGAAATGATAATATATATATTAAGGTATGAGGGATAAGATTTATATTTTTGCTATATTTTGTCTAAAAGGGATTTCATATAAAAATAAATAAAACTGATTGTAAAAACATTCATTAGATAAAATAAATAAAGTTTTTTTGACTTAGATCCATTGTTTTACCTGAAATTTTTCGACGCGGAACTTTCAAACATACCAGGGACGTATTTAAAGGGGGTGGGAAGGGATCCCGGGCCCCATCCGAAAACTTAAAGCAAAACAGCAATTTTGAGACATTTATATTTACTCTAGTAACAATAAGGTTTAAAATACCGGATAGCCCCCCCCCCGAAATTTCAACCTACATACGCTATCGAAACATATATGCCATGGGGATATGAAAGAAATTGTTAATTTTACTCACAGATACTTAGTTTTCTCCATTGTGATTAGAACTCTCAACTCTAAAATTTAAAAGAATAATATTTTTTTATAAATAATATTGTCTTGTTAAATAATTTAAAAATAAATACATTAAACTAAATTCCATTATTTCATAACTGCGAGATTTTATTGAATTGCTCGTTATCATTTTCGGATTTATTTATTAAATATTTCACGAAAGAAATTGCCACAAAATATTAGAAAAAATGAGTCTGTTTCCAAAGTCGCAAGAGCGGCCAGTTTGACGTCAATTTGAAGTCCAAAAAAAATCAGTAGTCACAAAACAGTCTCACAATGGCTTCACAGAGTAGTCACTGAGCGACCGATCACATACTAGTCGCAAGGTGACTCCATGGCGACGTCACCTGGTGACTGGTCACAAATAAACTTCACAGTGACCACACAGTGGAGTCACATCACTCACAAGTCATAATGTGACTAGTATGTGACAGTCCTGTGACAATTGTGATCCTCTGTGACGTCATAGTGACTCTTCTGTGACCATCTGTGCTATTAGGGAAAGTGCTTCAAATTTTTAAAAGATTTTGAAATTTTGTGAAAATTAAGAACATGCTTGTTCCATTCCTGAAAATTGGAATGGAATGAAATTTGAAATATGTTATGTGGCAAGTTAATGTAAACTGTAGATGCCAAAATTCTTCTAAATATTTTATAGATATTAAGATTTTGCGAAAATGTTTGTTCTCGCATCCCTCAAAAACAGCTTTAGAGAATAGAATGAAATTTAGTAACATGATGATCCATAAAGACTAAAACAATAAATGTCAGTATTTCAAAAAAATATATATTTTTAAATTTGAACAAATTTTAAAAATTGTGTAAAAATTGCATTTTTTTATGGAATCACTAACGCGTCTGAAGTTAATATATTAATTGTCTACTTTTTAACGTTTAGAAAAATTTCGATTTTTTTAAAAATTTTATTTGCCTTTTTAGACTTTTTGAAATTTTCGCAAGTTTTCTGGAGGCATAATACCAAAATACCTGTAGAGAATCAAACAAAATTTAGTTACAGGCGAGGAACGATCTCTTGACAATAAAAGCTCTTTCTACTAAAATAAACGTTAATTTTTGGAAATAAAATGTTTGTCCATTGACATTTTCAATTAGTACTTAGTTACTATCCTATGGAGAATGTACGTGGAAGGTGGTGATCGTAAGAAGACGATGAATTATTTTGTAAAGATTATAACTGGTACGACTTTGTAGTAAGAGCGACATAGTTTTAAGAAGACGATCGTATAGTGGGTCACATTTTAAATTCACTCAATGATGACGAAAGGAGATTTATTCCCCTTAGGTAAGGCGTACTTTCTTTCACACGGAACACGATG
Organism: Cheiracanthium punctorium; assembly: GCA_038373885.1. Lineage (NCBI taxonomy): Eukaryota > Metazoa > Arthropoda > Arachnida > Araneae > Cheiracanthiidae > Cheiracanthium > Cheiracanthium punctorium. The sequence continues at coordinate 368,030 of JAWZYV010020035.1, read as the reverse complement.
GCATACACAACGCGTCGTAGGGTGAACATGCTTTTCTTTCCCACTGAACAAAATCACACATGCACTAGAAATTCCTCATCAGAGCGACGAGGAAGGACAAACTCCAAAACCAAGAATGAAATTCGCTTTTGATGGCGCATGTCGATTTACTTCTTCTGGAACATGATCACACAAACACTTTGAATACTGTGCTAACACGTTTTACCTCAGGAGAAAAGCACATTTTGAAGACCACATTCCCTTTAAATAAGGAGTCTCAGTCAACACCTTTAAACTTAAAACATATTGCTTTATTTTCACACTGGAACAGTCACTAATTTCCAAAACGCAGGATTATACATTTAAAACTCTACAATACATTGCATTCAAAAGTAAACTTGGGGAAGCGTGTTGACAAAAACATCACGGCGTTCATATTAAAGCGGCCTGGTACCTCGGTGGGTGAACGCCTCCGTCACCATAAAGTGATCGGCATAGATGCTAATCCGTGCAACGCGTCGTGGTGGGCAAAGCCTCCTCACATGAAGTGAGTGGCCTGCCCCACCAAAAATTACTCTCTAACTGCTAAAGAAAAAAACCGTTAAAACATGTGTCAATAGAAAGAGCCCGAACTTTCTGGAACAATTTTAGCAGATGTTTTTCGAGCAATATGCTTCTTGCACAGCAGAGGAAAACCGCAAACACATCTGTTTCAGCGGAGCAGAGAAAACATATGCGAGCGAAGAGGTGTTATGATTATTCTTTTAGCCGGCGTCAAATGTTATTTTATTTCAAAGCAGCTGATAAGAGGGAAATGATTTAGAAGTACATTAATGCGCTGTAATTGAGAAGGCCAAGAGGAAAAATGAAAGCTTTGAAAGATAATTATTATTAAAAACTTTTAAATTAGATTTAGAATAGATTATTAGTTTAAATTTAGACAATATTAATTAGGATTTGTATTAATAATTTTTCATTAAAAAATATGCACGTTGTGTCAACGTGACATATACTCCCCCAAGTTTTCAGAAAAAAATTACATGTTCAGCATAAATATTAAAATAGTATATCAATCAAAGTCCAGTAATATTAAAAAATTGCACAAAGTTCTTGCAGAAAACCTTAAAATTGTCCGTCTTGATTTTACATGATTCAGTCTATACTAAAAAAATCACGAAATCTAAAACTGTGCTGAGATTCTTGCATTGCTGATATTGTCAGCTGAAAAAGATTGTCAACAGTTCTTGCATATACATATTTCAATAGTATTTGATATCAAAATAAAGATAATATTTCACACAAAAATTCAATAAAATTTTCAATAAAAAGGTAACCCGGGATTTGTTATATATAAAAGGAAAGAGCTCTGATTTTTTTTTTGAAGTGGTACCACTTGTAGCCATTCAAAAGGATTTCAATACAACATTGTTTTTATTTAAAAATGTAAAAAAATTTGCCATCTTGAAAGAAAAAGGACGTACAAAATATATACATTTACTTTATCTCATATTTCACTTTTTAGAAACAACACAAACTTACTCGTGTCTTTACTTTATTTCATTTTATTTTACTTATTTTTTTTAAATAACATTGTGAACAAAAAAATTTTAAACTTCAAAAATTGAAAGGGCTTTGGTACGCATTGTACCAATTGAGAATTGCAATTATAGCATTGCAAGGCCAAAACTTTTCGCTGAGTTAGCTTCCCAAAAAGGAAAGGAAAAAAAGGAAAAAAATTGAAAAAAAATGAGTGCAGTAGTTTGATTTTACTTACATCAAACGGGATTTCTTCCAATTACTAGAGGAGAAGGGGAGGATAGGATAGTAGAAGGAAAAATGTCAATGTTTACCACATTGGGGAATTTAAATTGTCGCACAAACATGTCACAAGAGAATTATGGTAAATTAAAAATTATTTTAAATATATTACAGCAGTTAAAAGAAGAAAGGAACAGGTTCAATACAAACAGTTGATCGGGCTGTTCGCATTGAAAGTGCCCAGTAAAAAAACAAAAAAAGTTAAATTAATTTTTACGTGGCCTAAAATTATAAGAGTGCGAAGTAGGAACCTGATAGTGACTATCAATAACAGGCAAGTCATTAAGTAAAGACCTTCGAGGAGGAGCAATTTTTAACCTATCAATATGCATTTTGCGAACTGAAGTGTCAGGATTATCTAATAATTGAATTGAATAAATAACAGGAGAATATTTTTGTATAACCTTATAAGGTCCAGTAAGATGTTTATTATATTTAACTTTAGATTTTAAGTAAACAATATCACCAGGGAAAAGAAATCTAAGCTTAGCATTTTCATTTTTCTTTAAATTTTGTTCGTATTGTGCAGACTTTAGATTAGAATATGTGTCAGTATAAATTCGCTTCAGGGTGGACATTACTTGAGACAAATAATGAGCTTTATCCAAATGTTGAAATTGTAGCTGTGGGTCATACGTGTCAAAAATCATAGGTAACTCTCTTCCAAATTGTACTACATTAGGAGGAAATTGAGTAGAAGAATGTGTAGAAGCATTGTACATATTTACATGAATGTTTATAGCATGAGCAAAGTTATAACCATCTTGAATTAGAGCATTTACAGTTGATTTAATTGAGGTATTGATTCTCTCACTAATTGAATTAGCCTGTGGGTGTCCAGAAGTAGTATGTCTTAATTTAATTCCAAAAACTTTGTTAAAGGTTTCAAAAACAGCACTAGTAAATTGAGTACCTAAGTCAGTAAGTATAATGGCAGGTATGCCAAAAGTTGAAATGTATGAAAATAAACAGTTAGCAACAGCATCAGTAGTAATAGAGTTTAAGGGATAGAGCTGTAGAAAACGAGTAAAATGATCAATTATTGTAAGAATATGTTTTCCATTATTTAGAGGTCCAAGAGTGTCCATGGAAATTACTTCATTAGGTTTTTCAGGTATGTGATTATTTTGCAAAGGAATAGGTGGAGTAGCATGAGATTTTAAAGTTATGCATTTAGTACATGAATTTCATTAATAGTTTTCGCCTCAGCAATAAAAGGAGATTCTGCATAATATTGCAGAGCAGCACCTGAAAGCTTAGTACTTAGAAATAATTTTGTTTGTGCATCATCCCAATTATTTAAATTCTGTATGTCCTTTACTTGCTTAAAGAAAAATTCTAATAAATGAGGTTTTCCCTCAAAAGGCAGAATATTAAGAATGGCTGTATTAGACATATTTGTCGATTTGGCTATTTTATTTTTACCTTTAGTACTCATTTAAAATTATGCACAGATAAAAATATGGAAAAAATATATAATTGCTACTTATAAATTCTATGTGCACAAATAAACATTTCTAAATCTGCTTAGTTTATTTAACTGGTTTCAGCAGTATACTCAGAAATAATCAACTATCTAGATATATGCAGAAAATTATAAGATAAATATATGCAAAAAAATGTAAATAATGTTCATTATTTCGAAGAAAATTTCTTTTTATGAAATATATATACGCATATATTATAGCAAAAAATCAATCATAATAATATCAATCACTTTAATCAAAATTCAAATAATGCATAAAACTATAGTACTAGATATATTTATATGAACACTTACTCGTAAAAGAAAAAAAAAAGATGTTAACGCATAATATAATAAAAAATTTTAAAAGAAGGTTGGGGTCCCCGTAAAAAATAAAAATAAAAAAGGATGAAGTGAAATGGAGAGCTCTTAAACTCAATATTTTTCTTTTGCTTCGTCACCACGCCGCAACACAAAACACAAAAAAACACACTCTGTAGCACGAAAAATCACTACGATTTTAGCACATAGTTGATGGAAGGAACGTGCCTGGTTCACCGGCACCAATTTTATCCTATGGAGAATGTACGGTGGAAGGTGGTGATCGTAAGAAGACGATGAATTATTTTGTAAAGATTATAACTGGTACGACATTGTAGTGAGAGCGACATAGTTTTAAGAAGACGATCGTATAGTGGGTCACATTTTAAATTCACTCAATGATGACGAAAGGAGATTTATTCCCCTTAGGTAAGGCGTACTTTCTTTCACACGGAACACGATGGCATACACAACGCGTCGTAGGGTGAACATGCTTTTCTTTCTCACTGAACGAAATCACACATGCACTAGAAATTCCTCATCAGAGCGACGAGGAAGGACAAACTCCAAAACCAAGAATGAAATTCGCTTTTGATGGCGCATGTCGATTTACTTCTTCTGGAACATGATCACACAAACACTTTGAATACTGTGCTAACACGTTTTACCTCAGGAGAAAAGCACATTTTGAAGACCACATTCCCTTTAAATAAGGAGTCTCAGTCAACACCTTTAAACTTAAAACATATTGCTTTATTTTCACACTGGAACAGTCACTAATTTCCAAAACGCAGGATTATACATTTAAAACTCTACAATACATTGCGTTCAAAAGTAAACTTGGGGAAGCGTGTTGACAAAAACATCACGGCGTTCATATTAAAGCGGCCTGGTACCTCGGTGGGTGAACGCCTCCGTCACCATAAAGTGATCGGCATAGATGCTAATCCGTGCAACGCGTCGTGGTGGGCAAAGCCTCCTCACATGAAGTGAGTGGCCTGCCCCACCAAAAATTACTCTCCAACTGCTAAAGAAAGAAACCGTTAAAACATGTGTCTATAGAAAGAGCCCGAACTTTCTGGAACAATTTTAGCAGAGTTTTTCGAGCAATATGCTTCTTGCACTGCAGAGGAAAACCGCAAACACATCTGTTTCAGCGGAGCAGAGAAAACATATGCGAGCGAAGAGGTGTTATGATTATTCTTTTAGCCGGCGTCAACTGTTATTTTATTTCAAAGCAGCTGATAAGAGGGAAATGATTTAGAAGTACGTTAATGCGCTGTAATTGAGAAGGCCAAGAGGAAAAATGAAAGCTTTAAAAGATAGTTATTATTAAAAACTTTTAAATTAGATTTAGAATAGATTATTAGTTTAAATTTAGACAATATTAATTAGGATTTGTATTAATAATTTTTCATTAAAATATATGCACGTTGTGTCAACGTGACAGTTACTCTCTAATCTTTGATATTTTAACAATCCACAAAAGTTATAACTTTGCTTTCTATACCTGTCCAATATGCTATTTCCATTCTTCGTACTCCTGCAATGCTAACAACAATTCAGGCTTCTTGGAAATCTGCATTACCTACAAATCCGTCAACGACGTGTACTTCAGCTGGCTATCTGATACAATTAATTTAATTTAATTTAATTTCTAAAAAGAATTGTGCTTCAAACTGAAACAAGTAGATAATGAACTTATCTTTAATTTCAGCATTAAGCCAGCTAACTGCCCATTTAACTCTAATAGATAAAGAATTAAAGCGTCTTACCACCTTTTTGGGACGCTGTATCTTCAAAATTTATCTAAGGATAACCTTCCGAATAGTTATTAACTGCATTTGATAGAAATTTTACGCAATTATCATGAACTTGACAAGAACACCAACAGCTAACATAAGTGTCAATCACTGGTTAAATCCATTTTTTTAAGCAGTAATTGACATCCCATTTAAAATAAATAAATTTATTCATTTATTTATTTATTAAAAATAATCTGTGCAGCCTTATTTTTTGTACTATATCTCATAGAATTTAGCGTATATTAATTTCTAAAAAGAAATATTCTTGAAATGGACATAGGCTTATAATGAACTAATCTCTCAGGATTAAGTCAGCTACTAAGATTCAGACTTTATTTTGGCACTGAGTTTAAAATCTTAATTTTTTATACGTATAACCCTCTGGAGGTAAAAAAAGAACTGCATAAAATTGACGATAAATGTCTAAATTGGTACTAGATAGCACCATTTGATGACAGTTTTAAATAACAGCTTATTACAGTAAGTTATCTGCCAAAGTGCCAATTACTGGTGCACCAGTTATGTTGATATACAATACATTCTTGGAGAAGTACATAAAGCTATTTGATCTGTAGGCATATTTGCATAGCTACCAACTCTTCCAATTTTATCGGAAGATTTTCCACCACAATTTTTAAGCAGTTTAATTTTGCATTAAAATTTGGACTTACTTTAACTTTGAATTGTTTAGTAAAAATTAGTGGTGGAAAATCTTCCGATAAAATTAGAAGAATTGGCAGCTATGTGTATTTAACAATATCTACACCGTGACACTTATTGAGTTATATCTATCTATTTATATATATATACATATAACAGAGATAATTTTCAAAATGTTTAATGAATTTATTAAGAGGCTAAATGAGACCTGGGCATTTTAATAGCCAATAAATACAAAAACTTTTGACCAAGTGACCAGCAGTTTAAAAGTTGCAGCAAATCAAGAGCGAGAGATTTTCCGGGATCTCCATTATCGTTTAAATCTGTGAGGAGTTGTGTTAAAATGAAAACTGTAATAGAGATCATGGTGCCTTCCTTTAGTAGTGTTGGTAGCCACTAACACAGCCACAAGGAACTCAAGGCTGTACAGCGTTTCAGGTAGGCACCCGTTGTGCTGGCATAACAACTCTTAAAAGTCGCAGATTACCATGTAGCGCCCTTCACGACTACGCATACTATGAAATTTTCATAATATAGGGGACAAAATTATTTAGCCAAAACTTAGTTGACTAAATTAGAAGTTAAGGATTTTGGATGTAATAAAAAATTATTCTTAAAGTTCAACGCATATATTTTAACATAATTTATGTATAAATAACAACACAGTATGAATGAGGCTAAAGTACGCAACAAAATGAATGATAGTTATTCATTTACTCATACAAATCAAAAGCGTAAAAAGAAAGAAGAAATATAATACAGAATAATGTTGTGCATGTAAAATATTAATCGAATAATTATTCGGAAGGAGGTCCTCTTGAAACATAACCTGAGAGAAAAAGGGCTACTTCTGGTGACTTTGATCTGGAGCTCTGATATCCGGGAGTTGAAATACGTCTTTACGGATTTTTCTACAGTTGGTTATTCATAGCTGCCAACTCTTCCAATTTTATCGGAAGATTTTCCACCACAATTTTTAAGCAGTTTTATTTTGCATTAAAAATTTGGACTTATTTTAACTTTGAATTGTTTAGTAAAAATTAGTGGTGGAAAATCTTCCGATAAAATTAGAAGAATTGGCAGCTATGGTTATTGGAGGAGAGCGTATGCTTGCAGCGGGAATTTCACTCATTATGTATATACTGCAAAAATTGCAAATTGATACGGAATATAATCAACCACTTTTTGTAAACAGCAATTTCTTAAAAATGTTATTTCGAAATTACAATATGACTACGCGCTGAGCTCCGAAATTTTGCTATAATGTAAGCGAAAAATTTCTGTTTAAAAAAGTGGTTAATTATATTCCGGAGCAGTTGGGAACTGTGATATTGTGCTCTGCTCTAATTAACTGATTTACTTGCAACGAAATTCAAAGTTCGATTATTCCATAGATGAAATATTAATTTCATATTAATTTATAGTGTAGAGTCACATTTGCGTTGACAAAATCTTGGAACAAAGTCGTAAATATGTGAGTAGAAATTTTATTATTTCCAGTAGGTTATATGTACTTCTACCACGAAAACACAATTATACACTGGCATAAGCCAGAGGTTCCCAATTTTTTTCTTTTTACGAACCCCTTCTAAAATCCAAAATAAATCGAAGAACTCTTTGTGTCATCATTGTCTACTAGTATATGATTTTCGCGAACCTCTGGAGGTTCAAAACTACCGGTTAGGAACCAATGGCATAAGCGATATGAGCTAAAATTCGAGATTAAACAGAATTATTCAATTTTTCTGAGACGGAAAAACTCTTACGGTACTAGTGATTAAATTAAACTCTTATTAAAATACAATCTTATTTTAAGCTAATTTTGATACTTCTACAAAAATAAGATCAACACAAAATCACTCTCAGCACACAAAAGCACAGCGTACTTATCGAGAAAACAAAAACAATTAATAATAAGAATAATTTTACACCCAATTCAAGCTAAGAACAACAAATAATCCGGCAAATTTTTACGAAGTGGCAAATACAAGCAAGGAAATTTAATTATTTCTAGCATTTTATGGGTCCTTATTCAGGAAAGAAAATACATACTGGTATATAGCGATAAAATATTTTAAAACTTAAGTATAAATTCAGTTATGTTTCTCCCATGCAGAAGGTACTGGCTTCACTTCATTTGGTACTCATGACTAAATTCAAACACATATTAAAATAAAAATCGTCTGCTAACTAACCTTCACACTTCTACGAATGTAAAATTAATGCACAATCACCATCAGCACACAGAAATGCAGCGTATTCTTCCAGTAAAGATAAATGATATGATCACTTGGAAAGAGTGAAAGGCAAAGTACAAATGATCGGTCCATTCTTCAAATTTTCTTAATATTCGGAGCAATTTTCTGGAGTATGAACTTTCATGAAATATGATTTTTTCCTTTATAAAAATGTAAAAATTGGTCCTTCGGCAAAAGTTAAGAGGACTGACGTTTTTCCAGCTAGATCACAAAAATCTCACACTGTGCAATACGATTCGGAAAACGGGGCCATCTTATATCATGTATCGAAGCACTTTACATAGCTATATACTATAAATAAAATTAGACTGCACAATACTAAGAATTAAAAATTTTGTGATTATCATTTATTTCAAGCACCTGAGAAACAAGTATGCCCGTAAAAAAAGGTTTGTCTGTCGTTTTGTCCATGACACTTTTTTTCTTCGCGCACCCCGTAAAAATGGTTGAAGCAAATGAAATGAAATTTGGTGACATGGTAGACGATCACTCCGCTTAAACTACAACCGTCATTTTTTTTTAAAGATTTTGATATGATTTTTAGATTTTGCTAAAATTATTCGAAATGCGTAATTTCTGCTTACGCGTCACGTAATAATGACTACAGGACTACAGCGTGCCTGACGGGAAAGACAGGCTGTATTGCTGACATTTTGGTCACATCGTTTTGGCCTAAAAGAATCATGTGACCTAGTAGGTGTGGTCATCTTACAGTGTGTATCTCCGATCAAGATGGCCACACCCAACGCCTCCTTTTCAGAAACAAACAGAAACTTTTACGTCATCACTAGATCCACTATGATGACGTCAACAAACATTTATTTTCAAAAAGTAAAACTATTCAAAGTTTGTGGTGAATTTACTCCCGCATAAAACATTTTAATGATTTAAGATAGAAAATTTTTATTTTATTACTAATAGAAAATTTTAACTATCATTGATTATGTAATACGATATAGAAATAGATCATAATAAATTATTTCTTATAATAAAGGTATTTTAATTTTTATCTTTAACTTACCCAGACAGCACATAAGCTTAAATCAAGCTTCACATTTCCTTGAATTTGACGTATTAATGCCAGCTTGACAGTTCAACTCATTTTAAGCTGACAGCAAGCTTGCAGGAGTCAAGTTGAATTGTCAAGCTTAAATACAGCTTGATTTAAGCTTGACAAGTGATACTAGCTTGATTTTCGCTTTCAAAGTGCGCAGTGATGGCGATATCTGTGAAAGAGAATGGACATTAATTGTCGAGCGTCCTCAAATTTGCTGAAAGTTCGTAAAAGATGTGTTTTATTTTATTACCGGTGCCATATTACCGGTGCCATATTACCGGCAGGGCAAACGGGCTAACTGCCCAGGGCCTACAGATTTTAGGGTCCAAAAATCTTACATCTTACACTTTTGTAGTTTTAAAATAAAATTACAAAGGATAAAAAAAATTCAGAAGTTAAATAATTTTTTTAATTATAAAGTATGAAGAATGAAAATAATTCAAATTTACATTTGTATAAATTAATTTAAACTTATTTTTAATTCTTCGAAATGCTCAATATCGATATAGCATACCAAAATGTAGGAAAATAACTAACCACATTTGTAAAGAGAATTTTTAGCGTTAAAAAATAGCAAAATTTAACAATTATTTGTTACCTTAAGAAATATTTACAAAAATGACTAAAGTGTTTGTATTCCATACATCCCTAGCAGCAATCTTTGCTCGCGCTTTACCAGGCCTATGATCGGTGCATCGGCTATTCATCGCCTGACCATTACTGATCATCCTTAATTTTTCGTATGTTCATCTTTTCCCGATGATCGAATCTTTACACTGAGGTCTGATAGGCGCTTTCAAGATTGCGAAGGGTAAAGCGAGCAAACAGGTTTATATCGGTCTTTCTCCCAAGTAGCTGAACGGCTCGATATCTCCGTTCCTTCATTAATGTGCAAAGAGCATCATATGCACACCATATATTTGTTTTAAGGTTGCTGATTGGCTAAGCTATTACGCGGAAGCAGTTTGAACAGTTTTCGCAAAATCTCAAAATCTAATCCAAATTTTAAGACACTTTAGGGGCATAGTTTAAATTGTACGACTACCTATCGTGTCACTAAATTTTGCTTTATTCACTTAAGTCGTATGTGATGCCCCGACAAAAATTTACGCAGTTTGAAACGATTTTCATAAAAAATCTCAAACTCTAATTTTTTTTTTTTTTTTTTTAATCCGACGATTATAGCTTAAGGTGAGTGATTGCCTATCATGTTAGTAAATTTCATTCCTTTCGCTTTAGTCACTTTTACGTGATGTGCTAATAAAAATTTACGCAGTTTGAAACAATCTTCGAAAAATCTCAAAATCTATAGAGAGATTTTTAAAATATTCATTATAATGAATATTTTTAAAAATTCGAAGCCTATACTTTAAGTTAAGTGACCACTTATCATGTCAACAAATTTTATTTAATTCGCTTCAGTCAATTTTACGTGATGTGCGAATAAGAAAAGACAGAACGACAGACAGACAAACTTTTTTTTTTTTTACGGCCGTACACAGGTCTCAAATGCTTAAAACGGATCGAAATCGCAAAATCTTTTTAATTTTGAGTAGTGTACAGGAAAAGTCTAGTTTTATTTAAATAGAAACTTAAATGTTCCAATTCCGAACTTGAAACAACAATCACTTCCAATTTTAGTCTCGCCAAAAACGTGTCAGACCCCCGTCTAGTGGTTAGAATACCCGGTTACCAAGCGTTAGTTCTCCAGTTCGAAACCAAGTCTCGGAAGCTTGAAAAATGAAGTTCAGATGGCAGCATTAAAATTCAAAGAGAAGAGGAAGAAGTTCGAATTTGCTTTTTTTTTTTTTTACTTTTAAAAAATTTTATCTAGCTCGGATATACCCCAATTTTTATCGATTGTTCAGTTTAAAACTTTTATCAAAGGTCATAGGCTTCACATCCTAAGTTGCAAGGTGTTTGCTCTTCCGAAATGAATATAACCCCAATAGCATCGGCTTTACAACGGCTCTACGCCCAATTTCCCCCCCTTGCCGATGATCGAACCCTACTATTCGGGAGAGGACATGCCCGAGAAAAATCCGAGATAAGAGCCCCCGACGCGATGAAGAACCTTGCATGGCGCGCGCTGCGCTTCCTCCCTGTCCGATCATCGGCGTTTCAGGAACCGATGACCGTTTGCTACTAGGGATGTTAGCAACTGCATAGCTGCCAAATCTTCTGATTTTATCGGAAGATTTTCCACCACTAATTTTTACTAAACAATTCAAAGTTAAAATAAGTCCAAATTTTTAATGCAAAATAAAACTGCTTAAAAATTGTGGTGGAAAATCTTCCGATAAAATTGGAAGAGTTGGCAGCTATGCGACTGTGATATAGCATTTCGAAGTAAAGGTTAACTATCTGTTTCTTTGATTTCAGATTACTTAACACAAAATTTGTGTTAAGTAAGTAAACCCATTCTATATTTCCAAATATGGAAATTCTTCAAAATAAAATACAATTATACTACGAAATTGATTTCAAAATCAGTCGTTTGTCTCGATTTTTGCCAGCAGTTTTGCTCATGAGTGTTGCGGTACTGAAAGTTTTAAAACGTGTGCTGCTCTTAAGTTTATATTATGTTTATTTCCCTATTAGTAGAGTCTCTAAAAAACACATAACATTATTTTAATTTTGATGCATCCCATGGAAAAATAAAAGAAACAAATAACACATCGCCGACTTATCAATCTGGCGAGAAAACAGCGTGATAAGTCACTTCAAACTTTAGTCATAGCTGCACAAGGCTTAGTGGCTGAACGGATAGCGTGCTCGACTGTTACCCCAAAGGTCCCGGGTTCTATTCCAGCCACGAACACTCGATGGAAACAGATTAAATTAAATTGAAATTTCAGCGTAGAGGGGGAAAATGCGTGGCAAAGTAAAATATGTCGGGCGATTTCGCCGACCGGCACCCCGTGTATTTAGGAAATTTTTTTTAGGAAAATTTTTTAAGCTTGAAATGTCAAGCTTGATTCAGGCTTAAAATGTCAAGCTTAATGCAAGCTGGGCAAGTGTAAGCTAGAACACTTGTTTCAAGCTTGCATTCAGCTTACACGCTTGAAATTTTCAAGCTTATTGACTTGAGAAATCAAGCTTGCTGCAAGTTTGCTGTGCTGTCTGGGTCAGATATTTTCTAAAATTTGCATCATCCAGAAATTTTAAATAGTTTTATTTCGTGAAAGTAAAACTATGATGGTATCACCGTGGAAGACCTGCTGATAACGTCAAAGCTTCCGTTCTCAAGCATCCCAGACATACAACTCCTACTTCTACGATCTTTGTCGTTATCACTAGGCCTACGAAAGTGACGTCATCGCAGTTTTAGTTTACGCAAAGTAAAACTATTTAAATTTTCTGGTGAAAGATAGAAATATTAGAATATATCTTAAATTAAACATTAAAATTAAAATACCTTTCTCATACAAAATTATTAATTATAATCTATTTCCTTATCTATTATCTAATTAGTTTTGGATAAAAACTGCCATTTGTCTTAAAAATATATTTTTATCTCAAGTAATTAAAATATTGCTATTCATGGGTGAATTCACCAGAAATTTTTAATTATTTTCGTTTTGTGAAGTTAAAACTTTTACCTGTTCGTCCAGCGTTGACGTCAAAGCTTGGTGACGTAGGAATTGTACGGCTTTCCATCACTGGGAGGCGTTGCCACACAACCTAAGTCGCATGACTCTGCGAGGGCAAATGTGTTTGTACCAAACGTCAGCATCGTAACCTCCCTTTCTCGTTAGCCACGGACTACAGCGAAGAAACGAATGTTCGTGACACGACAGGCGGTCATTCATCTTAAACTATAGCGTTGATTTTTTTCGTTTTTTATATTTAGTGTAAATTCTATCAAAATGCTTAAATTTTTGTTCGAGTATAACGTACGAACGACTAAAGCGCATTAAATGAAATTTGGCGCCATTATAACTGGTCACTCAACTTAAACTATAAGCGTCGACGTTTTGGAAATAATAGATTTAAAGATTTTAAGGAAATTTATTAAAGATGTTTAAATTTTTATTGTCCATCAACCAATAACGAAAATTTTTTCCATCAACCAATCGAAATACAAAACATATTTTACATACATTTACGGTGTTGTGAGGTGTGTGCTAGTACAAAACATATTCTTGAATATCTTACTTGATTTAATTTTTTTGCCCACTTCATCGCAAACACGCAGCTGTAGAGATTCCTATTTTGATTCCCTCGTTGCTTCCCGGAGAGAGTCTGAAATTTTCAGTTGTCCCAACAGTAAGCTGATGAGTAAATGCCCACATAACACTAATTTTGGAATCTGTATGATGACTGATTAAATTACCATGATTTGTCTTTCTTGTTTCTTCTGTATTTTATCTTCTAATATCTGCACATTTATTTAAAATGTTATGAAAGGCATAGTTGCCACAACTGCTTCGGAATATAATCAACCACTTTTTTTAAACAGTAATATCTTTTTAAAAAATTTTCGACATGTATTCAGACCCCTCGCTTAGCATTGAAATTTTGCGATAATTTAAACCAAAAACTTCTGTTAAAAAACAATTATACACCGGAACAGAATGGAAATGTTATCTTCAGTAATATCATTCATATATAATGGCTCCTTATTGATGAGGAAAACATTACCTGACCGCTCCCAGTTTTGATGTATATAAGCACAATCTGCATGTGCAACTCTTTAGAGAAAAACGCCCACAGGCGTTAATAAAAATAGCTGTTTTGCATAGAAATTACAAAATTTCATGAAAAAGCTCAAAGAGATTTGCAGTGACACATAATGCGTGAATTATAAGCTATAAGTCAGCAGTGTATGCATCTGAACAGAATGTTAATTCTACACTTGTATGCAGTTATACAGCAAAAGTATTGACCAAATATATCACTCGTAATATAACAGAAAAGAAACGAGAATAAAAAACACAAAAATGGTCAGGCAGTACATGTGGACAAGAAAAATTGTACATTAATTTTTATTTATTTACTAAATTTACTAAGGTAAGAAGAAAATTACCTTGTATGCAGTACAGAACTTAAATAGCCAAAAGGCTTTATTTCCCTATCTTAAGCAGTCTTTTTTATTTTAAATAAATGTCAATCTATCAATTTATCTTTACTCGAGGGAAACAGAAGCGTGAGCTTAAAGGCTGGATCTCAATGGCGGCGAAAAATGACATATAAAATGCTTACGTCAAAAATGCAGCCAAATAGTTGCACTCAAGTCAAAAAATCTGAAATGACACACATTGAATTTACTCATTAAATACTTTTTAAAGCAAAACAACTGATAGTCAAGTTTCATTTTCCAGAAGAAAGATGTTTTTATATGAAATAAGATAAAAGGATTCTAAGCTCAGTAGAAGGATGCTGAAAGTTACGGCAAAGAGATTTTTAACAAAGCAAAAATTATTCGGCAAATTGGTTGTATGTCCAATGCATGTATAACTAAAAAGTAAATTAATTATGCATTATTAAAATGAAAATGAGCTAATGAAAATTGTTTTCTTTAAAATCTACTAGAATTGAATGAAAACGGAAAATTAGAAAGAAGAGACAAATCATGTGCATCGATAATATAAAAATCGAAATCTTTGATAATGTTTCAATTTAAGTGAAACAAAACATGAAATGCTAAAAATTATTGCTTAAAAATACTAATAAATAATTACAGTTAATATATATATATATATATATATATATATATATATATACAGGGTGATCTTTTTTAAAGTCTGACAGTGTTTGGAGCGCCCTGTAGCGCGGTCTAATAGCCGAAATGGCACCAAACTTGATATTTAGACTAATCAAGACATGGGAAAAAGATACCGTGAAAAAAAAATTAGTTCCAAACAGCGCTGTTAGGACATTTTGTGGCGCTGTACAATGTTTAAAATGTGAGAAAAGAAAAATACTAACACATGCAGTCGTACAGGTAAATTATTAATGTTTATTTACTACATTAACTTCCCCGGTGAGGAATTAGTCCACATTCAATGTGAACACCGTTCTCAGAAATAACACCGAGCATTCTGTGCACAACGTTCTCCACAGCCGTATGTAACACATCACGAGGAATATTCCGCACTGTCTTTGTTATGTTGTCCTTTAGAATAGATAAATTTGATACGCCACCAACATAAACATGAGATTTCAAATAACCCCAGAGCCAAAAATCGCATGGCGTGAGGTCAGGGGAACGAGTCAGCCATGCAACTGGAAAACTGCGACTTATGACTCTATCATCAGTGAAGTTTTGGCGCAACAGCTGCTTTACCCTATTACTAATGTATGGCGGAACACCATCCTGCATAAAGATTGTCTGTTGGAGACGGTTTCTTTGCTGAAGTTGTGGAATAACAAACGTTTGCAGCATTTCGTGATACCTTCCTGCATTTATGGTGCACGTTTGAGGTCCTTTCGGAGTGATGGTCTCAAAAAAGAATTGCCCAATTACGAATTCGGCTGTGAAACCACACCAAACAGTGACTTTTGGGGAATTTAATGGGATTTCGTGCACGGTGTGGGGCTGCTCAGAATGCCCAAATTCGGCTATTTTGTGTGTTTACGGACCCATTGAGATAAAAATGGCACTCATCTCCCACAGAATGTGCCATGGGAAAGTATCATCAATTTCTACCCTGGCAAGAAACGATAGAGTGAATGTCACTCGCTTATCATAATCACTTGGATTCAGTTCGTGCAAGCGGCTGATTTTGTAGGGGTAAAAGCCAATAATGCGCCGCAAAACTCTCCATACCGTGGAATAATTAATGTCCAATTGTCGAGCTACACCCCTGGCGCTGCTAGTACCAGCAATGGTTCCAAGCGATTCTTCGACATTTCTAGTTTCCACATCAGCTATTACATCTTCTGATACTGGTTTGCGTCCTCTCCCAGCGCGAATGGTCAGTGACCCCGTTCCCTCGAACTTTTTAGTCATTTTCTTAAGACCATTCAGCGATAAAGGCCCCTTTCGTAATATTTCTGGTTCGAAATTCCCGATGAGCTGCGGATGCATTACATTGATTCATGTAATACAGCTTCACCAGTAACGCATGACCACGGGAGATTGTTTTCTTCAGCTGAGATTATTTGCCGGAGCTGTCTACTACTTGCTTTTATAGCCCCTATTATTGGCGCTGTCATCGCACAACATTTGCATTTTTTTGATACCCGTGTTTTATGCTAATTCTCGTTATTGTAAGCTACAGCAGCGCCACAAAATGCCCTAGCGGCGCTGTTAGGAATATTTTCTTTTTTTCACGGAATCCTTTTTCCCATGTCTTGATTAGTCTAAATATCAAGTTTGGTGCCATTTCGGCTATTAGATCGCGCTACAGGGCGCTCCAAACACTTTCACTTTAAAAAATATCTCCCTGTATATACACACAGCTGCCAACTCGCCCGATTTTTTCGGGAGATTTCCCACCACTCATATTTAATTAGCAGTTTATGTCTAAAATAAGGCCGAAAATTTAATGTAAAATAAAATTGTTTTCAAATTGAGTTGGGTAATCTCCCGAAAAATACGGGAGTGTTGGTATCTGTGTATATGCATGTCATAGGTGTCAATTATTACGGAATATAATTAACCACTGTTTGTCATAAAATATATCGAAATTTTCCGTTCTAAAGGCTTCGCTATTACAGAAAGGCTAATCATATTTCTGTAACACCTCGTTTCTTCCGTCTTTTTAAACGATAATTGAGTTTTCAGTATTTTTTTTTAAGTTTTGTTCATTTCAAACTTTGTTTCATGCTGTTAAGTGTTAGGTACAGCTGGTGCATGTTGATTGGAACATTAAATCCATTTTTAAACACTATATATCTGGCTATTAAATTTCTACATTAATAAAAAGGGCATTCCATAAAAACTGAGAGTTATTTTTTTATGTAGTGGCAACACCGCGAAACTAAAAAATAGAAGCGTTAGTTTTCTAGCATGGAAAGCTATCTCGGATATCGGATTTTTTTAGACTACTTTTTTACTATTATGATAGCTATCCATGTATTTTGACATCTATGTTCTTTCCAATAAAGTTCCAAGGCGTTTGGCAAACCACACAGCTTGTAATTTTGGTATCAAGGATTTTTTAAAACAAAATTCTAGATGTCGAAACCCTTGAATAACACCGATATTAGAAGAAGGCGTGTTTAAAAACATAAAACCGTATATTGGCCATCACAAGTTGCGGTTTAAGCCTATCAAGGGTTCGAAAAACCTTAAATGGACGCTCATGTTAAATCTGTGATGAAAAATTTCTGGTGATCGTTCTTACCAGCTTTGATGGAAGTAGCAAATAATGGAAATGATTTTCTCCTTTTCAGGATTAAATTTGAAATTTGAAAATGAGACTCTTTTAAATGCATTTTAAACAGTAACTTTTTATAAACTATAATGTATTTATATTTTTTTGTGATCCTATAAGAGAAATATAAATGTTATATATATCGTTTTTAATAGTACTGTACTGTCTTTGATTGTTTATATGGAATGTCCCAAATTTGACGCAAGATTTGAATTAAATAGAAAACACTGTTTTTTTTCCCAATAGTATTCTTTTAAATGAAACGTAAAGTACATAGGATAAGGTTATGTATGAAATGGCACATCGGGCTTATGACCCCCATGGCTTTGCTGACACATGCGCACTTTTTTGTTGAAATTTTCGAGTACCATTTCCATAGCTGCCAACTCTCCCGGATTTTTTGGGAGATTTTCCACCACAATTTTTAAACAGTTTTGTTTTGGATTAAAATTTCGGACTTATTTTAAGTATGAATTGCTAAATGAAAATTAGTGGTGGGAAATCTCCCGAAAAATCCGGGAGAGTTGGCAGCTATGCATTTCGAAAAAATGTGACTGAATTTCGTTAATGCAGCGTTGAGTCTTCCGCACCTCTTCCTTCAATGCACGGGTGGATATGAGCTTGTTGGCATAGATCTTGGCTTCAAATAACCCCACAGAAAAAAATCCATTGGTGTTAAATGACATGATGTTTCTCATCATTCATCACCATGAATCAAACTTTCGTTATTTTTGAAATGTTGTTCAACAGTGAAAACGTGTTGTTCTTTCGTATAGTGGTGCATTTCTGCTAATCCTAAACTCTCAGATGTCAAAATGTCTTATTTTTTTGGTTGACGACATTAATAATTTTTTATTCACTTCAAACACCGTGTCAATTTTGGAACACCCTGTATGCGTGCCTAATTTCAAACTGATAGGATATCTGGAAGTGCGTCAGAAGAAAATAACATTTTGATCAAACTAAAATAAATAAATTCAATAAATTCAATTAAATAAATCACATTAAGTTACAATGAATATTAAAGCTATACACTCTTTTTTCGAAAGTTCTGTATTGGCATTGATTTTATGTATGCCTTCCTGATTTCAAGTTAATTGGATGTTTGAAAGTGGTTGAAAATGAAATTACAAACCTTTATTGCATAATTACATACAAGTGAAAGTAATAAAAATGAGCTAAAAATTATCCCTTTATCTCTTTTGCCCAGTCCAATCTTTTAAATTAAACTACGGTGCTCATTTAGAAAAAAATAGCAAGTCTCCAAATCTAATTTACTCACAGTGAGCAAAAAAAAAAAAAAAAAAAAAAAACTTCTACCATTTGAGAGTATTTCAGTACAACAGAAAATTTACTGTAAGTTTAAAAGAAAATGTAAATCAGTATAATCTGTTGAATGGCTGCGAAATAGCAATAATGAGTTCTGTAAACTTCAGAGTAATCTATCAAACTCCAGCTTAAGTAAATGAGATAACTTGCGTAGAAAAGGATTTTAAAGATTCAATACAAAAAACAAACGCTGCTGTAGATCTTCTTATTCAGAATTATTTTAGCACGACTCCTTATTGCAAAACATGAAGTATGAAAATAATGCATCAGACTGTGGATCATTTATATTGATCGATCAGGAGATTCTTTAATTAAGCCAGTGCTAAAAGTTTTATCTTCATTAATGAAAGGGGCTTTTTGTTTCTACATCCAGAGGTGCCAAGTCTCCGGCTTTTTTCGGGAGATTTCCCACCACTAATTTTTACTTACAAATTTATGCTTAGAATAAGTCCAAATGTTTAATCCAAAATAAAACTGTCAAAAATTGCGATGGGAGATCTCCCGGAAAAAGCCAGAAACTTGGCAGCTCTGTACATCTCTTGGAATTAAACATACACTGTAAAAAATAAATTTACGAGAATTTACCGCTCATTTTTAAGGGGAAATCTCGTTTTCGTATATGAATGAGAAACCCTCGTAAATCTACATTTTGAATATGAAGAAGCCCTTTTCTTACTGAAATCACAATCTGCACCTTTAAATTACGGCGGAGTCTCGTGAATCTACCGTCATGCTCAAATGTGACGTCAGATTGTGACGTGCACCCGGGAATTTCCGACCCCGACAGCTACGACCGGAAGAGAATCGAAGCGAAGGATGACTTGTTTGTTAATCGAAATCATCGTTCTGGCGCTGGCGCGTGCAAGAGAAAACATGAAGGAGCTACGCTATGCTGACTCACGAGCTTTTCTGGTCTGTGTTGCAAAGAATTGTAATGAGGTATGTGCCCTTCTTTCATTATTTGAATTTTGTAAATGTATTAAACACAGTAAGGTAATTAGTATTTCTTTCCAACACATCCAATGTCGAATGGTATGTTAAGCCTGGAATCCTTATTCTAGGAGCTCTAGTTAAGCCTATCTTCGGCCGTTCTTATCCACGTACATCAGCAGCTTGGCGAACGGCTGAATGTTTATTCTGAAGAAACATAATATTTTACGACATACTTGTGAAAGTGACCGGCCTACCGTTCCCGGTGGGCATATCTGGGCCTGAGCATGAATAGGATATTTTTTAGATGTTTCATATAAGACAAGAGATTTTTTTATTTTGCTTATTTCAGTTTGTAGTGCAGCTTGTCAATAGTTATATTTTCTGCTCATTTTAGAAATCAGGGTTGGCACGTTTTTGACGGTTTTAACCATGGTTTAAACTGTCACGTCAAAAACCCTATGTCAAAAACATTTGTCGAAAACCTCAAATATTGCACTTGCAGTATTCGAAATATTAATTGATGTCTTTAACATTGCATGCATTGTATAAGCTATGAATATGTGTGAAATGTTAATACTAATTTTTAAGAAATATGGCCATCATTTACATATTTTTTATAAAACATTGTCTAGGAAAAGGAAAAGAAAGTGGAAAGAAATTTAATTATGTATCCAATATAGTCAAAACAATGCTAACATATTAAAGATATAAACTATCAATTTCAGTAAAAAGTTAGTTATGCTTTATAGAATGCTTTGTGGAAAAAAATGATCGAAACTAATAAGTATTATTTTATTGTAAAATATTTTGTTCTTTGTATCTGTAATTAAATAATCAATCAATATTGAGAAAAACAAAATGTGTACTTAAATGTAATGCTTTTAATTATTTTTTTAAATGCGAAGCTTCAGTATACTGATAATTACGGAGTATTGATCTTTATTTTATTTAAATGACTGAAATTAGTATGTTATTGCCTGTTGCTTAAAATATTTTCAATTTAGGTTTTTGGATTAAATAAAAAATAAACTTAATATTTGCTTTTAGGAAATGTTTAGCCGCTTTACCTTAATTTGAAAAGTTTAAAAAACTGCAGACCATTATTTATCTGACTACATACAGTACCATGTGACCTACTGAAAATGATTTATACGTACCATTTATAGTTCTTTTACAGGAGAAAAAAAAATTCTAATACATTACACTCTATGGGCAGTCACAGTGGCGGATACAGAAATTTTTTTGGGGAGGGGCTAAATTTTTAAAAAAGCTTATTTCACCCAATTAAAAGGTACTGTAAATTAAAATTTCAGTCAAAATCAATGTGCATGCTTTTGGGAGGGGCTAAGTTATAAAATATTATCATTTGAGCTGTTTAATTGTATAATAAAGCAGAATGTTGCCCGTTAGCAATCTCTTTTGGGGGGGGCTGAAGCACCTAGCCCCTCCCCTGGATCCACTACTGGGCAGTCATATTAACTAATTATTATTAATGAGCTCAATTTGTCTGTTAGCATAATTGATACTTTTTAATATAATTAATTTTAATTATGTATTTAGTTTCATGCAAAATGAAAATATACTGCATACTTGGACATTTTGTGCTCTTTAATAGATTAGTTTTTGACAATTTTTGGCGGTTTAAACCAGTTTTTGACGTCAAAAACCCAACCCAGTTAGAAATTTATGTAAACTTAACACCCATTAGAAATTTTGCTTACATTTACAATTGTGATTTATATGTTCTTTTTGCATAATTTTAAAAGTTTATTTTGATTAGTTTAGTTTAATTCTTTATATTTCAGTTCATGGGAGTAATTTCGTTAGCGGGTGTCGGCTATTTTTGGCGACTTTTTTTTTGTCGCCAACACCCGCTACTTGGCGCTTTTTTTTTGTCGCCAAATTTTTCACGTGTGAAACACCATTTTAGAATACGATAAAATAATACTACACGTTGAGCACTGTCAGCAAAGACAAATCACTTTAACACATTAAAATTGCACAGATATTCCACTAAAAAAAACCAATAAAACAAAATACACCATCCATACTTAACACTAAAAAATGTCAGCAATTTCAGTAACAGACAATTCAAAATGAGCAAACAGTAAACTGCTTTTAACTAAAAAAATTTCAGTATATCAAGCAATCTAATTCTACAGCTATGTAAACTAGGCAACCAGTGGTCCGTTTTTAACTAAAAAAACCCCAGTGGATTCAGCAACCTAGTTGTACAGCTATGTAAACTACGCAACCAGTGGTCCGTTTTTAACTAAAAAACCTCAGTGGATTCAGCAACCTAGTTGTACAGCTAATGTAAACTGGGCAAACACTGGCCCGTTTTCAACTCAAAACAACATCGATGGATTAAATAACCTAGTTATACACCTCATATAAAGTCACTATATGAAAACATAACATAAAATATCCATTTACAATTCACATTGAAAACCTTAAGCAATTGCGAAAATTCTTTAAAAAAAAAAACACTTACCTTTATCTTAAGAAACTCCTCAAAAATATCCAAAACACACAAGAGCTAAAAACATAACACCAAAACGCTTCCTTTTATTTAAATGTGTATTCACATCCTCCTTCAAATAAACACACACTTCTTTTTTAAACAACAACATAATATTCACTACACTTCAAGCAGCACAACACATTTCCAAATAAAAAAAATACACCTTTAATCTCCGGATAAACTAACCACACACAAAACAAGAACTGAAGCATCGATTTGAAAGTCTCGTTCTTTTAAAACTTCGGTTTACCGATTACAGTTAAATTGCCGTAACCAATCACAAAATTCCTTTACAAAACATCCTGGTATCGTTTAATGAACCCACCGAGCGTTTTTTCATCAAACTACAGCACCAGTTAACAACTCAACTCAACACAGGTTGCAACAGATATCTGAAACTAACGCTATCGTAAACAAACTGTCCAACGAACTACGAAATTTCCCCCATCTTTTTGCTACAGGGAAGGGGCTATTGAGAATGATCTACAGGAGAAAAATTCCAATGCATTACACTCTATGGGCAGTCATATTCTTAAAATTCTATAATCAGTATATATAATGTATATATATTATATTTCATATGTTGTATCATATAAATTTATTAAACTAATTATTATTAATGAGCTCAACTTGTGTGTTAGCATAATTGTTATTGTCTTAATATAATTAATTTTAATTATGCATTTAGTTTAATGCAAAATGAAAATATACTGCATAATTAGTTTGACATTTTGTTCTCTTTCTTTAATAGATTAGTTTTTGACAAATTTTGAAGGTTTAAACCAGTTTTTGATGTCTGAAACCCAACCCTGCCGGGTGCTGAAAACCCTAACTCGGTACACCTCTGCTGGTAAAATTATTTATGAGTAAAGGTAAAAAAGTGGGGTGTATGCACACCTACAACAGTGGTGTCTGTGTTCACTAGAGTGTGAGAATCTCACATTTTTTTCTTTTTCTTGCATTAAAAAATTATTACCGTGAGAAATTCATGCACCCTTCACGAAGAAACACTATTTCCCTATCCCCCTTTAAAAGATGCTGATTAAGTGAAAAAAAAAAATACAATACCCCCCCCCCCAAAAAAAAAATAAATAAATAAAAAAAATCTAGAGAGTAAGAAAAACCAGGCATTTATCAACCGGAAAGTAAATTAAGATTAATAATCCCGTTTCAGGTTACATTAACATAGCCAACTTTGCAATTTATTTATTATTATTAAATTTAACAAAAAAGTTTAGTAAACAACTTCTTCGCACCAGCACGCCACTCTAAGCTTCATCTATCTGTGCATATATCATGTCCTTGATGGGGATAAACCCCAGCAATTAAATAGCCCGACTGCTATTGCCCCTAGAATTTTTAGTAAATATAAAAATCACAAAACCCCCCAATCCCTCCGCCTAATAATTAGTAAATGTAAAGGCCCAACCTACTTGCTTGAAAAATATTTAAAGACCCTGTTGCAACAGATTATCCCAGAATCTGACACCTCCCTTAATTCTACCTAGGACTTCTTAAAACAATTAAATAACATGGTTTTTTTCAGATGCTGATTCAATGGTTAGTTTTGATGTAATTATTTTAATGTCTATTTATGGGTGATCATCAACTGAATTTAAATCTGCAGAAGAAAAAAGTAAACAAAGACAATAGCCTAATATAATCTGCACAACTTTTTGGCAAAACTTTTGCAGATTTGAGGGAGTTGACTATTTATTTTTTTTAATGTGTGTGTGTGTGTGTTTAAGACCTTGAGTATTTGTTATTGTTTTGATATTTGACAATAGATCTTTAGCATGTATGCTTTGTAAAGTATTATTTCATTAATTAATTCAAAATAAGTGACAGAAGTGAAATAATAAAGTGACAAAATTTTCATGGTAAAATATAATACATGTTTTTTACAGAAAATGTAACAGAAATAACACATAGATATTTGCAAAACATTTCATATTTAAAATTAATGTTGATATTAATTTTAAATTTAAAAAGTTATTTTGAAGCAAGCAGAATTTGAAGGTATTTTTTTTTAATAACAGTATGATTTTTCATGCGACAAATGAGATGGCAATTCCATTCTAGTTAAATCAATGGTAAGGTTTGTTTTGCTTCTATTTTTGTTCCGGAGTATGGAGAAGTGCGATACTTTCTGATAAAGGGGAGAGAGTATCAAAATTAATGAAGAAGTGTAAGAAATCAAATAGAATATCTCCGGTAGCAGTAACCGTGCAACATGGCGACGCCTGTCGCAGATTCTTGAGGTCTGCAGACTATTTCAAGAGTTCATATACATATCGAACGATATCGCCGCCGACTGCACGCAGTGATTTTATATCAAATTTTTCTCCATCCTTTTTTGTGAATAATCATATTTTCGTTCATTGCAAGCCATTATTCTAGCTTTTGTATCAACAGTTTAAATTACTACATATTTTTTATAAATAATGATTGTTTCGCCAAAATATTTCTTAATCTTTTGGGTGAGTTTTTATTTTTCAACCAAATTTCGAAAATTTGTTGCATTAAAATATAAAACGTGTTTATGAAATTAATTAAAATGCTGTTTGAAAAAAGTGAATTGGCAGAAGAGATTTGTTGGCCAGTACTTCACAGAAAATTAAAAAAAAAGGGAGGGGTTAATTCTAAAACTGGTTATCAAAATTATGTTACTGAACAAGAAGAATCTACACAGCTTAAAATTGTAGGCAAAATGAATGCACTAAATTTTACAAATGCTGCATATTTAACATATAAGATGAATATGCTGATTTAATATGCATTTTATGGGTAACCTGCCACCAGCATTTTGACTCGCAGACTATTTTTTTATTTAAAAATCTGCATTGCAGACTGGTACAAAAATTTCTGCAACTGGGAGAATATCAACCTTTATTGGACACCGCCATGGATGGATGCAGGAAAAAAATTCTGGGCTGAGTGGCAAAAGTTGCCCTTGTCTTCATTTAATTTTCGCAGTTCATTCAGCAATCTAATTTCATTTTCATAATTTGCAATGTTGGTGATCAACAACACGACCCCTGGATGGCATACAAAATTATTTACAAAATAAGTCGCCCATGAAACTTTTTGGCATATGTGATGGGTAAAAAAATTTCTATTCAGATTAAAAGCTATAAGGATAATTAAAATTTTTTTCTCTGGGATATAGTGCCTGATCTACTTTTCTTCTATTGTTTTTGCAATGGTCTTGAAAATTACAGACTTTCAGGCTATATATTTCAATTAAACTTTGAAAATGAAAGATTTCCTCCTAATAGTTTTGCAAAAAAGTGGAACCCATTCGTTTCATTTTAGCATTTTGACAAGTCTTTTCGAATTATGCAAAAAATGCCACCGTATCTTAAACCTGGTTCAAGGATGTATAATATAACATGCTTATTGGGGCAGGCAGAAAAAGCACTTTTGCACAGATTTTCGAAATCATGAGAGCCTAATATGGAAAAGGGTTCACTTGGGTTGCTTTAATAACCATACAAATTTTATTTTGAAATCTGACAATATCTTCCAGTGGTGCCAGCATCTTTTAAAATTTGGAATTTTTGCCTAAATTGGCATTTCTTGCCGAAATCAAAAGTTTTGCAAATTTTTATAATCTATGAAATCCTAGTGAAAAAAAAGTTTTTTCTTGAGTTGGTGTAAATTTTTTTTGAAATTGGTCAATATCTTCAGGTGTCACCAGCATCTTTTAAATCAGAAAATTTGGGCCAAAATAGGTTTTTCCCGAAAACACAATTCTTACAAATTTTCAAAATCAATATCAGCCAAGTGCAAAAACATTGTTTCTTGGGTTGGTTAATAAGTGGTAACATTTTTTTTTTTGAAGTTGGACAGTATTTTCTGGAAATGCCAGCACCTTTAAAATAAGGTATTTTGACAAAGAAAAAAACATTTTTCCCGAAAATAAAAGTTACTGGATTTTGAAAATCGTTAACAACTGTGAGGTAAAGTTGCTTTTCATCTTTAGAGTGAATCATCTAAAGAACATTTCAGCACTCAGAACATTGCTGATATTGATTTCAAAAATTGATTGTTTTTTTTTTTTTTTTTTTTTTTTTTTTTTTTTTTGTGGGGAGGGTGTGTCTATTTGGACCCAAATTTTTAATTTCAAAGATGCCATTGACACCTGGAGATATTGTCAGATTTTAAAAATATTTTATGCTATTATTAACCTACCAAAGAGACAAATTTTCTTCATTCGGCTGATATCAATTTCAAAAATCTGCAAAAATTGCATTTTCGGCACGAATTTGATTTGTTTATTTTGGCCCAAATTCCTCATTTTAAAGATGCTGGTGCCACCTAAAGATTCCTCCGATTTCAAAAAATTTTTTCATGGTTGGTTACTAGCCAACCCTGGAACAACTTTTCCGCCTTGGGCTCTTATCAATGTCAAAAGTTGGTGCAGTTTCCAGTAGCGGATCCAGGGGAGGGGCTAGGGGGCTTCACCCCCCCCAAAAGAGATTGCTCAAGGGTAACATTCTGCTTTATTATACACTTTAAATAGCTAAAATGATCACATTTTATTACTTAGCCCCTCCCAAAAGCCTAATACATTGGTTTAGACTAAAATTTTGATTTATAGTATATTTTAATTGGGTGAAATAAGCTTTTTTAAAAATTTAGCCCCTCCCGAAAAAAAATTCTGGATCCGCCACTGGCAGTTTCAGCCTGCCCTAATGTTAGGGTGTCCCAAAAACTCTGGCCTTAGCTTTTATTAATATTGATCATATACTATACATTTCGAAGTTACATTTAAAAAAGTTCAGATATCAGTTAACTTTCCTTAATTCAAATTCATTTAATTAATTGAAAAAATATTCAAGATTAAATATAAATAAATCAATGTAACATTTAACTTTTTATATGACACCATATGTTAATGAGGTGATATGTGTAGAACTTGAACATTTTATCTTAAAAGTGTCAGAAACATGAAAATAATTATATACTGACTAAAGCCTTTTTTATAACCTTTCAGGATTCATAATACATGTTGTTGTATTATTAAAAAATCAACCTCTTTATATTTCTGAAGTATTCCAGGCTGACGTTCTTGGTATTACTGATTGTCTTACGATAAATATTAGAAAAGACTACCATGGTAAGTTGATTCTGATTTTTAGACTGTCAAGCAGCCTTTTAAAGGCACTTACCTCATTTCAAGAATGTACAAAACCTTCTAAGAGAACTAGAAATAAAGTAACTCTTTTATAGGTACAAGGGCGTAAGAGAATTGAAGATACAATCAACTCCGGTTATAGTGAATCTCTGGACACTGGAAAATTTCATTCACTAAAACCAATGTTTTCCCATGCTGAACAAGGCACCTTAACTAGAAAATAGTACTTTATACAAATACTAAATGTTTATTAAGTAAATCAAATACAATGGATCACATTTATGGTTCTAGAACTATTGTTAAGTAAAATGAGCACAATTAATTATATTTAATAATGGTCATTCCATTCAGTTGGCAAAAAGTGCTGTCGCTTTTAATATGTGGTATTGCATTGAGATTCGAAAATGACAGCTTCCAAGATCGAGTGAAATTTCGTCTTTTGGTTCCCTTTCAAAACTACTCTGCTTTTCTTAATATGTTTAAAGACTAGAATGCCTTACAGGAATGAAAAAAAAAATATGACCCCTCCCCCCCCTCTTGCTCCTTCCTCTTGTTTAGTATAAGTATGTTGGACCAGACACGGGCAATTCGCCTGCATTTTGGGACAGGTGGTTGATAATCTTTCTCTCTACTCGAACACAAGAGACACTTTTTATAGGAATCACTTCTGCCGTCCAGAAATTTTTAAGTTCACTAAAACCGAAAAATGCTATGTGCATTTCCTAAGTACGTTAATCGGGACTAAGATGCATTCACTATATCCGAAGTTGACTGTAATGAAAAGATAGATGAACTGGCAAAAGAAAGTCATCTTTTAATCCTATTGGTGCGGAACCTTTTTGTAGAATAGATGTGAAAACCATGAAAGGCATCCCCCTTAAATAGAAAGACAAGAGACTAATAAATCTTGGTGTAATTTTTCTGGACAAAAATACACTAAAAGCATAATCCGCCCAAACTCCGGACCATTAGATTGGTAGCCGGACGACAGTATGTCGGAAGCTGGGACCTTCATGCTTCAGCCATGTGCTATAATCAGTGGTTATTGACTTGACCATAGTGGGGTAACAAATGCAGGGTTTCTACAGATCTGGAAAGTCAGGAAAATGAGTTTTGGTCAGGGATTTGGGGAAAAAAGTCGGGGAAATTCCAAATAAATTGAAGAAGGGTCAAGGAAATGTAAGAAAAATTGAATTTTGTGTCAAAATCAAGAAAATATTTACCATTTGAACCTAATTCTAAAAATTTTTTTATTTTCATTTTCTTATTTAACCTTATAACATTCCTGCCGACTCTACTGGATTTGGGGGTTTCTACTAGTCTCCTGATTTTACATTAAAATATCCTGATTTTTTTTTACGTTTTGAAGCTTTTAATAATTGGCACATTTATTTTCTTAGCAGTTCTGAAAGATTACTGCTTTCAGGGTATATTCGTTCAATATGAACCAATATACCATGGTATTTTGGTCCAGTAATAAAGAGATTTGTGCTCACTCATTTGTGAAGGATTCTTGGAAATTTCAAAATTAGATGGGAGATCTTTTAGTTGTAACATTTGTGAGTTCAAAACCCCAAAATTTTACAACTTTTAAAAAAATTTTGTACATTTAAGAAAAGACTTGTGGGGACCTAAAAAAACATTAAGTTTTGTTTATTTCATGTAAGTTTTGTTTATTTCATGTAAAAAGAATTCTTTCTGAGCTCTTTTACTAATTCTATTTTTAACATCATGACCTTATGTGATACTAAAATTTCAAACATAAATGTTTATTTTAAAAAAAAGCAAAGAGTTATTTTAAACACCATAGCAGTGTGTCACGTCAACTTACATTTAAAAAATGATGCATAAAATAGATGGTGAAATTTATTGGGTGAAAAAATGTCGAAGCGTGTTTTGTAGTGCAGGTAAGTAATTATGACTTTAAGATAGTGATACCACATAAATCTACTGGATTTTCTTCACGTGATGTTGGCAGGTATGTTATAAATTTTAAAATGTATCCTTTATGAGCATATTTTAGTTGAAATATGCTTAGGTTTATACTGAATTATTATCAAACATGGTTTTTGTTAGAATCCAGGAATGTCAAATAAAATTCTTGAATATATTAATTTTATTATTATTACTATTATTTGTAGAAAAAAATGCAAAATATATAAAAAGCTAGTAATATTAAAAATAGGAATGTGAAATTCGTGAAAGCACACTAGATAAAAAGTCAGGGAAGATCATGATAAATGTCAGGAAAAGTCTGGGAAGCAAAAGCTGTGAAATGTTGTTAGCAAAAATCTTTCAGAAACTGCAGATGCATTTTTTTCCTCCGCTGACTTCACCACTGAAATTAATGTGGGACAATCTCTAAAATAAATTCTATGGTTGATGAATTCTCAAAACTGTTATACCCGTGATACTAATAAAATTAAATATGTTTGCTGTGTCATATACTGTGCTGTAATACTAATAAAGTAATTAGGAAAACAATTTTTAAAATATAATTTTAATTATGAGCACTCATTCTACATTTTCCTATTTTAAAAGAAAAATATGACTGCTTTTTGATGTTATTGTTAAAGGATTTTCAAATGTTCTTGAAAAATTTATGTTGATGGAAACAGCTTAATTTTTTTTTTTTTTTTTTTTTTTTTTTTTTTTGCGATATAAAGCATCCAAAAAAAGCTGGGCCCAGTATGAGCTGAATATTAATATTTATCATAGTTGCAGGGTTAGCAGAGGGTGACTAAAATCCATATATAAATTTCTTGTGAGCATTCATAATACTTTATATAATGATTGTTTTTTTTTTTTTTTTTTTTTTTTTTTTACAGGATGTTCCTTGGAATAAATCTTGAGAAAGGGACCAAATCAAAGAAATATATAAATGTAAACACTGGCATTGGCAAATAAATCATTTTGTAATTTTTTAAAAGTAAATATGCATTTTGATGTTGAATATATGTTATAGAAATTAAAATTTTGCATTCAGTATATATTGTGTATGTGTTTTTGTTGCTGTGTGTGTATGCGTAAGCACTTGATTAGAAATTAATTCATTGTAAAAGTTAAGTTTTTTCTCATTACTGTTATTGTATTCAGTGCAATAAAATAAATAACAATGAAGCAATTTTAAGAATTGAAAGCAAAAATCCACTTATTTATATACACAACTTTTATATTGTGGTTAAAAGGAAGCATAATGATAAGAAGTTATCAAATGCCTCAGATCAATACTTTGTTGAAATAATTTTGTCAGCAATTTCAGTAACAGACAATTCAAAATGAGCAAACAGTAAACTGCTTTTAACTAAAAAAATTTCAGTATATCAAGCAATCTAATTCTACAGCTATGTAAACTAGGCAACCAGTGGTCCGTTTTTAACTAAAAAAACCCCAGTGGATTCAGCAACCTAGTTGTACAGCTATGTAAACTACGCAACCAGTGGTCCGTTTTTAACTAAAAAACCTCAGTGGATTCAGCAACCTAGTTGTACAGCTAATGTAAACTGGGCAAACACTGGCCCGTTTTCAACTCAAAACAACATCGATGGATTAAATAACCTAGTTATACACCTCATATAAAGTCACTATATGAAAACATAACATAAAATATCCATTTACAATTCACATTGAAAACCTTAAGCAATTGCGAAAATTCTTTAAAAAAAAAAAACACTTACCTTTATCTTAAGAAACTCCTCAAAAATATCCAAAACACACAAGAGCTAAAAACATAACACCAAAACGCTTCCTTTTATTTAAATGTGTATTCACATCCTCCTTCAAATAAACACACACTTCTTTTTTAAACAACAACATAATATTCACTACACTTCAAGCAGCACAACACATTTCCAAATAAAAAAAATACACCTTTAATCTCCGGATAAACTAACCACACACAAAACAAGAACTGAAGCATCGATTTGAAAGTCTCGTTCTTTTAAAACTTCGGTTTACCGATTACAGTTAAATTGCCGTAACCAATCACAAAATTCCTTTACAAAACATCCTGGTATCGTTTAATGAACCCACCGAGCGTTTTTTCATCAAACTACAGCACCAGTTAACAACTCAACTCAACACAGGTTGCAACAGATATCTGAAACTAACGCTATCGTAAACAAACTGTCCAACGAACTACGAAATTTCCCCCATCTTTTTGCTACAGGGAAGGGGCTATTGAGAATGATCTACAGGAGAAAAATTCCAATGCATTACACTCTATGGGCAGTCATATTCTTAAAATTCTATAATCAGTATATATAATGTATATATATTATATTTCATATGTTGTATCATATAAATTTATTAAACTAATTATTATTAATGAGCTCAACTTGTGTGTTAGCATAATTGTTATTGTCTTAATATAATTAATTTTAATTATGCATTTAGTTTAATGCAAAATGAAAATATACTGCATAATTAGTTTGACATTTTGTTCTCTTTCTTTAATAGATTAGTTTTTGACAAATTTTGAAGGTTTAAACCAGTTTTTGATGTCTGAAACCCAACCCTGCCGGGTGCTGAAAACCCTAACTCGGTACACCTCTGCTGGTAAAATTATTTATGAGTAAAGGTAAAAAAGTGGGGTGTATGCACACCTACAACAGTGGTGTCTGTGTTCACTAGAGTGTGAGAATCTCACATTTTTTTCTTTTTCTTGCATTAAAAAATTATTACCGTGAGAAATTCATGCACCCTTCACGAAGAAACACTATTTCCCTATCCCCCTTTAAAAGATGCTGATTAAGTGAAAAAAAAAAATACAATACCCCCCCCCCCCAAAAAAAAAAATAAATAAATAAAAAAAATCTAGAGAGTAAGAAAAACCAGGCATTTATCAACCGGAAAGTAAATTAAGATTAATAATCCCGTTTCAGGTTACATTAACATAGCCAACTTTGCAATTTATTTATTATTATTAAATTTAACAAAAAAGTTTAGTAAACAACTTCTTCGCACCAGCACGCCACTCTAAGCTTCATCTATCTGTGCATATATCATGTCCTTGATGGGGATAAACCCCAGCAATTAAATAGCCCGACTGCTATTGCCCCTAGAATTTTTAGTAAATATAAAAATCACAAAACCCCCCAATCCCTCCGCCTAATAATTAGTAAATGTAAAGGCCCAACCTACTTGCTTGAAAAATATTTAAAGACCCTGTTGCAACAGATTATCCCAGAATCTGACACCTCCCTTAATTCTACCTAGGACTTCTTAAAACAATTAAATAACATGGTTTTTTTCAGATGCTGATTCAATGGTTAGTTTTGATGTAATTATTTTAATGTCTATTTATGGGTGATCATCAACTGAATTTAAATCTGCAGAAGAAAAAAGTAAACAAAGACAATAGCCTAATATAATCTGCACAACTTTTTGGCAAAACTTTTGCAGATTTGAGGGAGTTGACTATTTATTTTTTTTAATGTGTGTGTGTGTGTGTTTAAGACCTTGAGTATTTGTTATTGTTTTGATATTTGACAATAGATCTTTAGCATGTATGCTTTGTAAAGTATTATTTCATTAATTAATTCAAAATAAGTGACAGAAGTGAAATAATAAAGTGACAAAATTTTCATGGTAAAATATAATACATGTTTTTTACAGAAAATGTAACAGAAATAACACATAGATATTTGCAAAACATTTCATATTTAAAATTAATGTTGATATTAATTTTAAATTTAAAAAGTTATTTTGAAGCAAGCAGAATTTGAAGGTATTTTTTTTTAATAACAGTATGATTTTTCATGCGACAAATGAGATGGCAATTCCATTCTAGTTAAATCAATGGTAAGGTTTGTTTTGCTTCTATTTTTGTTCCGGAGTATGGAGAAGTGCGATACTTTCTGATAAAGGGGAGAGAGTATCAAAATTAATGAAGAAGTGTAAGAAATCAAATAGAATATCTCCGGTAGCAGTAACCGTGCAACATGGCGACGCCTGTCGCAGATTCTTGAGGTCTGCAGACTATTTCAAGAGTTCATATACATATCGAACGATATCGCCGCCGACTGCACGCAGTGATTTTATATCAAATTTTTCTCCATCCTTTTTTGTGAATAATCATATTTTCGTTCATTGCAAGCCATTATTCTAGCTTTTGTATCAACAGTTTAAATTACTACATATTTTTTATAAATAATGATTGTTTCGCCAAAATATTTCTTAATCTTTTGGGTGAGTTTTTATTTTTCAACCAAATTTCGAAAATTTGTTGCATTAAAATATAAAACGTGTTTATGAAATTAATTAAAATGCTGTTTGAAAAAAGTGAATTGGCAGAAGAGATTTGTTGGCCAGTACTTCACAGAAAATTAAAAAAAAAGGGAGGGGTTAATTCTAAAACTGGTTATCAAAATTATGTTACTGAACAAGAAGAATCTACACAGCTTAAAATTGTAGGCAAAATGAATGCACTAAATTTTACAAATGCTGCATATTTAACATATAAGATGAATATGCTGATTTAATATGCATTTTATGGGTAACCTGCCACCAGCATTTTGACTCGCAGACTATTTTTTTATTTAAAAATCTGCATTGCAGACTGGTACAAAAATTTCTGCAACTGGGAGAATATCAACCTTTATTGGACACCGCCATGGATGGATGCAGGAAAAAAATTCTGGGCTGAGTGGCAAAAGTTGCCCTTGTCTTCATTTAATTTTCGCAGTTCATTCAGCAATCTAATTTCATTTTCATAATTTGCAATGTTGGTGATCAACAAACAACACGACCCCTGGATGGCATACAAAATTATTTACAAAATTAGTCGCCCATGAAACTTTTTGGCATATGTGATGGGTAAAAAAATTTCTATTCAGATTAAAAGCTATAAGGATAATTAAATTTTTTTTCTCTGGGATATAGTGCCTGATCTACTTTTCTTCTATTGTTTTTGCAATGGTCTTGAAAATTACAGACTTTCAGGCTATATATTTCAATTAAACTTTGAAAATGAAAGATTTCCTCCTAATAGTTTTGCAAAAAAGTGGAACCCATTCGTTTCATTTTAGCATTTTGACAAGTCTTTTCGAATTATGCAAAAAATGCCACCGTATCTTAAACCTGGTTCAAGGATGTATAATATAACATGCTTATTGGGGCAGGCAGAAAAAGCACTTTTGCACAGATTTTCGAAATCATGAGAGCCTAATATGGAAAAGGGTTCACTTGGGTTGCTTTAATAACCATACAAATTTTATTTTGAAATCTGACAATATCTTCCAGTGGTGCCAGCATCTTTTAAAATTTGGAATTTTTGCCTAAATTGGCATTTCTTGCCGAAATCAAAAGTTTTGCAAATTTTTATAATCTATGAAATCCTAGTGAAAAAAAAGTTTTTTCTTGAGTTGGTGTAAATTTTTTTTGAAATTGGTCAATATCTTCAGGTGTCACCAGCATCTTTTAAATCAGAAAATTTGGGCCAAAATAGGTTTTTCCCGAAAACACAATTCTTACAAATTTTCAAAATCAATATCAGCCAAGTGCAAAAACATTGTTTCTTGGGTTGGTTAATAAGTGGTAACATTTTTTTTTTTTTGAAGTTGGACAGTATTTTCTGGAAATGCCAGCACCTTTAAAATAAGGTATTTTGACAAAGAAAAAAACATTTTTCCCGAAAATAAAAGTTACTGGATTTTGAAAATCGTTAACTACTGTGAGGTAAAGTTGCTTTTCATCTTTAGAGTGAATCATCTAAAGAACATTTCAGCACTCAGAACATTGCTGATATTGATTTCAAAAATTGATTGTTTTTTTTTTTTTTTTTTTTTTGTGGGGAGGGTGTGTCTATTTGGACCCAAATTTTTAATTTCAAAGATGCCATTGACACCTGGAGATATTGTCAGATTTTAAAAATATTTTATGCTATTATTAACCTACCAAAGAGACAAATTTTCTTCATTCGGCTGATATCAATTTCAAAAATCTGCAAAAATTGCATTTTCGGCACGAATTTGGATTTGTTTATTTTGGCCCAAATTCCTCATTTTAAAGATGCTGGTGCCACCTAAAGATTCCTCCGATTTCAAAAAATTTTTTCATGGTTGGTTACTAGCCAACCCTGGAACAACTTTTCCGCCTTGGGCTCTTATCAATGTCAAAAGTTGGTGCAGTTTCCAGTAGCGGATCCAGGGGAGGGGCTAGGGGGCTTCACCCCCCCCCAAAAGAGATTGCTCAAGGGTAACATTCTGCTTTATTATACACTTTAAATAGCTAAAATGATCACATTTTATTACTTAGCCCCTCCCAAAAGCCTAATACATTGGTTTAGACTAAAATTTTGATTTATAGTATATTTTAATTGGGTGAAATAAGCTTTTTTAAAAATTTAGCCCCTCCCGAAAAAAAATTCTGGATCCGCCACTGGCAGTTTCAGCCTGCCCTAATGTTAGGGTGTCCCAAAAACTCTGGCCTTAGCTTTTATTAATATTGATCATATACTATACATTTCGAAGTTACATTTAAAAAAGTTCAGATATCAGTTAACTTTCCTTAATTCAAATTCATTTAATTAATTGAAAAAATATTCAAGATTAAATATAAATAAATCAATGTAACATTTAACTTTTTATATGACACCATATGTTAATGAGGTGATATGTGTAGAACTTGAACATTTTATCTTAAAAGTGTCAGAAACATGAAAATAATTATATACTGACTAAAGCCTTTTTTATAACCTTTCAGGATTCATAATACATGTTGTTGTATTATTAAAAAATCAACCTCTTTATATTTCTGAAGTATTCCAGGCTGACGTTCTTGGTATTACTGATTGTCTTACGATAAATATTAGAAAAGACTACCATGGTAAGTTGATTCTGATTTTTAGACTGTCAAGCAGCCTTTTAAAGGCACTTACCTCATTTCAAGAATGTACAAAACCTTCTAAGAGAACTAGAAATAAAGTAACTCTTTTATAGGTACAAGGGCGTAAGAGAATTGAAGATACAATCAACTCCGGTTATAGTGAATCTCTGGACACTGGAAAATTTCATTCACTAAAACCAATGTTTTCCCATGCTGAACAAGGCACCTTAACTAGAAAATAGTACTTTATACAAATACTAAATGTTTATTAAGTAAATCAAATACAATGGATCACATTTATGGTTCTAGAACTATTGTTAAGTAAAATGAGCACAATTAATTATATTTAATAATGGTCATTCCATTCAGTTGGCAAAAAGTGCTGTCGCTTTTAATATGTGGTATTGCATTGAGATTCGAAAATGACAGCTTCCAAGATCGAGTGAAATTTCGTCTTTTGGTTCCCTTTCAAAACTACTCTGCTTTTCTTAATATGTTTAAAGACTAGAATGCCTTACAGGAATGAAAAAAAAAATATGACCCCTCCCCCCCCTCTTGCTCCTTCCTCTTGTTTAGTATAAGTATGTTGGACCAGACACGGGCAATTCGCCTGCATTTTGGGACAGGTGGTTGATAATCTTTCTCTCTACTCGAACACAAGAGACACTTTTTATAGGAATCACTTCTGCCGTCCAGAAATTTTTAAGTTCACTAAAACCGAAAAATGCTATGTGCATTTCCTAAGTACGTTAATCGGGACTAAGATGCATTCACTATATCCGAAGTTGACTGTAATGAAAAGATAGATGAACTGGCAAAAGAAAGTCATCTTTTAATCCTATTGGTGCGGAACCTTTTTGTAGAATAGATGTGAAAACCATGAAAGGCATCCCCCTTAAATAGAAAGACAAGAGACTAATAAATCTTGGTGTAATTTTTCTGGACAAAAATACACTAAAAGCATAATCCGCCCAAACTCCGGACCATTAGATTGGTAGCCGGACGACAGTATGTCGGAAGCTGGGACCTTCATGCTTCAGCCATGTGCTATAATCAGTGGTTATTGACTTGACCATAGTGGGGTAACAAATGCAGGGTTTCTACAGATCTGGAAAGTCAGGAAAATGAGTTTTGGTCAGGGATTTGGGGAAAAAAGTCGGGGAAATTCCAAATAAATTGAAGAAGGGTCAAGGAAATGTAAGAAAAATTGAATTTTGTGTCAAAATCAAGAAAATATTTACCATTTGAACCTAATTCTAAAAATTTTTTTATTTTCATTTTCTTATTTAACCTTATAACATTCCTGCCGACTCTACTGGATTTGGGGGTTTCTACTAGTCTCCTGATTTTACATTAAAATATCCTGATTTTTTTTTACGTTTTGAAGCTTTTAATAATTGGCACATTTATTTTCTTAGCAGTTCTGAAAGATTACTGCTTTCAGGGTATATTCGTTCAATATGAACCAATATACCATGGTATTTTGGTCCAGTAATAAAGAGATTTGTGCTCACTCATTTGTGAAGGATTCTTGGAAATTTCAAAATTAGATGGGAGATCTTTTAGTTGTAACATTTGTGAGTTCAAAACCCCAAAATTTTACAACTTTTAAAAAAATTTTGTACATTTAAGAAAAGACTTGTGGGGACCTAAAAAAACATTAAGTTTGTTATTCATGTAAGTTTTGTTTATTTCATGTAAAAAGAATTCTTTCTGAGCTCTTTTACTAATTCTATTTTTAACATCATGACCTTATGTGATACTAAAATTTCAAACATAAATGTTTATTTTAAAAAAAAGCAAAGAGTTATTTTAAACACCATAGCAGTGTGTCACGTCAACTTACATTTAAAAAATGATGCATAAAATAGATGGTGAAATTTATTGGGTGAAAAAATGTCGAAGCGTGTTTTGTAGTGCAGGTAAGTAATTATGACTTTAAGATAGTGATACCACATAAATCTACTGGATTTTCTTCACGTGATGTTGGCAGGTATGTTATAAATTTTAAAATGTATCCTTTATGAGCATATTTTAGTTGAAATATGCTTAGGTTTATACTGAATTATTATCAAACATGGTTTTTGTTAGAATCCAGGAATGTCAAATAAAATTCTTGTATATATTAATTTTATTATTATTACTATTATTTGTAGAAAAAAATGCAAAATATATAAAAAGCTATTAAAAAAAGGAAGTAATATTAAAAATAGGAATGTGAAATTCGTGAAAGCACACTAGATAAAAAGTCAGGGAAGATCATGATAAATGTCAGGAAAAGTCTGGGAAGCAAAAGCTGTGAAATGTTGTTAGCAAAACTTTCAGAAACTGCAGATGCATTTTTTTCCTCCGCTGACTTCACCACTGAAATTAATGTGGGACAATCTCTAAAATAAATTCTATGGTTGATGAATTCTCAAAACTGTTATACCCGTGATACTAATAAAATTAAATATGTTTGCTGTGTCATATACTGTGCTGTAATACTAATAAAGTAATTAGGAAAACAATTTTTAAAATATAATTTTAATTATGAGCACTCATTCTACATTTTCCTATTTTAAAAGAAAAATATGACTGCTTTTTGATGTTATTGTTAAAGGATTTTCAAATGTTCTTGAAAAATTTATGTTGATGGAAACAGCTTAATTTTTTTTTTTTTTTTTTTTTTTTTTTTTCGCGATATAAAGCATCCAAAAAAAGCTGGGCCCAGTATGAGCTGAATATTAATATTTATCATAGTTGCAGGGTTAGCAGAGGGTGACTAAAATCCATATATAAATTTCTTGTGAGCATTCATAATACTTTATATAATGATTGTTTTTTTTTTTTTTTTTTTTTTTTTACAGGATGTTCCTTGGAATAAATCTTGAGAAAGGGACCAAATCAAAGAAATATATAAATGTAAACACTGGCATTGGCAAATAAATCATTTTGTAATTTTTTAAAAGTAAATATGCATTTTGATGTTGAATATATGTTATA
This sequence comes from Cheiracanthium punctorium, assembly GCA_038373885.1. Classification (NCBI taxonomy): domain Eukaryota; kingdom Metazoa; phylum Arthropoda; class Arachnida; order Araneae; family Cheiracanthiidae; genus Cheiracanthium; species Cheiracanthium punctorium. The sequence goes on along the minus strand of JAWZYV010020035.1, from coordinate 328,606 downwards.
GAAATTAAAATTTTGCATTCAGTATATATTGTGTATGTGTTTTTGTTGCTGTGTGTGTATGTGTAAGCACTTGATTAGAAATTAATTCATTGTAAAAGTTAAGTTTTTTCTCATTACTGTTATTGTATTCAGTGCAATAAAATAAATAACAATGAAGCAATTTTAAGAATTGAAAGCAAAAATCCACTTATTTATATACACAACTTTTATATTGTGGTTAAAAGGAAGCATAATGATAAGAAGTTATCAAATGCCTCAGATCAATACTTTGTTGAAATAATTTTTTCCCCCTTCATAAAATGTATTTTTAAAAAAATTCGATTATAAAAATCTAAGCTTATTATTGTTTTATTTCTCAGTTTTTACAGTTTTCATCTCAATTTTCAAAATTCCTTAATTTTTCCCCCCCCTTCTATTGGAATATACTATTAATGTTTTAGCATTGGAGTGTAAAACTATTGTGTTGTAGATTTCCCTGCATAATAGTCACACCTAGACTTTCACCATGAAAAATTAGAAAACAGAAGGTGTGACTATTATGCAAGTAAACACGGTACTCCTCGTCAATTAAATAATATGAGGCCATACTTTCATCAGTAATTTGGGTATGTCTTTTCCGATTTTGAAGAAGTGAATAGTTTAGTTTTAGATAAAATTTTGCTTGTTTTATTTGCAAATAATATTTGCATTTATATATTTTAACCTCTGTTCTACCATTCGCTTTATTAGAGTTAACATTGTTATAGACAGTCAGTTTAAAAAGTGATTTATGCTGTTGACTTCTTCAAAATGCATTGATTAAACAAAATACTCTTTGGACACACACACAAAAAAAAAGTTAAAAAGTGGAGTCCTGCTTTTCCAAACAGAGTTCAGAAAAAATAAGGATTTTTTTAAACCTAAAAATACAGGAGCAATTAAAAAGACGTTTGTGGGGAAAACCTGTCCTGAAGCCAGATTAAAATGAAAGCTGGTTACTTAAGAGTTCAGGCCGGCTCCATTTATACAATCCCTGCACTTAATTTATGCCTTAACAAGTCAACTCATTGATTATTTATGAAATTGCCTATTCTGAATTCCTGCTAAAATGAAGTGTTTGGTCTCAATATGTTCAGAATTGCGGGACTCTACTGTATTGCTATATGCAGGTTTATTGTTATACACATGGATCATTATACACAGGTTTCACTGCAGTCCATGCAGCAGTGAAATTATATTAAAAAGAGACTCGGTACCAAAAACCTAGTTACACTAGCCAAAGGATGCACGCCCTTTCTTAGAGGATAGTCAGTGCCTGTCACAGAAATGTCAAGGGTCTGTATTTGGTAAATAATAATTGTTTACACTTTAAATCTTGAAGAAAAGGTCTGTCAAAGTATTTATCAAGACACTTATTAATGAGTAAAATTGAGAGGTTATGTATTTAACAGAAAAAATTCTAGTTTAATTGCCTGTAGCCTCAATCTTCAGTGAAATTTATGAAGAATTTCAGCCTTGCCGTGCCACAATTAACTATTGAGGGTTACATATTAAAAAAAAAGAAAAAAAAAACTTGTAAAGTTTGAAATAATACACACAAACAACAACAACAAAAAAATGATACTAATAATCACTTGTATTTGGGTTAATCCTGGTCTAGACCAAAAGGCAGTCCACAATATAGGTTAGTAAAAAATGTATGTTGCAGGTCATCCAAAAAGTTTGCCTTTCTTAATTTGCAGAAACATAATCACATTCTCTGTGTGTCGGTTGATGTTTTTGGCAGGTAATAAGGGTGAACCTTTTGTACGACCTGAAACATATGTTCTGAACTATTTTGTATTGAGGGCTTTTCGTATGTCAACGCCTTTGTTGACATACGAAAAATTTGGCCTCGAACAGATTATGCCCCAGTATGAACTGATCATCATAATAGCAATTTTATGAATAGACAGTGGATTTAACATTGAATAATAATTAAAGAATAAGGTCTAAATACGTAATAATAAAAAAACTACCTTAAACACCTATAAGATTAAAATATTGTGCAGAAGTGCTTTTCAATCATATGTAATCATAGTTGTCTCCTGCCCATAGAACTTAGAAGGTAGTTTTTATCATTAAATGATATAACATTTTCTTGGCTGTAGCTGGAGTGTATTTTTATAATAAATGCCCAACAGCCTATACTGTGAAACCTTCATAAATTTACAGTAAATCCTCAACAACGTATAGTGTAAGGCATTCATAAAATTACGGTCAGTACTCGACAACCTATGTCGTAATCCATTGTCAAATTACGGTCAATACTCGACAACCTATGTCGTAATCCATTGTCAAATTACGATCAAATCTCGACAAACTATAGTGTGAGACATTCATAAAATTACGGTCAATACTCGACAACCTATATAGTAATCCATTGTCAAATTACGGTCAAAACTCGACAACCTATGTTGTAATGCATTATCAAATTACGGTCAAATCTCGATAACCTATGAAAGTCTGGCACAATCAAATTACGGTCAACACTCGATAACTTATGGATACTGTGATTTTGCGGGCGCACGTAGTTTGACGAGATTCTCTTGGAATTTTTTGCTGCCGAGAATTGCCCGTAATCTAACAGTATTTTTTTTCACAGTGTAGTTTGTAATTTCCAATTGTTTAAAGTTTTAACGAATCCAGAACGCAAGAAAATTTATATGTCTGTGTGCCATTACTAATATAGCATTGAGACGTAACTACGCATACTAGGGTGGGTCGTTTTCCACTTTTTTAAAAATCGAAATCGCCTGTTGTGGGAAAAGTTGTGTATTGACATCAAATGTCTGTAAAAAAGATTTTTTTGAAATTAAAATATAATGAGATCCCCCACCAGGCCCATGAAGTTTCACCAAATATGTTAAGTTCAATGTTTTTTATTTCTTTTTTAATTTTTTTATGTATCAAATTTTTTAACCGCCTGTATTTAAAGCCCCCGCCAGGCATTTGAAATTTGTATAATTTGCTATTTTTTATTAAAGCGGCTCTTTCTGTACCATTTTCTCTATACAATTTTGTCTAGTTTAGTTTTGAATTTTACTGATAGATATTACATTAAGAGGGTCCTCCTCAGGTCTTTAAAGAATCAGCTGGCGCACGTAGTAAAATCAGCTGGCGCACACCCAGCTGATTTTACTGACCACCCGGGTTAAAAGAAATTGGATCCCTCTCGATAATTTAGTTACCTTCACTTGCTCATTTGCTCGGGATGCACAAACTGAGTACTGAATCGTGAAAACGTAAACTCTAAACTGTGTTTCTTTAAAATCGGAGCTAGAGTGTAATGCAAAAGTAACAAAAAAATGATAATGAAGACACACTGTATTTTGGTTATAGATAAATGTAATAAAATAGACAGTCAATGGAAGAAAGTTCTCCTGGACTTGCAAAGTAGTTTAGCAAAGAGTAAGATAGCTTTGCATGCACTATATTGAAGAAAGGACTGAATCTTAGCTATTGTTAAAGAAGGGGCGTTTCACACAGAAGAATCAAAGAGAAAGATAATATAGTGCTGTTGCAAGAGTCCCCCGTTGGAATCATTTCCTCAAATTCTGCTCTGGGTATATGTTGCCTTATTTCTTGACATATAATCGTTTGTCTTTGATCATGGCAATCGGTCGGTTTGTTTGGGGACCATAAAACCATTTTTTTTATTACAGGATCCAGACCTAATTTCAGCTCTTTGCTCGGATATCTTGAGTAATGTATAACTTCACAAAGATGCTTTGCACTGGCTGTGCATAAAGGCTCAATTTTAACGAGAAACCAAACATTTGATTACCATTTTAGAATATATTCCACAATAGTCCATTGGCATTTTGGTCACACCCCTTTTTGCACTCGGAGAGTCATGTGATCTACGGGGTGTGACGTTCTTAGTATGGCTATCTTGTACTAATATTGCTTCACCCCTTGGTCTCATTACTTTTCGGTTTCAAAGGGGTGTGACTAATGTCAGCACTGGACACAATAAAACAAAATCAAAATAACAATAAGTACTCCTGTGTCGAGTCAGTGGATTTTAGGGGCGCGTTTGACAACTTACCATGGTCCTGATTAACAATCAACATTTAAGTAAATCTTAAAATCCCCCAATATTTACTTAACTGTATTACCCCATTCTTAAAAAGCAGATCTGCAATTTACGATTAGAGATTTCCGGAAGAGAAATACATTCAAAATCTCGTTGTATGGTCACCCGCTTTACGGCCACCCCGCATATATGGTCACTTTTGAAAATTCCCGGCTGATTGAATAGGAATTCTACATAATTTAAAACCACTTACATGGTCATGCCATCATAGCTCTTCCTGCTTATATGGTCACTTTGATCAATGGGGGAAATATTTCTGAAAATTGAAATAGCTATCTTTCAATAAGAGATAACGATCTGGCCTTTGTTCATTGTTTTGATAAGGAAAGAGACAGTTTGCAGGGGGTTACAAAATGGCTTAACTCCCCTCACATACACACTCACGTTAACTACTGCAAGGCATGCATTTCTTTGAAAAGAGGATTGTACCTTGCTGTGTCAACTCTTAGAAAGGAAAAAAAAAATGTCAGGTGCAGAGCATGTGTCACACCCATCTCTAGAATAAGTTTCAAGTTTGTTTCGCGTGTTTTCTCACTGTATTTTCGTTCTGATCAGTCTTGCTTATGTTTACGAGTAGCATGGCAGCAAATGCAAAACGAAAGATTCTGTCTCTTGCTGAGAAAATGTGCAGGAACCACACAGGACTGCGCCAAGCGGTAGTCGTACGGTCTGGGCTATGCGGCAGGTGATCGAACTGCTCCAAACGAAACTGTCGAATAGGGTGGATCGAAAAAAATTTTTTTTGAAATCTTTATCTCCTGTGGTCTCAAAAGTTGTATATTGATATGAATAAGACGTGTGTAAAATTTGAATGTTCTACGACAACGTCTTGGGGTTGCGCATCGAGCTTGAAATTTAGAAGTTTTTGAAAAATATGACTTTTTCAAAAAATCGACGAAAAAAATCCTTTTCCAAATTATTAGGCTCCCGAGGTTTTACAAGTTGTATATTGTTATGAATAAGACGTATGAAAAATCTGAAAGGGCTGTGACAATTTCTGGGAATTGCACATCGAGCTCGAAATCTATAAATATCTGAAAATTATATGTTTTTTTAAAAAGTTATGTAGAAAGCAAACTTTATTTGTTAAAAATAGTTTGGTCCTTTTATATGTTAAAAAATGTTCAGAGAAGCTCAGTAAATCACAAAAAATGGCTTTACGAATAGTTTTATACAATGCACACGTCATGCTGTCGTCTTGGGCGCAGTACGCAAGCTGTGTGCTCCAGACAACTACCGCCGGTTTGCCTGCCGAGTGATGGCGATACACATGCGTTCGGTTAAATCAGGCACGATATATTTTGTTGAAACAGGCATTTAGTTAAACGTTTCAGATAGATGGTGCTCCCAGTTTACTCTCAAAAAAGCTAAAAGGTGGGCCTTGCACTGCTACGATTCTGAATAGAGTGAAACTGTCTGCAACAGAACATGAAATAAAATCAGTGTTCATAGATGAGCGGGGAATATCAAAAGAATTACCTTGTACCAAGTTACCAACCCAAGAAGACATACTCGTACTTCTATATTACTATTTTGTACTTTAGAAGAAAAATTTCTGAAAAGAGGGCAGGATCCACCGGAAGGAGAAGTAACCTTAGTTGTGGCGATCAAAATACAGAAAATTTGGATCAAGGCCAGTGTCCCTACTGTGTCAATGTAAGGAATTCAAGAGATGGTTAGCAAAGGTCATGAGCAATTTCAGCAGCTAAATGAATCGTATGTTAGAGACGGATATAAGGAATTGTTTATGAAAAAAGTGGTAAAACTCTCCCTTACCGAGCTTTTGAATATCGCACTTGCAAATGTACTGAATTTTTCCCGGAGCAGGTGTGGCTCACAGCCTCACATACCTCACACAGAACGGGAGTCATTAGCAGACCAGACGGGAGCTATATATGTGACAATTGATAGAATTGTAAAGTAGAGAAGTTTATGGTGAATGAGAGGAAAGTTGAAAGGTTGGAAAGAGAAATTTCGAGATTGGTGGAGAAAGAGGTGAAATTTTCAATATCCAGTGTATGTTTTAACTTGAGTCATTGATTTGGAAAGTGAAAATAACGAAAGAGAAGTACGAAAGACTGAAGAAAACGCTGAATGCCTATCTACCGCCACTTTGGGAGATGCGTTCACAAACGACCAAGTTAGAATGAAAATCTCAGTGCTTTCACAAGTCTGTTACACAAAGTTATTACGGACTGGGCAGCAGGAATTCTGGTATCAACTTTATTTCCCAATCTAGAAAGCGGAAGGAATGTAGATGGTGAGAAACCTTCCCAACTGATTCTCAACCCACATAAAGTTAGAGGATGTCTAAGATGACTCGCAGTGGAAAAAACAGAAGAAGGCTTTAAAATGTTCTTTGGATTGTGTTTTGATAGGAGGAACAACAAAACCAGGTACATAGAAAAATTTGTTGTCTGCAAATTACACCCAAGTGTTTGTCACAAAGAAAATATCCCGCTGATAATCGAACTTGGGTTCAACATACTTTGCCCGTGTGTCACGATCTGATTTTAAGGATTTCAATGGAAATTTGGGAGAGTTTGACACAAATCTATTGATCTTGGTACCCTTACATGCACTGGCGGTGGTGGCGAATCATCGAATTCTATAAATAACAAAGGTGTCATCCGAAATCTAGAAACGCAGTTCTCCAATCTAACTAAATCTCTGCAATGCTGTATTTGCCAACTTCACACCATAGCAAACAGCCACTCCAAAATTTGCTGTCTATCCCTCTATCAGATGATGGTTTCCTACGATCTAGATTATTACAGTTGACAAAAAATGCCACAGTTTGATTTGAAGTTAGGCTTTACATTATTCATTAAAACGCATGATCAAATAATTGGATGCTTGGGCTAGCACGGTCAGGACTCGGATCGCAGGCAAATCAACGAGGTGGGCCCTGAGTAATGTAGTAAGGATTATGGTTGTACTAGAGAAGAGCTACGAACGTTACTGACTATTTTTCAAAGGGACTAATTCATTAAAAATATAATTTTTGCTTTCTACATATTTTTGTCAAAAAAACGCAAAATTTTCAGATATTGTTTATCATTTCGAAAAAAATATTTAAAAAAAGTACTGAATGCTAAATTATAGTTTAAGTAAATAGTTTTGTTTTGGAACTATAAGACTTTTAAGTGCAAGCCTAATAGTGACGTCAAAGGTTGGTGACGTAGGAGTTGTTAGACTTTCTTTATCTAGGATGTGTTGCTAAAGCACGGACTTTCATGTAAGAAGACCATCGATAAATTCTGAAAGAGCTAAATTAAATTTTCCAATAAGATGGCGCTGTGCATGGTAGTCGTTGAATTTATCTTTCATTGAACTCATTTTAGTTTCAGGACTTAACACTGTTAATTTCTGGTACTTCCACGCGCAACAACATTCTAATAATTTGAGACAAGAAATTTAATTTAACGACAAATGGGGATATTTACACATCACTAATTATATTTATAATATGGTAAGTATATGTATCATAATGAATTATTTTATATCAGAAAGTTATTTTAATTATCTTAAGGCATTTTCAAAGATTCATAGCATTTACCAAAAATTTTAAACAGCTCTATCTCGTAAAACAAAATTTTAATGACACCGTATTAGAGAATGCTTATGCGTGCAATCACTAAAAGGGAGTCGAGTATTTTCTTCTGAAAGGCTGACGAGATTTCGCCCTCTCGTTGATAGTCGATGATCCTCCTGTGTGCGAGTACGTGATCTAAAGGAATAAAAAATAATTTAATATTTAAAGACCACTCTACGAGCGATGTATTAACGGTAATAAATAGTAATCTCAGGAAGATACAGGTTTTTCTTTTTTATTAAAAGTATTAGAATTTGATATTAACAATTTTGAATATACAGGGTGATTCGAAATTAGTTTTATAAACTTTTAGGAGGGGTAGGATACAGCAAGAGGAAGCAAAATCACATAGTAATGCGGGGTTGGAAACGTCGTCTTCATGTATCTGTTAATATCTACTTTAGAAGAAGTGTTGAACTGCGCATCGAATTTCTTAGCAAAGTTTCATAAACAATGAGCTTTCCTCTGACAATTTCATCAATGTAATGAAAAAAAAACTGAATTAACAATTAATCTGAAATAAGAACTTTTATTAAGTGCAATAGATGAAAGATGGATAAGTTTTTGAAAAACCATGGTCGGGAAGTCTACTATTACTTGAACACTGCTTGAAAATGATTATTAATAGGTACATGAAGACGACGTTTCCGACCCCGCATTGCTGTGTGATTCTGAACCGTGCTTGTGTACCCCATCCCTCCTAAAAGTTTATAAAACTAATTCCGAATCATTCTGTATATCATAAATCATCATGCCAAGTCTCCGGCTTTTTTCGGGAGATTTCCCACCACTAATTTTTACGTATAAATTGATGCTTAAAATAAGTTCAAATATTTAATTCAAAATGAAACTGTCAAAAAAGTGTGGTGGGAAATCTCCCGGAAAAAGCCGGGGACTTGGCAGCTCTGGGCTGTTTTAGACTGTGTTCTGTGTCTTCTTGAATATTTCAAGATTTAAAAAAACTTTCACATTATATAAATATGAGTTTAGGCAAATAAAACATGCAAGCAGACAAAGTGTATGCTTGCACGTTTCGGATAGCTATTTGCCATTCATAGTTGCACTTTTATTATTCCAATAATTCACTTACGGAACTAAAAGGTTTATGAATTTGTTAAGATATTTATTTTTTTCCCCAAAAGCACAGCGTGTGAGAAGGAAAAGCTCCAGCAGTTTCAACGAGAAATCAATCATATTTGACGCACGAACATAATGCAATTAGAGTTAGTTTTAAAGTTTCCATTTCTTTTCAAAGTATAATTTAGTATTAGAGTAGGAAAGTAAAAGCTTTGAAATTCATACAACGCTTGCAATTAAAGTCCGTTTTGATGATTCGTTTCTGTTCGTGCATCTAACATATTATCTATATGAACAGAACAAAGCTCAAAACAAACAAACAGTGGGCGTATTCTCTCCAGAAAAGAGTATGGATTCTATTCCGGATATAAGCGTTGGTAATTTAGGTCTTTTCAGATTTATAAGTCGTTGTAAAAAAGCTACTGCAAAACAGCAAATCACTCCCATCACGCATTGAAGAAACGGCTTGTAGACGCAGATGCACTCACTTTAATGGATTCTGAATGCCCTTTCTAGATACCCGGAGAAGTATTTCTTCACGCACATTTCTCTGTTATATTTTTTATTATATTTATTTATTTTTAAACTGTCTAATGTAGTTTCATACAGTTTTTTTGATTGGGAAAATACTCCAAAAAGTTTATGCTTGAGATAAGGTACGCCATAAATTTATTTGGATTTTTTTTCTTTTGTTAGAAACATTATTTTTATATCAGGTTTTACAATTGTATGACTCAAATAAGCTTGCATTTGTGTATTAGAAATAAATTATATAAAAATTCCTCTTACATAAATGTAATTAATATCTTTATGTTACCTCTTGCATTCTGTCTGAAATGCTCTAAAAATCTAAAATATTATAACAAGAATATTACCACCAGAAAAATCTGTGAAAGATTTCAAACAGGACTTTCAGTGAAACGTTAGTTATGCTAATAGTAGTATCTCAGCACATCAAACGTCTTTAGCTTTACACATTCCTAAAAGAAAACCGCTCTTCTGCAATGACAGTTTAAAACAACTCAATGTTAGTTTTTATTTTCCGTAAGAAAAGGTTAGTGAAGCAATCATAATCACTTTTGTGTTTGAGATTAAAATAATATGCAGCTTTACACTACATTTCTCTCTTACTTGTGTAATTAATTGCCAAGGTTGAAGGCTCCATTTCAATAGCAAAATAATACGATATTTAGCTGTGTTCATATTATCTTGATGAGGAATAAATAGCACGATCAGGCTGCTCGTTTTGCAAGCCATTTCGAACCTCGATTCAGAAATGAAGGATTGTGGTTTGATTAAACGTAGTAAATAATGATTATGTGGCCCAGAATGTCTGAGCACAGTTTTGACGCTATGGCATACACAAATGTAGTTTGCAAACGCGTTTCTGAAAGCATTTGATAAAGGATTGACTTATAAATATAAATTGTGTTTTGAACCAAGAGATAGGAAAAGAGTGAAGGTGAAACATTCAGAAACCATTTTATTAGGCTACATTACGTGTTTCTATTTCTAAAACTTCTTATTATACTTTATTTAAGATAAAGGAAAATTTAATGAGAAACGACATCACTGAGAAAGATATTACTAGAGAGTAAAGAAAAATGCGTCCCCATCAAACCCTTTAGTTCGTTGCTTGTTATAGAACGACAGATTTCTCTATTCTACTCTCTAATTTGATAAATATTTCCCACTGCTAACAAAATTTTGGTATTTATACGTAAAAGATATTACAGTAACTAAGATTAGATTAATCAGCATGCATGAAGAGATGCACTGCAAAAATTATCTATCGCTTAATTCTTGTTTTAATAGTATTAAGATATTGTTACATATTTTTACGAAAAACTGTGCAGTTATGCCAAATTTGGAAATTATTATGATTAATGTTTCTCGAACTAAATGAATGGCATAACATTTTGATTTATAAAACGATACTTGCAACGACTGACAGTGATAACGAAAGAACGGGCAGTTTACCATGGTAATCATTATAGTACATAGGTGGCTTAACATATCTAATATTATGTATATTGTTCTTGCTATGACTTTCAAAGATCGTGATTGAGTGGTAAGAGCATTATCAGGATTATCACATTCCAGGTGAGTTGATTTTTGGATTTGATATTTGGAATGCCGCCGATTATCTACACGAAGGATCTAGGCCGAGGAGGGAGAGGGTACCCCCTGTGAAGGTCTTTCTAAGGGGTCCTAACCAGTATTTAGCTAAGTTTCGGAGAAAACCAAGGAATATTCCGAACGGCTAGGTGGATGGCCGTGGCCTGGGTTCGTTCCAAAAATTAATAGGCTGTAAATACTTTGTCCGGTGGTTATTTCCTTTTCTTTTCATTAACGGCCAGTGGGATTGATTTTTGGAGGGTTATCTAATAAAGCTAAACATTATTTCATGCTTTTAAAAACCCAACGTAATGAATATTAAGCGTTCTATAGCAGGGCTCTCAGACCAGTAGCCATTAACAGTAGAACAAAATTGAAACCTAAAAGGATGATCTTACACAGCCATGTTCTTTCGACATCTTTAGTTTTTAAACTTTGATCATCATGAATTAAAAGTTCATATCATAAAAGAAATATTCTCATCAGCATTCTACGAGAGCAAATTCTTTAAATATGACTTTTAAGCAAAATAAGTACTTCAGATTTTGATTACTCAATTAAAACCACTATATAATGGACTAAATTATTTGCTTAGCTTTATCAACCGTCTATTCCTCTCCTTTTTTTTTCAAAATGAAACTTTGTATGTTCTTAACTATAAACAAAAATAGAATTTTCAACTAGGTGATTCGGAATGTATTCGAAGAAATACATTCTGAAAGAAGATTTCTAAAATAACTAAAGATTGTAAAATTTAATGATGCTCTGTTGTACTATACATACAAGACAATTTATTATTTATAACTGTTTTGTCATTTAATTTGCGCTATAGGTGAATATGATATTGTATGGGCCTGATCTTTGGCAAAATTTTGTCCATACTCTAAAAAATAGGCAGAGTGCGTCTGAGTGAGATAAGTGGGCAAGATGGGCACACCTCTACAATTCCTGTTTGACGTACCAGGTTTCTCCAAATAATGACCGCAGAAGTAAAGAAAAACTATACTTTCTCGTCCCAATTGAAGCCAGTCGTAGTAAAAGAGGTAAGTTCGATCCATTTTATTAAAATGTAATGAAACTCCGTTATCTATAAATGGTAGAGGGCTTGGAGGCTCAAAATATTGCATGGGGATTAAGTCAAGCGAGAGTAAAAATGTATGTATGATTTTGTATGATTTCTGCCAATGCAATACACTTAAAAATATCCATTCGGGTAACACTAGCAATCCTGGGCAGTCCCGTCATATACAAAGATTTCTTTATGTCACTGCATATGTTAACAGTTCTAATATGTTGACAGTTCTATATATATGTTTGTCCTTAAAAAAATAAAAAAAAATAATTACGCAGTAGAAAATCGTTTACGATGATAACCAAGTTCCTTATCAATTTTTACATGTACTGCACGTTAATAATTGTTACCAATATTGTATGATACAAGCCCAGAAGCTGAACCTTACATGCCATGCTTCAAGGCACACCAACAGCACCTAATGAAATTTATGTTCTTTTACAGAACGTACCGAAATTTCTGGTAGAAATTGATAGTACTATTGGGTTGGTGCATAATTGTCAGGCGTTTGAAATTTTTATTTAATTTATTAATTTATTAAATTATTAAATTAAATAAAATAAGTGATTAAAATAAATAATGAATTTAAAATATTGTAATTTTTAAAAATTAAAATATGTCAAAGAAACGCCTGATAATTATACACCAACCCAATAGTTAAAAGAAGTGTATAAGAGCCAAAGTGCTTTATCTCTTTATGAACCATCGTATGGGTTAATCATGCTAAATGATGCATTAAATTGTCACAAAAAAATGGACATTATTTTCTATATTTTCTAATAAAATTAATTTTATACCCTTTTTTTTACTATCAATAACATTTTTAATTGAACGAAATAGAGATTATCGTTCTCCTTAACCACATAATTCAACACTTGCAGCCGCTAGAGCGTTCATTTTTGCGTCCTTAAAGGATCACTTCTACAAATCTACTAGGGCTTGACTGGTAAATAAGGGAAACAAAGAAATGATTAGAATTGATTTTCGGACGTGCTTTTGCTAAAGTTGCAATATTCGCCAATGCTTGTAGTGTTTCAAGTTGTGTGCTGTTTTCTCGTTGATCGTACAATTAAACAAAAAGAAGTATTTTATATTATAATATAGCTGCGAACTATTCCGGAACATAACTAACCACTTATTGTAAAAAGTAATGCTTTAAAGTATTTTTTAAAAATGGAAATCATCTTGTCAGTTAAGATTAAAATGTTGTTATGCTATAATCCCTCAGTTTCTCTTTAAAAAAGTTTGGTTAATTTTGTTCTGGAATAGTTGGCAGCAATGGCGTAGCCAAAAATTTTCCGTGGGGGGGGGGCGTTCGAATACTGCAACTGACGTATATGCATACGTATGTGTAATAAGAAAGTGAAGAATATACATTTTCTATGGCAAAAAAATTCTTCAAGGGGGGGGGAGGGTTCTGACCCCCCTCCCCTCCCTTCCCCCTTGGCTACGCCCCTGGTTGGCAGCTATGTATATTGCAGGTGCCGCTACTTGTACTGGTTATAACTCTGTGGTCCAGGTGATTGCTAAATCGATGGGGAAACCAGAAATTGCACCATGCCTACCTCACAATTCTACTTCTTCCATCCATGTAGCATTGCAGGCACTTTCTTTCCAACTATAAGTCGCAGGAAGCTCAGAAAAGAGGTAGGATAAGTCACAGATTGTAAACGCTGCAACTGTGACCTCAAATTTGTTGTTGAGCGATCAACGCTTAAAGAGTAGACCAATTGTAAAAAAACAATACGTTTCTCAGGATAGAACTGCTTCTTTGGATCTTGATCCAAGATCTTCAAAGTCTCAGAACAACAGTTTAGAGAACTATTTCGAAGAATGTTGTAGGGTCTGTTGCGCCTGCATCAGTTCCAATGGCAGGTTTAAGGAAAATTTAATCGTATGCTGAGTCCCAATGTTGCAAAAACTTTACTTGTATTTTATGTAATTATACAGGTGGCTATCTTCCCCGAACAACACATTACCTTGCCGATAATATGGACAAAACAGTCATCTTGAAGATCTTCACATAATACAAATGTCGAATTCCTTGTCTAGAATTCCAAATAAAATTATGTACGACTTTCAAGTATGTACAGGCTACGAATTTCAGAAAGTACTATCTAATATAGCATCTACGCTGTAAAAAATGACATGCGTATTTCGTATTAATAGTTTTATTAGTTTCGACAAGGCGAAACACTGACGTGCCTGACGATAAAGACAGGCTGTGGTGCTGACATTTTGGTCACAACTTTTTGCCCTGAAAGAATCATGTGACCTAGGAGGTGTGGCCATTTTACTATGGGTATCTCCGACCAAGATGGCCACACCACCTAAGTCACATGACTCTGCGAGGGAAAATGGGTGTGAACCAAACGTCAGCACCGCAGCCTGTCTTTCTCGCTAACCACGAACATTGATATACGGCAAAAGGACATTACTTTCCGATCCCCTAATATTTAACATTCAGAAATTTTGGCTGAAAACATAAATATCCGGTTTGGGATAGATTTTTGGATTTTGTAAGCTGTTTTGATAGATGACTTTTGACACTTAAAATTGCAAATGACACCAAACACGGACTTATATAAGTAATAAAATTCTACAATTAATTGATACTGTAAGAAAGGGTTAACTTTCTTTACTACAGTCACATTCCTAGATATTGGGCTGGCCAGAAAGTAATTTCGGTTTTTTATATCAAAATAAAACAAAAAATTGAAAAGCGGGTAGATTTCCAAATATTTTCTTTTTTCTAGTAGCTTATGTTTTTCTTTTGTTTTCAATGTCTTTCAGCATACAGAATTATGAGAAATAATGTGAACACAATTGAAAATTTGAATGAATAATTTATTGTCACAGACAATAAAAAAAGAAGAAAACAGTCACATTTACATGCTTTCAAATAAGAAATTTGTTCTCTTATGGTTTCAATAATTTTTTTCATACTTTTCAACGCGTCTTGGCATGGAGTCAACAGTTTTTAAAACTTTTTGGATACTTTAGCTGTTAACTATATCTAGATTACAGCTTCAATTAGCTTTTATTTATTATTTTGTTCACATTAATCCGCACAATACTGTAAAAACCTAAAAAAATTGTCTAATAAATTTTAAACAGATCGGCCAAATAGTATTTTAACGGTAGAAGATTTTTTTTACATGACAAAGTACTGAATAATAAACATGTCGACCTGTCAAATAATCAAAGTCAAGTATTTTCACTCATGCAAAAGTTCCCGGAAGTAAAATACGACATAAAATTGAAAATTTCATGTTTAGGACATTTTAGTGATCGTTTTTAAAAAGCGAATATTGACTTTCATATTTATATTTATATTTTGTTTTCAATTCTAAATTATCTATCTTTTAAAAATTAATGGATTTTGGATCTTAAGATAAATTAAAAAGAAAGATGCAAAATCTTCCGATTATGAAAATATGAAATTAACTAACGAACAAGGTAACAAAAAGGTAAGTGAATATTCAATCACGTCTTTCTGGAAATAAAAATACTCTATCGATTTATTTCATGCTTTTTTTTCCGTGCTTCTATTCTTAATAATTTATTCTTTCAAATTTCTAAGAGGGAACATTCCTGATTTTAAAATGAAATTTCTGTGTTACTGAAAAATGATCGATTAACATTCTTCAAGAATATAATTATTTTTTAATAAAAATAAGTTAAAATAAAAATTTTTGTCATTAATATTCATGGTAATATATTGCTGTAACATTTTTGGAAGTTTAATGAAATTTTAATTTTATTTATCTGTTTCTCATTCACTGATACATTGTTTTAAAATAAAGTTAATACTTCAAAATGTTATGACTTTGCTATTGAATGTTTTCTGAATGAAAGTTTTGCCGTTGAATTAGTTTTCGAATAAGTCTTCTACGTATTTAAATGATTTTTTCTTTATTTAACGGGTCGAATAATTACAGAGATCTACTAATATACAAAAGTTTCAAATTTTATTTTTTTAAAGTGTGCTGTTATTCTCTTAAATTCTTAGGACACTTTTTTTTCTAAGGGCGGGAACTTAACCATGAGTCATTCGCCACTTCTAAGGTTCGAAGTATTAGCCATTTTATTACGGGGGCACCCAACAATCTGCCAAATTTACCCCTGTGAAGTGACACATATGCTAACAACCATGTGCAAGCCGGGAAGCGAACCCGGACCCAAGGTGTGATAGAGTGACATAGCTGTCAACTTTTACGGAATATAATTAGTAACCACTTTCTCTAAACAATAGTTTTCGGCATAGAATATAGCACTATTTAATGGCTGGGTTCTAAGCTGATTACGGATTAGAATAAGTGTTCTACAAAATTCGTTGTTCACGAAGAGTGGCTAATTATATTCCGTAAAAGTTGACAACTATGGAATGATTCTTTATCCACTGCACCACCTGGGATGCAAAAACACCTAATATGAGAAAACAAGTTTTTCCCCCAAACTAGTAGTATATGAAATGCAATTATGAAAAAATAAATGTAAAATCCAAGTGCACATTATATTAGGTGTACAACTTTGTTTCCGTCGTTGTCCTATAGATGTCTTTAGCGGTAAGGGATAGTAGAAATGAATAGATCATAGACGTCATGCAATAAACCCGGCATCCGTAAACATAACGCCATAAAAATGTAAGTCTATTTGTGTCAGCATCATAAACTTATCCATTGAAGATATCAGTTTACGAGCCAAATTCCCGTCGTGAACGAGATTTTATTTTTATTCTACAATATGTTCGTAAACAGTTATGGTGAAGGCGCTTTTAGTGAAAGAAAGCGTCATGAGTGCTTTTAACGCTACAAAATCGGTGATTTTCACGTAGAAGACCGTCATATTGGTGGAAGAGCGAAGGTTTTCGACAAGACAGAATTAGAAGTAAGACTCTTCTCAAAGTCAAGAAGAATTGGCACGATCATTGGGAGTGACTCATTAAGCAATTTAAACTTTAAATCATAAATGTTTTACCAGTTTTTTACTGTGAAACCTCTAACTTCGGAGTGGTTTAGAAAACGGGGCGTAAGCAGTTGCATACCTAATAAAAATAAAGGTATAGACTCTGCTCTACACTAATTACATTATTTTTAAAATAATTTGCATTCATTTGTGATTTTTTAATTTTTTTTTTTCACATTTACTTGTTGCTATGGCATTGAGGAACGATAATACCATCTCCCTTTTTTCTCCTTGTCCTTCCATTACCTTTAGTCATTTGAGTACTGAAGGAGTTCATGATGTTTGTGTTTCGTGCTTTCATGACAACAAGTAACAGTGACATCGCAAATAACCTTGATTGGCCTATTTCTTTTACAAAGACTACAGGAATGATAATTTGTTGATAAAAATTATTATTTTGGTAGTAAATTTTATCGAAAATTAAGATTGCTGGCGATCTAGAATTATTTGATGATATTTCGAAGTCGGTCAACAACTAGTTCAGATTCGAGGGCTGGTACCGCTAATTTGCACTCAATTACTCCTAAAGTAGCGTGGCCAAAACTTCTGGCATTATTAGTGGCCAATGTCTATACACGATAAGTACTCGCCATTAAATATATACACCGATATACAGGGTGGTTATAATTAAACATTCCCTATGAATAGTGCTTTATAGCTATAACGGGCGCACGGATTGTAACCAAAATTGGTATGCTATACATATATGCGCTCAAGGAATCCCGAAAAAATTAGTTCAAAAAATGTCCACTAGGAGGCGTTTTACATTAAAAAAACGGCAAATTTAATCATGGAAATGGCTAATTCGAAATATACAAACAATTTTAACATTTATTCAATAGTTTTTCGGTATTTACTCACTAATGTGAGTAATATTTGAGTTGATTTTACCCTGAAAAGTGGCGTCTAGTGGACATTATTTTATCGGAACGTTCTGAAAAATTCCCTTGAGCGCATCTCGTGTACAGTCAACACTCTCTAGATATAGATAGAGCTGCCAAGTCTCCGTCTTTTTCCGAGAGATTTCCCCCCACAATTTTTAGACAGTTTTGTTTTGGATTAAATATTTGGACTCACTTTAAGCATAAATTTGTAAGTAAAAATTAATGGTGGGAAATCTCGGGGCGGGAACTTAACCATGAAAAAGCCGGAGACTTGGCAGCTCTGAGATAGCCGTACAACTGAAGTCTTGACGTCATCACTAATCCTCTTACATGGCGTCATCACAGTTTTATTTTCACAAATTATATCTATTTTAAATTTGTGGTGAATTTTCTCACTCGTAAAACTTTTTAAGATAAAAAAATTAATTTTACGGCAAATGACAATTTTATCACTAATTGCATGATATGATACAGAAGTAGATCACAATGAATTATTTTATATCAGAAAGGTATTTTAATTTTTATCTTTGATTTAAGATATTTTCTAACATTTGTAGCATCCACCAGAAATTTTAAATGGTTTTACTTTTCGAAGATACAACTGTAATAACTTCATTTAAAAGTTAGTGATGTCCTCAAACTCCAGTCGTTATGCCTTCTATATCTAGAAGATGTTGGTACAGTGAATATGCCAAATTTCGTAGCAATATGCTCACCTGTTACAGCTGCAGAATGCCGTTTAGATGGGAAGTTTAATTACAACCACCCTATATGTATATCTACACGCTTTCATCATTTGGTAATCGTTTACAAGTATTCACATTTTCATCGAAAAAAATATGAGGAAATCATTAGCACATTTTCTTTATAAGCCTTTTAAATTATCCAAAAAATGATAATTTTTCCATGATGGATGGTGAGGAAAATTATACTAGAACTTATAACTTTTAATGCAATGTCATCAAATATTTGATCATCTACATTGGTGATAGTCTTTTGTTTATATATTTTTCTTTTCTATTCTATATTACATTATATATATATATATATATATATACAGAGATGCCAAGTCTCCCGCTTTTTTCGGGAGAATTCCCACCACAACTTTTATACAGTTTTATCTTGCATTATATATTTGGACTTATTTTAAGCATAAGTTTGTAAGTAAAAATTAGTGGTGGGAAATCTCCCGAAAAAAGCGGGAGACTTGGCATCTCTGTGTATATATATCCATGTTTGCCTTATGAATAAAGGGATGAAAATGTTCCTTGTTTTGTGTCATTTTGTGTCTTTTTAAGGTAGCCCTGAAATATTTAAACGCATTTCGGGTTAGACGACATTCTAATCTGTTCTAGTAAACAGTAAGGAATTTCAAAACCTCAAAAAATTTCTGGAGTTATTTTAAAGCTGAAATAATATGAAACCAGACAAGCACTATTACTGCTCTTCGAAATTCTTTGTTTACTTTCATTCAAATCCGAACCCAAAAAAGCACTTCAATTCCAAACAGATATTGATAAAGCAATGCTCAAATCTACAATCTCTGTATTGAATAAATAGCGGGAACTAAAACGTTCTAAATTGCATCAACAATTCATTTTTTCCAATGTACAGGCACTTGCTCATCAAGCATTTTGGCATTACTAAGGCCCGAATTACTGGCCATTTTACTGTGGGAGTACCCAGTGGGCGGCCAGCGTTGCCCCTATGGACAAGTTAACATTCATGCCCAAGCCGGGATTCAAACCCGGAACCAAGACGTGATAGAATGGTTCTGAAGCCAATAAACCACCTGGGCTGCCATCAACAATTCATGGAAGGGGTTCTTAAGAACGTTTATCAAAGGACTAATTATTTTTTGTTAATATCTCATAGTAACCGTATTAATGAAAGCTGAGTTAGTACAAATAAGTGCTTGAAGAGAAAAATCATGTACAGATAATCAATCAAACAACAAATAACCGTTTATCAGTTATGTCAACTATATACAAAATCTGGCATTTTAAAAAGAATTCTCCCAATAAGGTAAATTTACCGATATTAATCATTAATCATTGTTATGGAATTATTGAAAAAATGTCAAACTATTCATTATGATTCAACAAGAAAAATTTCTTTGCCACAATCTCTTAAAGTTAGAAGCATCAATCTCACTTCTACCTAGTGCAACCATGAAATTTTTGAGTTATTTATTTGTAACATCAATTTATATGTTCATGTCATCGATAACTAAAATTTATATTTTGTTATTTTTATAAACATTAATATAATAGCATGAAATTGTAATTATATGAATATTTGCCTTTTGAAAATACTCTACATAGCTACGTATATCATTGTGACCAACCTTGCGAAAATAAAGACTAGGTAAATATTTTTGCGGACTGGAAATCCTTAAGATTCAAAGTACATAATATATTAACTTTAAACTAATTTAAAAGTAATGAGAAGTCTGTGTGCGCTGCCTGGGAATTAAATTTTCAAATAATAAGCTAAAAAAAATAAACATTGGCAATTTGAATGAAACCTTAATTGAATGACAGACAATTAGGAACATTTCCTTTCACATCATAAACATTTTGTTTAAAGTAATTACTAAGCATTAAGTTCTGTACCGAAGGACATCTGAAGTTTCGTACTTCATATTCTGATTGAAGCAGTCAAAGATTTCATGTGTTTCATTTCAGAGCATTAATCTTATGTAAATATCGAATTGGAAATTTATAAATAAAAGTGCTAATTAACCAAATTGTTTTCTTGTGACGTTCTTAAAAGATTTATTTCAGATTTTTTGAATTTATAAAAATTTACTCTTATAAGTTAAAATGCCATGCAATTTGAAAACAGTCGAATTCCGTTATAGAGAAGACATTGGTAATTCCCATATCAACTTACAATATCGATATGACGAAATTTCATTAGAGCGAAATTATTTCTCTGGTCCCTTGGACTTCGCTAAAATGGGATACGACTGTATTACTATTACAGTATATTTGTTAAATCTTAGAAATCGGTTAATCTTTTATCAATGAATGTCACTTACGGTATGCTGAGGTTTGTATTCATGGGCTGTTTCTGTTATTTATAATGTTCAATATTCAGCTTTTTGTGTTACTTTATCTAAAACATTCATCCCCTTTACACCTGAAAAGATTTTAAATGCTAAAATAATAAATTTTATTAAGAGCTGTTTTTTTCCATAAAGGGGGTACAAAATGGGTAGCAAGTGAAAATAAAATAAGAAAATTATATATTTTATCAAATTTATTTATTTCCTATCATGATATACAAACTATAAAAATTTAAAAATATTATGGCCGGAGCTGTTAGACTTAGGTTCTAGATAAACTAACATTGTACTCTGACACCTCCGATTTACAGGGTAAGGAAGGGTAAGTAAGTAGACATTTCTTTTTTATCAAAAATAGTTTGCCTTTAAATGATTTTCTCTTTTGCCTATATTTTCGGGTGTTACTAGGCTACATTTATATTCATTAAAAATTTTATTAGCAGCATTTAGAATCATAATTTTAACTAACCCTAACTGTATACACATTTTACCTCACCACACTAAATAGAAAGGAAAATATATTCCAATATTCTTAATTTTTTCTGATAATTAGCTGTTTAGATATTTTCTAAATTTAAAGCAAAAATATAACTTCTCAAATTTCTAGGAGAGCGTTAGTTCCTTGAAGGTATTTTCAAGACACACGAAAGAACATGGATTCAATAAACAGACAAAAGTTATAATATTTTTTTCCCAAATATAATTAATAAACTTTTTAATAAGCATAAATCTTCACAACTAATCTCTAGAAATGTATGCTAAAAAGTAATATCATTAAAAACAATTTATTTATACTGTTGATCAACAAGTAATTTCTAACTACTTTCTCTCACCACCTATTTTATTTCTGCATTATAATGTAAATTTTTTCTGCTTTAATAATCATTTCATATTGATTAATGCGAAAATGTTACATAGGACAAACCCATTCATTGTATTTAACTATTAGATCATTCAAGAGGTCTTTATAAAAGATAAAAATTTGACCAAGCTTTTGATAGTGTGTTATAATTAGGTTGTTAGAAAAGCACTTATATATAATTCAAACTCGTATACTGTTTTATCAATAAATATCGACGTGCAGAATATGAAGAGCTTGGTATAAAATCTACTCATCTCAGAAAATATTTCCCTTTGAGAGATTTATGCTTTTAATCGCAGCTGAAAATGGTGAAGCTTTAAGAGGCTCTTACAGTTTTGAAACTACATTAAAAATAAATCTTAATTAAATAGACTATAATATAGTGCACCTACTTTAAAAAATACTTTCTAATAAATTCACTTCAAGTTTTTTTGATAAATTTAATTTATTTTTATTTTAAGTCATTTTAAAATATCAATACACATTATTATTTAAACACAAAACGAAACTTTTTAATGAGTTGAGAAAATAAATAATAAGTTATTTTTAACTTGGACGTCGAGTTAAATTTTCGTATTAAAATTTTCATATTTTCCATACTTACTTATCTTATAATGTAGTTATAGATACTTCAAAATACCAGATGCTTCAAAATACATCTGGATATGCATGGAGTATGACACGAGATGAGATATATCTTTTATCTTGTATCCACTTGGGGTTTTAGATTTACAATTCACTGATGATCTCTCTCTTTGTATATCTTTTATCAAGTCGTGTTTTCTCTCCCTATATCGCTATTTCCCAAATTCAATTTTTTTTCGAATACATTTACAACAAAGCGAAGGAAATAAATTATATTTACCTCAGATAGCTTTATCTAAAGATGTGACTGTTTCAGTAACGTATCATTTCGCATTAAAAATCTATTTTTAAAAAGTGGTTATTTAGACGGTAATTCTTCTTTTTCGTATTGTTCCTCATCTATTAAACATTTCAGTTCTTGGAAATATATATTACTGTACGAAAAGTTTTAAATGGTATCTGAAAATGACAATGTTTTTAATAAATTACCATTTATTAAGTTTCATTCGTTACATTTTATGAACAGCTTTTGCTTTCAAAGCATTCATTATTTCATGCTGGATAGTGATAAAAACAATAATAATAAACATTAAGCCATAGTAAATTGGTTGTCAGGGAGTCGAACTTCTGATGCGGATGTATTACGATATCTGAGGCCCTATAATATCTTGCTGCGTTGGTGAGGGAACGATGCGGAGCTTAAAGGCCCTCGTTTTTCGATGATGCTTTAAACTCTGTAGGAACAACAAACTTCCAGTGTGTAGAGTAAGGGGCAGACTTTTCTGCCTTCAATGCGATTCTATCCTATTAAGTTGTTAGTCCTTGAATATAAAATAATAAATATCTATAATTGCTTTTGAAAATGGAACTTTATTTGAGTCTCGTTCGTTATGTCTAAAAACATTAGATATATTTAAAGTCGAGCAAAAATCGACCAAGAACTTTTAAAATAAACAAATACACAAATCCCTTTTGTGAAAAGCATTTAGAATTGTCAAATGCTCCGGAAAATAATATACCGCTTTTTTAAAACAAAAATTTTCGGCTTAAGTTATAGTAAATCCCCAACATGAGCGTGTGGACTGTTTGCTATTTCGACAAAGAAAAATAAATCATCGTTATCAAAATGTGGATAAATATATTCCGAAGCAGCAGGCATCTCTCAGTTACATTAAGTATACCGTGATTAATAGCAAAACTACGGAAAAAATACCCAAAATATTGGTGTTTAACGTTGAATTAAATAAAAACTTTGTGAAAAAACACACATAAAACGATACTTATAACAAGATACGGTCATCTCGACAGAAAATTTTTTCAGTCTTCATCAGTCAAAGCCCAGCAAACACACGACTCACAGTTTGATAACGGAACTACATCTTACGACATATAGTGCAGATATCATTTGGAAACCAGCAAACGTAACCGATCCGTGTCGAAAGTGTCCGCCAAAGTGAACACTCAGCGGACACGGTAAAAGATGTCGATCGGTTATAGGTAGCGGGTTACGATTTCGATTTGTCACGAATCAAAACCGAGAGGTCGGGTAAAAAATCGAAGCTTTGAAAGCATAATAATAATACAAAATTATAATTATTGGTTTAAAAAATAATGCCATATGGCCTATGACATTCCCTATGGCATTGTTATGGTTTTCGTGCATATCATTTTTGAGAGGAGAACCGAAACTCATTCGATGCAGTTCTGACTTCGCTAATCAGGTCAGCAATGTTGCATCTTTCTGAATACAAGAAATTGCTTGAAATAGAAGTGCATAATTTTTATGGTACTTTTGGCAAAAGTTCGATGCCTTGAAATGATATATCTTCGATCCTATACCTAAAATATTTCCGATCGATACTTGGGATTCGGCATTGATGACACAGCTGAGAAGTCGGATATCGAATCGTAAGGTTAGCGATAGTTATGTGTTTGCTGGGAGCCCTTCGTCTCACAACTGATATAATTCATAGGGAACTGAAAAAGATAAACAAACAAGCATGTTGTCTTTCAAACAAGCAAGTTCTTGCTATGGGTAATCCTCTTCTAGAGAAATTAAAATTTTGCGAATAGCGACGTTCAAGAAGTCGGCAAAAGAAACTGCGGTATGTATACCGGAATGACAGTGCGGCATCTATCATATTTTGTACGGAACAGACGTAACACATCACAGTTGCCTGTCTTCGCAACGGAAAATATAGTAAGCTTATACACAGTACTCTATACAGATGCTACCCTTATTTTTGACTTTGAAATCATGCACAGATTCAGCAATCCGTGTAAAAAGGTACTTAAGCATAACGGGTTCAAAAGTTTTTATAGTGAAATCATGCACTTATCTCAAAATGAGGATTGCATAGTTACAAGTAAAACATTAAAAAAGATTCAAGCGATACACTGGTTAAGGAAATCTCATTGCACACCTATACTGTGCGTTTGACTGTTATCTATCGACAATTACAAGAAATAAGTGGTGCGGCATCTGTCCCGGTTGCAGCGATTCTACCGGAGTTACTCTATGTATATTGAAAAAAGATGGAACATCATATTGGCCGCTTTTTAAAAACTATTAATACGCGGAAACTCAACCTTTTTTTCCCCTCCAAATTTTGAATTGCTTTCATCTGAACTCTATTAACATAAATGAACTGTATTAATTCACTACCTGCCACTAAAATTTAATCCTAGCCAAATATAGATATTGCAGTAAAGTACCGTTTACATGTCTTTCGAGGGACCGATCTGAAAAGACGTATAACTGCAAAATTAATAACAGGGATGAGATTCTTCAGTTTTTTGGCTGGTTTTAGCTTTTTGTGAATTAAGAAGAATTCTTTTTTTGTATGTTTTCTCTTGAAAATTTCCCCTTTTCCTGTAGATTTCTGCTGCTAGTTATTAATTAACTGCGTAATATTTTTATCTTGTAGCATGCTCTGATGTTTTACTTCTTAAAACTTCTTTCACATATATTAAGTACAAATATCACGTGTACAATTTTTGCTCTCATGTGATTTCAGTTTTTTGCCTTTTTGCCAATCTCATCCCTGTAGTAAGCAACTTGAAATACATTACAGGTTTAACGCTAGTAATGTAAATTTGTCAAAATATAACAATTTTAAGTTTTTTTTTATAGGTACAAGCACAATGAAACATTAACTGAATTAAAAAAACACATAAAACTGAAACAAATCATACCTTTATTGTTTTATATCTTAAATGCTGCATATCTTTAGTATAAAAATAATACACGTAGCATGCCAGTTATAAGATTCACACAGGCATTAAATTAAAAGCAATCTAGTCGTCTGAGTATTTTTAATTATTAATTACTATATTGCTGGTTCAATTGCGTTCATGAAATGTCTTTTAAAATATAGTCGACTGCGTGTTTTAAGTTACGTGGCAAAAAGTAAATCACTCCTCAGATCCTTTATTTGACGTTCGTCCTACGAAAAGTTTTTCGCTAAATTGGACAAAAATCACTAAAACAGAAAAATTTTCAGATTTTAGCAAGGTGAAAAACGACGTATAACCGAAATTGTGCCATTGTGCGTCCTATAAGAAGCATTTTTACATTAAAAAGAGTAGGAACGATTAATCACAATAACGCAAGGCTGAATCCAAAAGGGCAATTTAAACATTGAAAGTTCAGTGCCTGTTGATACGCAAAAATTAACGTGGAAATTTGCTCCATCAAAAGCATAAGTTTTCAGAAAAGAAATTTTATGATATATGCGTACGGCATAGTCCTTCAGGAAAATATAACAAAATAATTAGGATTCTGGTTGTTCTTTAAAAAAATGCCAATCTTGAGGAGCAACACATGTAGTGTGACAAGGCCACACCTGGAGGTGACAGCCATGAAGAAAAAGAATTATGACGGCAGACTTACGACCGCAATTAAATGATAATGAATAAAATTTTACCATCACTTCAACATCTAAATGAAAACCGGGAATTTTTAAGACCTTGGTACAATTCCATCTAACTTTTTAAGTAGAAGTTTTAGATAATTCAATTAGACATTTTTATTACTAATACGATGTAAAACATTTCATTGATAAATGATTATGTTAATACACAGTTTTAGCTTGTTTTATTGTAAAAGCTGTAGCATAGTTATCATCATGATTGAAATTAAAGTAAAATTAGCGTTCAGATTGTTTATACGCTCGGAAAACCACCCTTAATTTCTTGAATCTATTTTTACAACTTCGTTAATTTTTAAATCTTCATCTGTGAACGATTTTACAAAAGAAAGAGTGTTCACAAAAAATATCCCAACTTTGAAGGGCAGCAATTGCAATAGGAGGCCATATCCAATAGGAGGTGGAGGGTTAATCATTCGCACATTATTTGAGATACATATATAATGATTGTAGTATGAATTATATGCATTTAAAAACTATCGCGTAGAAGCATTAAGTTAAAATTAGACAAAACATGACATTATAACTTATCAGGTTGTAACGAAAGTTTTCCGCCATATCTGCCTGAAAAACTAGCTTCTAACTCCTTAGATAACTGTTTTTGAACTTTCGGTACCAAACCTGCACAGTGTCACACGATACAACAATAGTACTTAAAGCTGTACTCATAATTCGTTGATATTCTGTAGCTGACTTTTTGCAACACAACTGGAAGTACATGATGGTTCTAATCCTCTAGAGTGATAGTTCCATTTGAGACACCTTATACTTAATGATAACTATATTTTTTACAGATTTCACAACACAGTGTTATAAAGTAAACCTCTTTCTTTCCAATGCCAAAAATCGTTTGACAAAATATGAGCCAATACGCCAACGAGAACTGTGTGCTGACGAAGTTTGCGGTGGCGGGAAACTTTCGTTACAACCTAATACATAGTTCTGGGAGAAACTGATAGGATTTGTATTTATTAACATATAACTCACTCACCCGAAATTTCTATCTAGCATGGAACACGAACAAAATGCAGCAGACAAACAGAAAAGGAAGACCCATCCCGCACTGTTTTCAGCATCTCCTGTTAAAGTTTGGTTTTTATTTTTCCAGCTTATACGAGCGTCTTCTGTTGTGCCGCTCTCGGCAACTACTGAAAACTTGAATAACGGAAACGCCGGACATGCTGTAAACGTGTAAGCACAGCGGCCAAATGTTTCGGAATACGGTAATTAACCACGGTTTAAACAGGAATTTTCGGCTTAGAATATAGGACAACTTTTGCGCTTAGCATGACAGTTGCCGACACTTTTCAAAAGATGCTTTAGAAAATTACTTTTTACGAAAAGTGGTTAGTTGTATACCAGCATAGTTGGCAGTGACGTGTAAGGCGACATCTCCTGTAGATTGAATAGGATATCGTTCGTGCTCCTATAAGAAAGCTCTTTCTACGGGAAGGAGAATTTCAAATGGGGACCTCATTGCAATCGGGGTATTCTTTTTTAAACACCGTGTGTTTCGAGAACAAATTATCTTTATTTACAAGTAAATATTTAACGTGAAAAACATACTCCTTACATGCACTAGACGAAATTCTTTGACTTTTCTGAAAAACAAATCGCTGAATAAAAATATACCTATCCAAGGAAAAAAAACTGTACAAGTTACTGTTTACGATTTTCATTCGACAACTTATACCAGTAACAAAAGTAAAGAAGCATAAAGTTTATGGTGTTAAGAAAGACTTGGCTTGATTTTTAGTTTTTTTTATGTTCAACTTTTGAAAGTTTTTTACGTTTCATTTACTTTAATTAGACTTAATTCACTAATAAATTGGTCGTTACTCTAAATCTTGCGTACGCTTCATTAACTGATGTTTCTGCAAATTCAGCTAATTTTTAATGCCACTTTCTTTTAATATACTATTTCTTCAGGAAAAATAATAAAAATCGTACTTTCACAAAGCATATTGATTTTAATGTGTATTTCCTATAAATCCTAATGCTCTTATTGAAGAATTAGCTCATTAAATATTTTAAAATTATTAATGAAATATGTTTTATGTATCGAATAATTTTAATATGCATGTTTATAAGCACATCACAATGCTGTGTTATATATTATTCATTTTTCAGATAAATAAATACACATATAAAGTTAA
Organism: Cheiracanthium punctorium; assembly: GCA_038373885.1. NCBI lineage: Eukaryota > Metazoa > Arthropoda > Arachnida > Araneae > Cheiracanthiidae > Cheiracanthium > Cheiracanthium punctorium. The sequence goes on along the minus strand of JAWZYV010020035.1, from coordinate 300,173 downwards.
TTAGACATCTAAAGTTAATTAAAGTTATATATATAACTTTAATTAACTTTATATGCCTAATTAACTTTAAACTCCCGATTACGTGTATAGTTTTGTAATAAACTTCACTATGCCATTATTAAATTTTAGAATGGTTACTGTTTTAAATATAAAAGAAAGAGATAAAAAAGAATACTGATAATTATTCACGAAGGCTTGGGTTTATTTGTTTTCCCCCCATATTTTTATTTTAAAAAATAAACCTTACGGTAATAAACATTTAAATTGTGTCGTTCCTTTTATCTTTTCAATCATGTAATACAGCTCTTTAAGTACTTCATTCATTTTTACGTAGTATTCTAAAGACTATTCTCTCCCGAAGTATCTGTACGATGAAAAGACGTACGAATTATTTAAAAATGATTGCAAAATCGAATTGAGATGTTCGAATCGATATAGGAAAAGGGAAAGGTAAAGAAATCGCTTAAGCTGTTTTAAATATAAAAAAGAAAAAGATGAAAATTGCAGGTAGAATATTTTTTAGAACTTGGTATTTTAAGATAAAAAATACTAAAATGGCAATAAAGAACAATAGACATAGCAAATTTAAGTACAATGAAAAATTTAGATTGAAAAGGTGTATGAATTTTAAACGCTCTCTAACATACAAGGATGTGACTTCTAGCAATATCTTTCAAAACCCCATAGCATTCTGTGATAAATCATGACTGAAGTGATATACAGACTACGGTGCTGACATTTTGACAAAATATCTCTTTGCACCCGACGCATAGTGTGACCAACGGGGTGTGGTCATATTGGTCCTAGATAACCGCAGTAAGATGGTCACACCCCCTAGGTCACATGTGTCCTCGAGTGCAAAAGTATGTGACCAAAATATCAGCACCACAGCCTGTATATCTTCTCAACCACGGCGATTAACACTGGGATTCCCGTGTGGTAATTAGTGTTTTAATTTATAAGGCATAAATTCTGCTTTAGTGTCTGGATTGTTGTTGTGTCGTTAAAACTGAAGGCAACTAACTTTCGCCATGAAATTTCGCACAAACTGGTTAAAAGGAAACACGAAAAATTTTTTTAAATCTAAAATAACTAATCATTGCCCTGTTTTCGCTAAAATATTTATGCCTATTTCTGTAAGATTTTTTATAATACGAAGTCAAAAAATTTCACATGCGTGCAGTAATCTCTCTTATTATCACACAGTTTCATAAATTAATTATAAAATGTAAGAATAAAAATGCAAGCATGTACTACTATTGTAAATGTGGTCGGGGACTACCTCCTGCCCTCTTATGCCCCAGAGTGTGGGTGAACGGAAATAGCAATGTACTTAGCAAAAATACTTAGGTGCACATCTCACCATTTGGCTATAGACAGTTAGTCTGAGAAGCCGATGTAGCGAACTTGGCCATCTTAAACAAAGTTCCAACATTCCGTCTCCTTCCGTTTGTTCCAAATTTGCAGCAGATTTAATTTTTAAAAATTGCTTTATTCAGAGCATTTTGTTATGCAGACTTCACAGATTCACAGTTCGTAGCTAAATCGTTAGGTGCGTACCTTAGCATTTTCGTAAAGCGAATGGCTGACGAAATATACAGCCCACAGCGCTGACATTTAATTAGAAAATTAAACATTTTAAAATGCTTATGTATGCATTTTAGAAACTTAATATTACAAATTCTGTTAGCGTAACATTTGCTCAAAAGTAGCTTCTTTCGGCTGCAATACAAATATGCACTCGTGTCGAAAACTCTTCTTGTACTTTGCGTAGCATTCTCGGTGCTACACATATACGATTTTGTAAGTCTGACCAAGGATAGATTTTTATAGAGCCTGACTATAACCTTCTGCTTAAAGATTAATATTCTAAAATTAGTTTTGCTTCTTTCTCCGCATTATGCCAGAAAATGAAATTAAAACATATAATTTAAAATATCAATATATATAGGGTTGCTTAACTCTTCAGAGTAACGGGACCTTCTTAAACGTGGAAAAGTGACTTAAGTCAAAATATTTGCTGCTTTATTACTCGGTAAATTTAAGTCGTAGAAGAACGAATTTTTTTTATTGTGTGCATAAAATTGTGTAAAGAAAAATTTTTTAATAAAACTAATAGGACCAGGGTACCGCGTAAAAATTTAAATTCTGTAATTTCTATAGGATTTGATTTATTGACTTCGATTGTTTCTGATATAATAGATTATACGAAGCATTTTTGCAACTGGAACTATGTGTCTCTGACTAACGGTTTAGGAAATATATAGATATTCATAGGGAGTCCCAAAAAGGTGACAATACGCAATATTTAAAAGTATGATATCTTAAAGTTGAATTAAACTAAATTTAATTTTACGATAAACTGATGGGAGTATCATTAAATTCATCAAGAATCATATAGACTAACATCGTTTAAATAATAATGAAAAATCTAATAAATTATTACAGAAAATGTGTCTTATGTGCAATTTTTAATAGGATATCATTTCATCTTTGATCTGAGTATTAAATAGTGGAAAAAATACTCATCGAAATTCTGGCTTTAGAAAAGAAATATACAAGTGCATCGAAATATTTAAGCGCTTTAGGAGAGCGCTTTTTTTCCGAAAATTGCTTTACATTTCTGAAAACAAAATAAGACTGCAGCATGTGTACGCAAATATGAAAGAAAAGAAATCATTAAAATCAACTCACCAATATACAAAGTGTGCAAAAAAGGTGGTAACGGGTTTCATTTCTGTATCTATTACAAATAAGCGGGCGATGTAAATTAAAAAATTGTTCAACATAAGGTAGAAAAAAAAAGACTACTTTAAGAAAAATATTCTTCTCTTTAAATTTGAAGAAGTTACATTTTCGAAATTGTATACAGCCCCCCCGCACAAAAAAATTCTCAATTAGTAAAATGTGCCCCCATACACTGAAGAGATGATTTACAAAATTTCAGCCTTTCATCATAATACGTCTCAGAGGTATCTTTAAAATAAGCTCATCATGGGCTATACATGAATTTCAATGTAAACGTATATTGCTACAGTGAGAAAAATGCATGATTCCATAATTTCTGTACAAATCCTGAAACACAATCATCCGTTACGATTTTTCTCCTTCCAGAGCTTTGAAAAGTGGTTTAACCCAGCATATATGTACACCCTCCAAAAAAAGTATTCGAGCAAGAGAGAAATTTCCTACGGTGGTTTCGTATATTAAAAATTATTTATATTATAATATGAATTAGACTATGTATAAATATGACTTCCATATTTCTATCAAGTTGTGCGTTTTTCAAGAACTCAATTATTATTCGCAAATCTAAAATAGGAAATTTCTCTCTTGCTCGAATACTTTTTCTGGAGGGTGTATCTTCATATCTCTGACACTTTTTCGGATATAATTCTAAAAATTCTATTCTCAGTATAAAAAATCTCTTTTGTTTAGTACCAAGAGGATGTAGCGCCAATCATTGGTTCTTGTGTACCGCAAGACATGGAGCTACCTGTCTCGTTAGTTTTTGTTGAATCCGAAACGTTTTGGCAGTTTTCCGCGAACTTGAAAATTTGAAGCAACCTCCTCTTTGCAGCAAACGCTGATTATTTGTATTGGGGAATCCAAAAGTCAGGACAAACTTTAAAAATTAATAATTCGAAAACTAATCAAGATACAAAGATTCGGTTTGCACCAAACGGATGGAAAAGAAACCGGGTTTTGAGTGGCAACAAAACAAAAATAGTTCTCTTGGTGTCCAACAGATGGCGCTGTCGTATTTCTGATATAGGATTATGCAAAGTGACAAGCGATATAAAAGGGAGCAACTGGAGCAGGTAATAGTAGTCGAAGCTTCTACGCATGGAAATGCTATCCATAGTTGAGAAAGCCCTCTTAGTCAAACTTTATTATAAGAATGCGGAAAGTGCCAAAGCGGCATTGCGAGCATATCGCTACATGAAGGGCATGCGAGGGAGAAAAGGACCAATAACGCCTTCTGCATTGCTCAAAATGATGAAGAAATTTGAATCTACCGGATCTTTGGCGTCACGTGCAAGAAGTGGTCTTCCCTCAACAGCCGCTGCTGTTGTCACGACAGTGGAGCACACGGTGCAATCCATGTCGGCGATTTCTGCACATGGGAAGAGCCGTGCCCGAGAAGTTTAGAGGCAGACAGGAGTGTCGTACGGAAGGTGTGTGGAGAGCACTGCGAATAACTCTTAAACGGTATCCCTATAAGTTGCAACATAACCAAGAACTGAAACCTCCTGACTTCGACTCTCGTCAAGATTTTGCCAATTGGGTATTCAATAAAATGGAACAGCAGCACGACTGGTTCCACACTGCGCTTTGGACACATGAGGCGCATTTCACACTTTCTGGCGCTGTTAAAACCCACAATTGCCGAGTGTGGACCACAGAAAATCCACATGCATTTGTTGAGGTAACCTTTGCAACAGACTAAAGTGACAGTCTGGTGTGGCTTCACTGCTGATTTCATAATTGGTCCATTTTTTTTTCTAGGAAGTTACACAGACGGGTTTCAAAACAGTTTCTATCACTGGTCAGCGATATGCAGCACTGTTACAGAACAACAATATTCCTGAACTGCAAGCGTGACAGGCACTTCAAAAAGTCACCTTTATGCAAGATGGAGCACCACCTCATATTGCTCTGTCTGTACAACATCTGCTACGTTCAACATTTGGGAAGGATCGCATTATCAATCGCTGCTTTAATCAATCATAGCCTCCAAGATCTCCCGATCTTACGCCCTGTGACTTTTGGCTGTGGGAATTCTTGAAGTCAAAAGTGTACCGCGACCAACCGGCATCACTAGCAGCACTGAAATATGCCATCTGCCAAAATCTGTCTGCCGTAACGCAAGAAATGCTACTAAATGCTGTGAACGGTGTGGTGACTCGTCTCACAACTGTACTTCTGAATGATGGGCAGCACATTGAAAATTTACTGTAGTACCAATTAACTGTAATTAAGCTGACTTGTAAGTTGTCAACATTTTTTCATTTGTAAATCATCTTTTGGTGAGATAAAACACTACAGTGCTATCTGTTGTTCGCTTCGAGAACTCTTTTCGTTTCGTTGCCACACAAAACCCGGTTTCTTTTCCATCCGTTTGGTACAAGCCGTATCTTTTTATCTTGATTCGTTTTCGAATTATTAATTTTTAAAATTTTTCCTGACTTTTGGATCACCCTATATACCAATTAATGAGACAAAGCATTAGTGGCCATCAGCCATACATCTTATTTAAAATATAGCCTCTCAATTGCTGGTTGCTCTTTTAGAACTTGTAAAGAGGCATCAGTTTCATGCATTCTACATTACTGCATTTAATAGTAACTATGAAAATTATGTCACTGGTAATATTTGCTATTATTATCAATTTTATTCAGTTGTTCAGTTTTATTAAAATAACTGTAACATAAATTGATTCACGTCTTCCAGGAATTTTAATCCATTTGTAATACCTTGATCGATAAAGATTATTGCTGCAATTTAACCGATGGGTTAAAGCTCTCCATTTTCCCAGAATATAACTAACATGTTATGGAATATAACAAATGATATTAAGCAGACAGAAGCTTTAATTTAAATTTAATGTATTGTGCATTGACACTGTTCCGCATTAATAATTAAATGCAAGTAGGTTTGAAATATCACATTTTAAATGATAAAGATATTTTGAACGATCTTGACGGCGAATTCTTAAATAAGCAAAGGCATAAATGTGTCTGAAATTTTTTTAATTTTTCTCCTCAAATGTTTAAAGTCTATTTGAACATAATCGTGAAATAACATTTATTAGGGGATTAAATAAGATACTTTGTAGAACAATATACAAGGTGTGTCATCAAGACAGCCTGATTTCTGGAGTCTGACTCCTCGTTTATAAATGCCCGATATAAAAAATGCCCGAAGAAGTGTACCTCTGAAAATCGGGCAATATATCGCCAGAAATTACAAATACTTCTCGCAATCACTTGTCATGATTAAAATTTAAATATCATTCCCAATATCTACACTGAAAAATGTATTCACAATAGAATGTGAGGTAAAAGCAACGCCAGGTCATACAATAGTTTTAAGTACTTGATTTTTCAAGCACACAGTATTAAAAGAAAGCACAAACGCACACAAGCACATGTTCTGTAAATTTATTGCAATTAATTTTTCGAGCAAATACTGTAAATTACAACAGAGGAATGCAAATTTGTAAACTTAAGAATATAAAATTCCGATTTCTTCCCGTCCGAATTGTAACCTTAACCTCTAAACTTTTAAAGAGACAGATTTCTAAAGTATCTCACGTTGCTATGTCTGTGACAGAACTCCCAATAGCTTAATCCCTTTCCAATGGACCCGATCTCATAACTTTGGTACTCTTAAGAGGACTTACTTGGAACAGGAATAATAATATTTAACACTTGTACGTAAATAAAAAAACTAGTACTTTTCTTCGTTCCATATTTATTTTAAATGCTTGATTTGAAAAATAACAATTTTACTCTCTCAATTTTAATGTGTTAAAATTTTGTGTTGGCTGGATACACCTAATAATAATTATTCTATCGTTGACTTATTCTACATTTTAAGAAACAGGACAAAAATTTAAATGGGGAAATAAAAGAAATCAGTAACTCCTGCGTGTGCGGTGTGGCATCTCATACGATCGGCGTCGCATGCTATCACTGCCTCCTAGACACAGAAAGCCTGAGAGCTGAAGCTTTGACGCCATCATTAGGCCTTCAAGACCTGACGTTACCACACTTTCATTCTCATAAAGTAAAACTATTTCATATTTCTGGTGAATGCTACAAATATTAAAAAGTATCTTAGGTGAAAGATAAACATTAAAATACGTTCGTGACACAAAACAATTCATTATGATTTACTCCCTTATTACATTATATAATTAGTTACAGTTAAAACTGCTCTTTTTGTAAAATTAATTTTTCTATCTCAATTCTTTAAAATGTTGTTATGCGAGAGTAAATTCACCAGAAATTTCGAATAGTTTTACTTTATGAAATTTAATCTGTGATGACGTCACCTTTAGATGGCCAACTGATGACGTACAGGTGGTTAGGCGTTCTATATCTAGGAGGCAGTGATGCTATGCGACGAAAAGCAACCACTTTTTCAGTACAGAAAGTTCTGGCTTATATTACCGCAACATTTCAAAGTTAAGAATCTGGACTTTTTACGATTTCTAAAAAACGTTTAAGAAAAATTACTGTTAACAAAAAGTGGTTAATTATGTTCCGGAGCAGTTGGCAACTCTGGAAATGTTACCACCCTTTAAGTAAAAGAAATAACCACTTTTTATGAACAGTATTTTTGTCGTAGAATACAGCAAACCCTCCAAGAAAAGCTATCGCATTTCTAACTAAATCTTAAGGACGTTTAAAAATATTCGGTTTTCAAAATATTGTGTTTTGTAAAGGCTGGTAACTCTGGAAGAAAATGCTATTTATATATACACATGGGGTAGGAAATTAGAAAAAAATATAACCGACCAAAAATGGGTTAAAAGATAGTTTTTACTTAACTAAATAGCTACAAATTCCACAAGTAAATGAACATAATTAATCTAAAGTCAACGGTTTTGAAGTATATATCTAGTCGGTCTAGATTATGTGTACTTTTGATTAAGTAAAATCATGATTTTTCGAAATTCTATAAGTCAAATGAACTTTAAAAAGTTTCGTTACTTGTATAAAATTTATTATTTTAAAATAAATCATCACTAATACTGTTTAAAATACAATGTTGAAATAGCGCGAGGGTAAAAAGAACGAAAATTGGCAGCTTTCAAACACACAGTTGCAGGGAAAGGGGCAATAAGTCCAAGAACATACAGTACTATCAGGGGCTGGCCTTCTCAAGTACTCATTGCAAAAGTTGCTACTTCATATCAGAAACATAATATTCGAAAATTGATAGAATATCTTCAACATGGTATGGTCATTTACAAATGTTATTTGTTTAATATCATGTAATATCAAATTGCACACTAATTACGGTAAAAAGGGCTTGAACGTCTGCTTACTGTACATGTTATATAGCGATTACAGAAAAGAATGAAACAAAAGTGGTTGATGCATGCTTACTACTGGTAGGAAATGCAGCACAAAATGGGGAAGTTTTTCATGTTCTTACAACAAATTTTTACAGTGCATTCTATTTTATGAAAAGTCAGCGGCTTTTGAATAGGTTAAGTACAGCCTATCACGTTACAAGTTTTATTTGTTTTACCGCAACATTTTAGTCGTGATAACGAATAAAATATATATAATTTTCGCAAAATTTTATGATATTTTCAAAGAATTTAAACATTTTGAGAACTTTGTTTAATTTGAGTAACCACCTATCATTTTGTCAATTTTTATTTCATTCACTTGAGTCATTATACGATACGTGATGTGACACGTGACACAAAAGTCGCAACATTTTGCACAATTTTCTCAAATTAAAAATTCATTCGAACTTCAAAAAATGTTGGCATCTGTTAAGTTAATTCAACTTCTATAAGGTTACCAAACTTTATTCCATTCGCTTGAGCTCCTCTTGGGTGTTGCTGAAATAAATAAAGCTTCACGTACAGAATAAAAGAATGGTAGATCGTATCCAGTTCAACCAGCATACCCCGCTCTTGTTTCTTTCTCACAAATGACTGTTAATTTTCGTCTGTGATATTTTTAACTGACATCTTTCTGAGAAATTTAATAATAATTATACTTAATAAGTCTAGCTGTGAACTATACTTTCTCAGCTATTGATATATCCTTACAAAAAAATTTGTTCCCTTTACAATATTAATTTATTGCGAACGAAAACATGTGTTTTTCAAAACAAATCATTAGGGATCGACCGATACCAGATTTTAACCGATATCCGATACTTTTTTACAAGGGACCGTATACGTATTATAAGATTTGATATATCATGGATGCAAAAGATTTTTCACCACTGATTTTTACATAGCAATTTATGCTTGAAATAAGGTCAAATTTCTAAGCTAATCAAGACTTGTGGAGAATTGGCAGCTATGTATATCGACTACATTTTCTGTCGCACTGGGAGAAATGTTTCTCTGTGTCTACATTTTTCCAAATGCAAGTGATAGTAAATTAGGGTGTATATAAAATTAAGTTTTCTGTTTTAATATGTGTACAACCCCTTGTAAAAAGTATCGGGTATTGGTTAATGTATGGTATCGGTCGATCCCTACAAATGATTAACTAAAGTTATTTTATTTAATAACTGCTACTACGTTCAACGTATTAATCCAAATGCTTGGATACTTTTCTGTACATTTCTCAGAGTTAAATTGACACTCTATAGCAGCGGTGCGCAAACCGGGGGTCGCGACCCCGGAAGGGTCGGAGAAAATTTTGGGGGATCGCCAAATTCAAAGAAATTCAAATTTATGAAAAATCTACAATTATTCATTTCAAAGAACGGAAATAATACAAGAGAAGAAACTGACAGTTATTATTTTACGAGCGCGATATTCGCGATCGCTATCACGGGCTTCAAAACCCCGGTATCATGTATCTCTAATGGATCCAGAGGATGACTTACGGCTTGCGATTTCCAATACAGATCCGAACATAGAAGCAATCATGAGCTCTTTGCAAGCACATTCTTCACATTGGCTTTTTATGATGTAAAGTTTTTTAAAAGTATTTTTGATTAAAAAATATTTATATCCATATGCGTAAATAAAGCATTGTTTCATAAAATTATGTGTTGATTCATTAACTGATTTTTATGATGCTACAACTTTTATAACATTTTTATGATGGTTTATAAGTTTGGTGCGCTATTTTAAAAAGGCGTTATTTCAATCGATGACGTCACGACACTCTTTTAAAAACTTTAAGAGCAAATCCCAGAAAGAATTTCTATGTAACTTCTTTGTCAATTAAACAAAATGTCTACTGTCTATCCAGGGGTCGCGACAAAATTTTACACAAATAGGGGTCGCAAATGAAAATAGTTTGCGCACCACTGTGCTATAGCATTCAGTCCAATCGATGTTATTATTTTAATTGGGTAAATATTTGTTAAAATAAATAATATGTATTCTAATTTCTTATTAACCAATTTACACTAAGTTTACTGCATGGGTAACCTTCATTTTCGGTAACTTTCTTATCATGTTTTTTGAATTGTCAGAGAAAATATTAGTCTTTATTTTTGCTTGTCTTCAGATGCCTTAAGCAGTGATGCTTCTGAAAATTCCTGCGTATTTTCATACATTCATTCAACAAATGGTATAAGTTTTACATCTTAGTAAACCCGACTTAAGATTTTCCTTCCACAAGATTTTATTACAAAATGTTCTCCCCACTACAACAATTTCCGGTTCAGAACGAAGATATCCCATACTTTGGAGAAACGTTTCCTTTTATTTCCTCTAAAATGAATACTGACTACCACAACTTCCACATTTTTATTATCAATAAATCTGCCAAATGTGTTGTTTTTTCGGACGCGATTGGACACAGTACAATAATTTTTATATTCTTTTTAGAGTCAATTCAGAACTCTACTTAATTTTATTGTGTAGACGATGTCCATGACAACATATACCGTGGTTTCACTTCTTCGCTTTCCCTTATCCTATTCTGGATGGTTTCGAAGTTTTTAAAATTAAAAAATGTTTATATAACTAAAGGGGCGTTTAGCCTGAGAGAATCAAATTTTAAACTGTTATTTATATTTTAAGATGTAAATTTATGTTAAGAATGAAGATATTAAAGTAAAATTATGAAATTAAAATTTTACTAAATTACGAAATCATATTGATATTTAAATGCTGAGAAAGAAAACATTTCGATTTCTAACTCCAATTATGACCTATTATCGTTTATAATTTAATCTTCTAAATATATTTAAATATCATTCTCAATAAAACTACTTTATGTGCTTTTACATAAACTTTAAAATTTGTTGCATAATTACAATAACTTGAATCTTAAAATACATTGCTCAAAACAATTAAAGGATATTGTAAGTTTTATATAAAATAAAGATATAAGCGAGATTTTTTTGCCGAAAATGGAAGAAGAGAAACACAAATGCAAATTTTTCTGATTTTTAAACTGTGGAGTATGCTAATTTTGAGTTCGACGTCAAAAACGTCGCTTCAGTGGCAACGAATGAAATTGGACAATGAAGACAACGATGATCGGCATTCAGTGACAGCTTTGTTTCGATGAGTACGATGTCTCAGCGAAGTAATTTAACCGATTCAGAAGCTTGGAGAGTTAGAAGGGGGCCAAACTCAAGCCGAAGTAGCGCAAGCCATTGGAGTGTCACAAAGTGTGCTTTCCAGGAACCGGTTTTTGGAGAGTGGAAGTGCAGGCCGAAGACCAGGGCAAGGTCGTAGACGGGCAAAAAACGCCCAATGAAGACCGTTATTTAGTGTTAACGGCTCGGAGACACCGGAATATGAACGCAACTCTTCTCCAACAACCCCTTCGCTCGGCTACTGGCACCACGGTTTCAACTCAGACTGTCCGAAACTGGCTCCATGGTGTAGGTCTTTATGCTCACCAACCGATGGTATGTGTTAGACTAACATCAAGGCATCGTCGCGACCGCAGGGAGTGGGCAACAGAGCATGTGAACTTGAGGAGAAATGAATGGAGTAATGTTCTTTTAATGGAGTAATGTCCCGTTTTTCAGTTCATCCTGATAATAGGCGTATTTTCATCTGGAGTGACCGTGGCAGTAGGAATAATCCTGCGTTCGTGCACCAAAGTGTCAGCTTTGGCGGTGGTAGAGTGTTGGTGTATGGTGGTATCTCCATTGACGAGCGCAGAGACCTCTACATCATTCGAGATGGACCTCTGACTGGTCGCCAATATAGGGAGGAGATCCTCAGACCTATTGTAGTCCCTTACGCTGCAGCAATCGGAGATGACTTCATTTTAATGGGCGATAACTGCAGGCCACATTGTGCAAACCTGGTGGAGGCCTTTTCGAGGAAGGAATCGTACGAATGGAATGGCCACCGTGCTCTCCAGACATGAATCCAATAGAGCACGTTTGGGACGCTCTAGAAAGACGAGTTGCTGGCCGCCAACCACCCCCACAAACTCTCCAAGAACTGGAAAGAGCTCTTCTGGAAGGACTCCACTCCAGGGAAGTCACTCCAGGGATCTTGAGATGATGCCGATGATGTAACTTGGCGGACAGCGGGATGTTTCAGATGGTAATTTTTCTCTGCCCTGGAGCAATAGCGACAACTGTCTATGCAGGGCCTTCTCGACAAAGCATCTGCATTTCCATGAGATGACCCTTTCCGATGACGTATCTCGATGTCATATTCTTGTAGTCGCTGTATCCACCTGGCTATTTGGCCCTCCGGATTCTTGAAATTTAGAAGCCAGGTTAAAGAGGCATGGTCCGTTCGGAGCAGGAACTTTCGGCCGTACAGGTAATGATGGAAGTGCTCCACGGCCTTAATGATAGCAAGGAGTTCCTTTCTCGTAACACAATAGTTACGTTCTGCCTTTGAAAGGCATTTGCTCCAGTAAGCAATGACGTGTTCTTGGCCATCTATCTCCTGGGACAAAACTGCTCCGACACTCTCCTTACTTGCGTCTGTGTCCAGGATAAATGGCTTGTCAGGGTGAGGATACGACAAGATCGGCGAAGATGTTAAAGCCGTCTTCAGTTCGTTGAATGCGTCCTCACATTCCTCAGTCCATAGAAATTTCTGTCCAGTCTCGGTCAATTTGTGAAGAGGTCTTGCAATTTGAGAAAAGCCCTTCACGAATTTTCTATAGTAAGTACACAGACCGAGAAAACTTCTTAAGTCGTGGATATTCTCGGGACGACCCCACTTCTGACACCAAATGTTGCGGAATTACTCTGCTACTCCTTGGGTTCGTCGTTCTAAAGTCCTGTTGGTGTAAAAAGTTCAAATAAAAAGTCACTTGTCAGGATGGAACACAAACTTTATTGCTTCTAGATCTTCGTAGTACAATCAGCTGTACACAATTCACAAGCACAATCTAGCAATAACGTGCTTTTAACAATCCGCTTGGATCAGAAGCTCTCACAAATGCTGTATTTCTCCATCCGTAGGCTCCTGGAATGACACAGCTCTAACATTATGCCGCTCTTTTCTTACGGCCAGCTGAGCTGCCTCTAGCTTCATGGCGAATACGAGGGCAGACCTGAGATCTTTATAATCCGCCAAGATCAATGCTTTCTGAATTTCAGAGTCCACGAGGCCTTCAATAAAATGTTGTACTGCAACTTCTTCTCGAACATTATCAGGATAACTGCCATAGGCTAGATGACACAGCCTATCTATGTCGGAAGCCAGCTCTTGGAGGGTCTCGCCAGATCTCTGCATCCTTGACTTAAGTTGGATTCTACTATATTCTTTCTGGCACTTCTCTCCGAATTTCATCTCCAAGGCACTTGCGAGGGCGTCAAAATCTCCTATCTTCGTCGCTCCAATAGTTTGCAATACGTTAATTGCATCTCCGCTAAGGGAAGCTTAATGTTAAGCAATTTTTTATTTAATTATATACTAAATTGATTTATTTTATTTTTATTAAATCTATTAATTTTTATATGCATACATGTTAATTACTGATAATTGTCTAATAACAGTAAATATTTAGACTATATCTAAAGTTATAGTACTTGATTATTGTAGTTTAAAACTAGTAACTAGTAACTGTACACTGAAAAAAATATGCGTTGCTAATAACCGCACATTGTGCTGTAATTACTTCTGACTGAAGTGCGACGTGGATGTAGAGTGTTTAAAGATGGAGCCATTCGAGGTAAAAACAGCAATTCAAATTTGCAAAAAAATAATGATGGAACTGTTCAGCACTGACTCTTCGGGCGATGCGCGCTTCTATAAATAGCCGACGCAGGAGTACAAGAGGTTTCCAGAAAAGTCAATTTCTCGAGGGTTCTACATAAAGCGTGAATTTTGATTACGTCATAGAAGAGAATTGTTAGGTTATTATGCTTTTTAATGCAGGAAAACAACTTCAGGCCCATTGGGAAAATCGCGCCAAATGACCAAAAGTCGCCAAGCTTGGCGACTTTTGGCGAAATATCGCCAATTTGGCCAAAAATAAGTCCTCAAAAATGAAGAGATCTAAGCTCTAGGACTAATATTTCTCGAGTTTTCTAGAAGCCATAGAAAAACATATGGGAAAGCGAAACCTCCGTATCTCCGTTCTAATTGGCCGATTTTGATGCAACAAAAAGCAAAATTTATCTATTTGAAGCGTAGAATACGAATTTTAACCATTTTAAGCCCCAGAGCAGCGGTTGCACCGAAAATTCGTAACAATATTTTGTTCAATATAAAATTAGTACCAATGAATATATTTTCAATCCCTCTGTCACAAATAATTCCTTGTTAATAAAAACATCACATTCTTTTTATGTCAGGACAGAAAGCTGTAAAACTTCTTGCTTGAAGGATATATTTTTTTTTCATGCTGGGTTCGCAGGAAGTCCGTAGAGACATTTAAAAGTTCATAAAAAGAATATGGATACGAAAGTGCAGTTTTCACTTACAAATTCGAGAGCTAATTCGAGATGCTAATTTGTTTTCAACAAACAACATCTGAAATAAAAAGAAGCAAATATATAAAAAATCGCCATTAAGTTATTTGAACACAAATGTATCATTCAAAAGAATTTATTTGATTCTGACTGTAAAAGAAAAAAATAGTGCATGAATCCTTTATTCGATTTAGCAATTGATTTGGTGCTCAGAAACAATTAATTGCGCTTACGTAACCTATAATCGAGTTTTGTTAAGTGAGATTCTTTTATAAGCAGAGAAGTTGCAACCAATTCTTTGTTATTTCTTACAACTACTTCCTTCGCATACATCTGTTACCTTCAGGCTTATACATTCATGTGACTTTCAGAAATAAAATTTGGTTAACTTTGCGAAAATGAATATCATAACCTGCCATTACTTTTAGTGAAAAACTCGTCTTTTCATTATTAATTGCACCTTTTAATATTCTTTTTAAGTCTCTATAAACCGTATTCTTAAGTTGTACATGTGTCCAACTCGCATCATATGTACAAAAACGACACAAGGACACTTGTGGCATGCGCTATTTTTGAGAAGAAAAATATGAGAAAACTAAAGAGAATAAAAGTTAAAAGAGGAGGAAGAAGAAATTAGCAAAAAAGTACACAGCAATTTACATAATAAATTCTCTTTTTATAACTTTTTTTTTCTAACTTTTTTGTTCTTTCGAGTTTCAACTACTTAGCTTTCACACTTTGCTTACTTTTCAGTTTTCTCACTTCACTATTAATGTCTAATTTGGAACTAATTACAGCTGAAGATGAATGGACCTTTTAAATCACTTGATAGAGATAACTATACTCAACTTTTGTTGTTGTTGTTGTTCATACGGATTATTTTTATGAAGTGCTTTACTGATTTTAAACTTTAAACACTAGATTTTATGAGTGGATTGTTCTAATTAGATTATTTCTTTCTTTGTTGCATATAATTCAGGAAACTGCTACCAACTAACGCTATCACGAATTTTGAAATTCCTTAAATATATATATGCATGTATGTGTGTCTGTATATATATATATATATAAAATCTGCTATTTTAAAATTATATAATTACTATACTAGCACTTATATTTGGTCTAAAATACGTACTCTCACAAACTCCATTAAAAAGAAACTTTAAGTATTTTTCTATTTTTTCAAATCTTAACATTACTGGACATTTTTCTCACCTATTCTTCGATCTCATTGTTGCATGAGCTACTGCACTAACCGTAAACTTGACCAATAACAGTAATAATACACCTTCTAATTCTAACTTATTAATTACTTTCACAAATCCTGCAATCAATAACTTAAATTTCAATACAATATTATCTACTAATAACACTTACTTTCCCATTAAAAATGTCAATATTAAAAAGTCCTTTAAATTTCCCCTAGCCTTTGGTAGGAAAATATTTAACTATAACTCCTTCTCTAAAACGTATAACCCTTCTGATACACCACCCTGTATTTGCAATGACAATCACTATAGGAACTTCATTAATAGGGATTATGGAACACATTATTACTGGGGACCTCGCTATCATAAAAGATATACAATTACAAAAACTCATGCAGAAGGGCACTAAACACCGAATTCCTCCAAAACACTCTCTATGTGGCATTGTAACTCAATTCACATATGATTTAGATTATTACATATATAATACTGCCTTAAAATACAACACTCCTTTTGAAGCCTTCACTACTTGGAAAGTGAAAGTACTTTCAATCTTGAATTCAATTGAAGCACAATATTGCTAAATATGTAAAATACAGATCTCCTGTCAATAATCAATTTCATACTCAATTAGACTTTATAAAGCAGCATTTCATAATTACTTATGTAGATAAATCCTCCAATAATTATGCTTTCATATGTGAACAGTATATCACAGCTTGTTAGCCTCTTCAATTGTAAATAACAGTATCTATTCCTCTACTCATCTTTCTACTGTAGTCTGTTATAAAAAAAATTCTGGCTTTCTATAAACTTCTCAACCTACAACATAACAATCTACACTATCCTTACATTGTACTAATCCCTAAATTTCATAAATCTCCTTTAAAGTTTCGAACTGTTACAATAGAATGTAATACATATAGCAATGTAGCAAGTAAACTTCTATTAAAGATATTGTCTGTTATGCATGAGTATTATATTAAACGTAATGATTACTCTATCTCTATAGGAAATAGTTATGATCTACGCAATACAATATGTAATATTAGTAATATTACCTCTTTATATACCTATGATTTTAAAGATTTATTTAACAATATTCCTCTTGACCACCTTTACAATGTAATTAATGAATTATTTGAAACTTGTGTTAAAAATATTAAGCTTCCATCCCATGTGGATGTAACATATTTCAATTGTCTTTCTAAATTTATTATCTATGATAATTATATTCTACATAACAATAAAATATATCTACAAAATCATGGTATACCACAAGGTGGTTCAGCATCTAGTTATCTTGCACATCTATACTTATATTACTATGAAAAAGAATACACTAATTCACATATCATACTTAAACGATATATAGATGATATCTTACTTGTAAACACTACTAATAATAATAACATTATCTTCCCAATAAAATATCCTTCTGCTCTGGAATTAATTAAAAATGATATGCTTAACAATTCTGTTAGTTTTCTAGATCTAAGTATCTCCATCACTCCTAGAAATAGCCTTAGTTTAAATATATATGATAAGCGTAAAGATTTTAGCTTTAAAGTAAATAGCTTTACTCATTTTTCCTCCTGCTTACATAAATCTGTATTTCGCAATATCATCTATAATCACTGCTGTAGAATCAAGTTTCTATGTTCTGATGATTTCAAAGTCTCCAATTTTAAATCTCTATTCCTGTCAGCTAGACAATACAACTATCCCACTAAGTTCCTAAAATCTATTATATACAATTCTTGATAATGATGTGTCTAATGTCTTTGTTAATTTACCGGAGGTCTGGGTGGGGTTTTGGTTTTAAGGTTGTAATTGGATGGATGGGTCGTGCGGAGGAAGTTTTTCTCTTATTTAAAAAAAAAAGAGAGAGAGAGAGAGAGTAATATGTATAAAAACTATCTGGATGTGCATATGCATGCATATATATATCTGGAGGGACAAAAAGGGGGGGGGTCCTAGTTTGTGATTATTCTGTCCTACCTATATTTAATAATGCGAAAACATTTTTTTTCTTTTAATTTATTAATCTTCTGTCATACAATAACTTATTATTCATACTTTGTCACTATTAATAATCCTTATAATTTTAAAAACAATATGTTATATTTAATTGGCTATACTATCTTTTTTATTCAATAATTTTAATTTATTATTATTCTATATATCTTTAATTTAATTAATATACCCGGATACTCATAAAGTATAATAATATTACCCTTTAGTATTTGGCAACACCTATACATTCTTCTTTCCACTTTTAAACTTTTATTTTGTGGCAACACCAGTTTTCACTTTTTACAATTCTTAACATTGGCAACACGTATTACTTGTCTTCCATGTGCTCAAGATTGGTATGTAGATCTTTTGTTTTTTTTTTTTTACTTTTTATAGTAAGGTAGAGCCAACGCCGCCTACATATAGAAAGCCTTACAACTCCTACGTCGCCAACCTTTGACGTCATCATTTGGCCTACATTTAAAAGTTTTTATTTCATAAAATAAAAACTATTAATAATTTCTGGTAAATACTACAAATGTTAGAAAATATCTTATATTAAACATTAAAATTTAAATATCTTTCTCATACAAAATTATTCAGTATGATCTATTTCCTTATAATAGTATCTAATTAGTTACAGTTAAAAACTACCATTTGTCGTAAAATTATATTTTTTATCTCAAATTATTAAATTATTGCCAATCATGGGTAAATTCACCAGAAAATTTTAATAGCTTCATTTTATCAAAATCAAACTTTTAAATGTAGGCTAAATGATGACGTCAAAGCTTGGTGACGTAGCAGTTGTAAGGCTTTCTATATCTAGAAGGTGTTGGTAGAGCCCAGAACGTGTAGAGTGGATATCTCTTTTGATATGCGACACAACCGAAACCCTACTATTTTGTTTGCTTTTAATTATAATCCACTGTTCGCGGCTCCTGAAGATGGTGACAGTGGTTATAATTTCCATTCCATTCTATTTTCACATTAATTATTGCACTTTATTTGGCTCTGCTTTTATTATTTCTTCAAATTGTGGTTTCTGATTCTTGCTTCTAGCTGTTATATTTTAATTTAATTGCGAGGTATGTCTTATTTGCAGCATATATTGTGTTTTACTTATTAGTTATATATATATATATATATATATATAACTATATAGTAAAACACAATATATACTGCAAATAAGACATAAAATGCCCTCATATATATATATATATATATATATATATATATATATAAGGGTATCTTTCAGCAGACTTACCAACTCATTTTGAATCTAATAATGTTTGTTTGAGTGTGATTATGGCAACGCTACTCTAGGGCGATCTGCCAAGGACAGGGAGTGCCTTGCAAGGTGGACTTTCTAAGGGTTTCTAACGCGTATTCACGTTATTTGGAGAAAGCCAACCAAACCTCCAGACCCTTGAATCTAATAAACCAGATTTTTTAAGCAGCGATTTTGTTTTCTTGAAATATTCGACACTTCTCACATTTAACAGCAAAATTTCGCTGTAATTTAAGCCAAAATTTACTGATTAAAAGAGTGGTTAGTTGTATTCTGGAACAGTTGGAATCTCTGTTTTCAGATAGGTTTCAACAGAGTTACCAACTGCTCCAGAATATAATTAACCACTTTTTTCAAACAGCAATTTTTGACTTCCTTATGAATGAAATCAGTATCTAAATATGTGGACTGTCATTTCGAAAAAAACGTTTTTAGAAAATTACCGTATACAAAAAGTGGTTAATTATGTTCCAGAGTAGTTAGCAAATCTAGTTTCAATTTACTCATGGAAATTTTTACGAAATAATTAGTACAAAATATACAAGAACACATTGAAATGAACACATTTATGTGAAAAAGGAAGTACATATATTACATAGAAGAAAATATCTTTCTTGAAGCATTTTGGAGGCATGTATGACAAACAAATTGCAGTTATAAGCTACTCTCTATTTATAAAAAGTAAAATGAATTGAAATCGAAGTATTAGGTTGTAACGAAAGTTTCCCACCACCGTAAACATCATCAGAACACAGTTCGCGTTGGCGTATTGGCTCATATTTTGTCAAAGGATTTTTAGCATTTGAAAGAAAGAGACTTACTTTATAACACTGTGTTATGAAATCCGTAAAAAAATATAGTTATCATTGAGTACAAGGCGTGTCAAATGGAACTATCACTCTAGAGCAGTGGTTCCCAACCTGTTTTTAATCACGACCCCTTTCAGATTTTTCAAAAATGTTCGCGACCCTCCCCCCTCCACTTCCATGTTTGACCAATAAGACAAAAAAAAAATTAATAATGAAAGATATATATCTTGGGATTTAAAAATGATTATCTTTTTATTCCGTACTGATTATTATTAGAATGACTGAGGTTGTATTTGGCTGACAAGTTATGTTATCCTTGGCTGAATATTGTTCAAAGCCAACCGCATCTTCAACATCTAATTTATTACTGGCTTTTGTCTTAATCTGCAAAAGAGTTTTAAATTCAACTTGGGCGACATCTAAAGATCTGTGAAGTGGATTTCGCACTAATGCCGCCTCTTGTGAGCTCTGGGATATATCTTTGAATTTCAGATTTAAGAGCTTCAAGGTGGTTAATAATTTCTCACCTTAAATTAACTGTAATTTCTATTTCCGATACTTCTGCCTTAGTGCACACGTTTAAAAATGGGTTAACACTCCTAGATACTCTTTACAACACCAGTTTTTGTAGATTTGATACAAGCGCCCTGATGAGAAAAAGGATTTTACTTTACAAAGAGAAAAGGGAGAAAGCCTCATGGCAGAGAACCGTGGAGATATTTGCCATTCATTTCCTATGGCGACCCACTTGGGGGTCGCGACCCTCCGGTTGGGAACCACTGCTCTAGAGGATTGGAACCATCATTTACTTCCAGTTGTGTTGCAAAAAGTCAGCTACAGAATATCAACGAATAATGAGTACAGCTTTAAATACTATTGTTGCATCACGTGAAACTGTGCAGGTTTGGTACCGAAAGATCAAAAAGAGTTATCTAAAGAGTTAGAAGTTAGTTTTTCAAACAGATTTGGCGGAAAACTTTAGTTTACAACCTGATAAAATGCAGAAAGTTATAAAATTTCGAATAGAATACTCTTTAAAATGTAGGTTAAGCATTGTTATCCTATTTAGTACAGATCCCTTATTTTATGTTAAGAAAGGTTCTCTGAAGAAGCAAACATTCCATTAAAAACAAATTTTTTCAATATTCATTCCCTAAAAAATTGATTACGCATTTTTTAATATATGCTACATAATTCACTTGCAGTTTAAAATAATAAAAATTTATCAAAAAAGAAAAAAAAATGATTTTTAAAAACTCGCTTTTTACTAATTATTAGTTCATTATTATATTATTATTGCATTTTTGATTTTTAGAAAAATTATTGTTGTTCATCGTATTTTATTAGCTTCATAAGGATTGTGACCGTTGAAACTTTTGTGATTACAAAATAAAGAACTAAAACCTGTTCACTTTCATCGTTGCAAAAACGCCTATAATAGGATAGGGAATCAGCATAGAACGATAAAAACGTAACTGAGTATTAAAAAAGATTAGTTGAAGTACCTTTGAGTTTTTAAAGATTTTATCTTTAAGGTATCAGCCTACGTTAAAAAACCATTTTTGCGAAAAAAAAATATATTTGTTTTTTTATTTATTTAATTTAAAGAGCATGTATTTAAAATTCCAAAATTGTCTTACTTTTGTTTCTACGATGAATATAAAAGGAGATACAGCTGTTTGAAATACTACAGTGGCTGGAAATCTTTAATTGCGTTTTCTGGGAAACTATGTTTTTCGTTACTTTGCTTTACGATCAATGTAACAGCTCTAAAAGTTTTAAAGTTATCTGACTGAAATTTTATACATTCTATTGATATCAAAGAGTTCATTGAGCTTAAGGTTCAGTTTTATGTAAGAAATTAATAATTTAACGTTCGCTTTCAGGTAAAAAATTACTTATTTCTTAAAATGTTCAAGGTTTTTGTACATCATTGGCCCTATTTCATTGAATTTTTAAAATACAATAAAATTTTAAGTTCATTGAATAGAAAAGTGTTATACGAGTATACTGTGAGATAGGAAATTACTAAATATTCAGAGGAATTCAGCGTAAAACAATCAGTGTAAATACTAAATTTTGTTAAAATTTCTTTTAAAATTGCAATTTAAAAAATATGATTTTTTAAAAAACAGTTATTGCTTTCATCTTGTTATATACCCTTTCAAATGAAAATGCATAAATTGCATGAAAATTTTGCAGTTTTAAAAAAAGTGCTCCGCGCGTACGCAGATACCTTAAAGAAGGAAAACAATTAGGACTGTTTCAGATCCTAAGACATTCGGAGGCCCTAGGCCAAGCACTCTTTGTGTGCCTCTATACGTTCATATTTTTGTTAAAACTTATTGTCACAGGGTACAAATTTTTGTTGTAAATAAGGAAGGGGGCCCCTTTGTTCTATGATTTTTTAAAGTCCATAAAATTCTAATGCTCATAAAAGTTATGCTTCAGATGAGGTTGCGTCCCTCTGAATGCTCCATTGTAGAATGCTTTGGATCTTACCTGGCATTTCTTCCATCCCTGAATACAGTGTAAACAAGCACTTCACACAGCCAACTGTGTTGTAAAATTGCATAGATTTATTTATTGGCATTCATGTGTTTGTGCTAATTTTTTTAAAGAGCTTAAAACTATTTTAATCATTTTGGGGACCCTAAAACTTGGGGGGCCAAGGCCGAACCTATTTGGGCTGTGAGGTCATCAGGGCCTGGGCTGTTTCTTAATTTGCATCAATAAAGCAAAATAGGATTTTTATTTCTTTTAAGTTGTATTACTTGAAGGAAATAGAACCACAACTTCAACTGAAGAAAATGAAAATTTATTTACACTTAAATGATTTCTGAGTAACTCTAATTTTTCTTAATTTTCAAAAGAATATTTTTTTTCTAAAAAAAGTATCAAGAGCTGTAGTTGTTGACAAATAATAAACACTTAAATTCCTCACAAGAACGGATTTTTGTTCTAAAGTAAAAAGGCTTCTCTAAACTAATTTTTAGAAGAAACTGAGCTTACTTCATTCTAAACAAAGTGTAACGGTAGAGAAAGAATACAATAAGAAACATATAGGCATCGGTGATTGATGACGATTTAGATTATATCGCAGACACACGATAAATTGAAAATAAAGGTGAATGCCGAAGAAAACGCGAAGTTTGCTCGCAGTTTTCTGTTGAAAGGGAGACGGTTTTTTCTTATGCATGTATATACTGCCCTTTTAAAATAAATCATTTTTAGAACAAATTATAGGTTTCGAGTGGTCCGAAAACATTTTAAGGCATAATTTCTTTGGATCGTTAAAGCTAAATCATTTTTCGATGCTTGGAAAAAGTATTTGAAAATGGTAATTTGAATGAGATGTACTAATGAAAATGGTGAAAGAAATGTGCTTTAAGCTTAATGTTCTCTGAAAGATGAGTTATGAGGCACAGAATCAATATAACATTACATAAATTAATATAGTATGGAATTAAAAGTGTAGCATTTAAAACCTCAAGTCGCTGTTCAAGGTGACTAATCAAAGCGTATATTTTCTATTCTTAAATTTGTAGAATTCTTACATGTTCTATAATTCCTTTTGAAAATGTGCACTTCTGCTAAGCAGATAAAAATTTAAGATGTTAAAATAATTTTAGAAAAGCACTTCTAATATTTGCTTTTATGATTGCAAATGTAGAGTATCACTTTATTCTTAATAATCGTATAATTAGAACAGATTTTTTGCAAGCATTACTACACGGTAAAAATTTTAAATTAACTACGATTAAAAGTTTTAAGATTATTTTAATAAGTAAATAAATACCTCAAATACGCCTTGTTCTACAATTTTGAGAAAAAAAGATCTCAATAAAGCAAAAGTCTCTTTTTACTTTATTGAGATTATATGATTATAAAATAAAAGTTACAAATTAATCATAATTAATCAGTTTATACACTGGTATGAAAAACTTAAGCAATAGGTGGTTTTTTTTGTCGTAACTCCTCGAGAAATCATCTAAGAGATATGAAATTCAGAAATGAGAGACAACATTTTGTATTTAAACGATGACGAAAGCATAGTTGCGCAAAAATAAATACAATGCATACAGTATGGAATCAAACAAAAAAAGGATTTATCATAGTATCGTTACACATGATTGTCTGTACAAGAAGAAGAAAAACAAGCAGATGTTCCTTAGCACGGGATATACTCTCCCCTTATTGCAATAGTTGCTTCGCAACGTCTCCACACTCAGCACCAAATTGTCTAACAGTTCTTGAGGTAAGAGTGCCCGCTCCTCAATCAGCATCTGTTTCAGTAGTTGGGTGTTCCCCGGAGGATTTAATCGTGCTGCAAGGCGTCTCCCCAAAGCATCCCACGCATGTTCTATGGGATTTAAATCAGAGAAGTACGCTATCCAATCCATTCGAGTGATACCTTCACTTTCCAGTTGCTCCTGAACAGCAGGAGTCCGGTGTGGCCGTGCATTGTCATCCATTAAAACGAAGTCTGCTCCAACGGTACCTCGGGACAGATGCACATGGGAAAGGATCACCTCCTGACAATGACGATCTCCGGTTACAGAACCTCTATTGAAAATGTGGAGTTTAGTCCGCCCGTTCAGCATAACGCCTTCCTAGACGAGAACTCTAGGACCATCGTAACGGTCTCTTTACGGTTTTTTTTTTTTTTAATGGCCGGCCTCTGCCTTGAAGGCTTTGGCCACTACTAACGCCGAAATTGTTGGTCTCTTTATTATGGGGGCACCTAGGGTGTCAAACCCCGACCGCCGGGAGTTGAACCCGAAACCGTAGTACAGTGCTTTACCCACCATACAATCCTGTCGGCCTTACCGTGATGTTACTGAGATGAAAACGTGGCCCGACCTCTCTCGAGAATCGCTTGTGGCACTGAAACGACTCTCATCCGTAAAGAGGACACGACTTCATTGATGAGATGTCCAGCTCTTGTGCTCCTTGCACCGCTCTAAAAGGTGGCATTGAGGGCCAACTTTCAAAGGGATCCAGCGTTCAGGAAGGCGGGCCAATAGGCCACTTTTGTGAAGGCCTCTGGAAACAGTAAACCGCCACACTTGTCGCACCATTGCTGTACACAGTTGCTGAGCAATGGCACTTGCTATCTGGCTTCCGACTCTTTTGGCCTGCAGGACGTTATATCAGTCATACGCTGAAGTTGTTTTCCTGGGGTGACAACCACCAACCTTTCTAACAGCTGTACCTATGGTTTGGATGGCTTTCCAAGCGCGCGAAACGACTGTTTTGTTGATTCCGAACTCTTCAGCTACACTATGCCCCTCCTCCTGCTTTCCGATCATCCTTCCACGTGTGAAGTCGTCCAAGGGATTTCTTCTAGCCATACTTCACGGAAGAACTCACTTGCAATTGCAACGAATATCTTTAATTGCGTCTACGTCTTTCCTTTTATAGCAGTCTAGACTTACGCGCCGACTGCACGCGTTTTGCGTACGCTCACGCCATTGTGAAGTTTTGTTCCTGACATTTGCATAGTCTTTCTACTGATTACCGTGTTCATTGTACTGATCGCAAGAACCGTTCATCATTTCTATCGTCACAAGTATCGTTTCGCAATTCCATGGCTATCTGATTAAAATTTACTTTTTTGCTTAAGTTTTGAACACCAGTGTTTGTATGAAAATGCTCTAATAAGAACATTTACCTTTCTTAATACAATTTTGTTACTAGAAGTGGCGAATATGAAGGCTGGGTAAAGACTTCCCCGCACACCGTAAATTGAAGAAAGAAAAAAAAAATATCTAAGAAAAAGTATTATTCTATTTTCAGGCATCAATGTCGACTCAGTAATAGAATGTTCAAACTAGTGTTGAATTAAGTTATGTGTAGAGAGTTTAAATACTGAATTACCAGAGCTGCCAAGTCTCCGGCTTTTTCCGGGAGATTTCCCACCACAATTTTCTAACAGTTTTATTTGGCATTAGATATTTGGACTTATTTTAAGGATAAATTTGTAAGTAAAAATTAGTGGTGGGAAATATCCCAAAAAAGCCGGAGACTTGGCAGCTCTGCTGAATTACGTATGAACAATCACTCTCAACACCATAGCTGCCAACTTTTACGCAATATAATCAACCACTTTTTGTAAACAGTAAATTTTGTTAAACATTTTTTCAGAGTAATAAACGGCTGAAATACGAAATTGTGTAATATTCAAAGCCGAAAACTATTGTCTAGAAAGTGTGGTTAATTACATTCCGTGGAAGTTGGCATCTATGTAATACAGAGCTTGTTTACATTTTTTTTAACTGCTGATAATACTTACTAACAAATTCGAATTCTTTGCATTAATCAATAACTTAATAGCTGAATAATCTTATGTGATAGTTATGCTTAAGTAACTGTAGCCCTATTTGTTGCTATAATTCTTCTTAATCAAAATTATTACCTTTACAACCATTTAAGGACTGCTTATTGACATTCATTCTACCCATTTAATCAATTCTTCACGGACTGCTGATATTTTAATCATAACTTCTAGCTAATCATAAACTGGCTGGCTGCAAGTTTATGATCATCTACTAGGAAGTACTAGGGTAAAGCATATTTTTATTTTGGTTCTAATTTTATGAGAAAGATGCATTAAAAATAAATGCTTTCGGGGTCAGTAAATCTTACTTCATCGATTCGTTCTGTTAACAGTCACTGTAGTGATTGCCAAATGACTCCGACTGATTCTGCTGGCAGGCACGTTTGTAATTACCAAATTATTCAGTTCAATTTCAGATCCACAATTTTTTTTTTGGTTATCTGATTGCAACTTCACTGTGATTATTTATTAGTTACTTAATTATTATGGAAAGCAAAGTGTATATTACAATGTGCATTCATAAGTGACGTAGCCAGAAAAAATTTCAGGCGGCTGGGGTAGGGAAAAATGCAAGAGAATGTCTTGAGACCCTGAAGTAGTGCGCTTCAAAAAGTCCCTTTTAAAGATGATTTGAGGATCTTTATCTACCACCATGATTGCCATCGGCCCCATGTGTAGGGACTATGGTAGAAAACAAGGTAGACCATAAGTAGAATTAAAGTAGTTAAGGTTAGAAGAAATAGTAAAGATGTGGCCACATTATTATTTGCCCCGTGGCCCCGAAATCTTTAGTTACGAATCTGCATTTAGTATCAGATTTTCCCACTTTCCACCACAAGGGATGAGTTACTATAGTTATACAGTTATTTTAAAGAATATTGCCTTATCTAATTAATATTCTGTAATAAACTTAATAATAAGAGCTACGCTGAGTAATCAGCTTACATGAAATGTTGCACTGCGGTTCAAAATTCAGAGAATTTTCGAATTCAGTCGATCACTTTCAGAAACACTGGACAAATTTAATTGAAACTTGGTTTAAACATAGCTTTACTATTATAATAGTAATAGAAATAAATAACCATTCAACAGTTATTATAATACACATGCCAGGCTGTGCGTAACACTTTTCGGAGTTGGGAGGTATGAAACAGTGGTTAAAAAAACGAACAAAAAAATGGGAGTAGGAGGTGTGGTTCCTCTCTTAAAGATATACAGGCCTCACACCTTCATTTCATATATCGAAATAATGTTTCAGAAAAATATTCCTCCATTATATCTCATTCAGTATGTAAGTTAGCAAATAAAGCTGTGCTAATGTATACCAAGCTTCGTGCAGCTCAGTTGACCATAGACCAGCTGCAAATTCAACAAAGTTAAAATTAAACATCTGCTTGAATTAGATAAACTGGCCAAATTAAAGTTTTGGAACTTCCATGTTTCCCACTTACCCGAACGTTGAAGAGATGAGGCTGAAGTTACTTTAAGATAGACGACGGGGCATTATTACTTCGCTGCTCTCTACCGTATTAAATATTTCAATAGCCCCATGTGCCCCTTTTCAGGGTCGACGAACTGACGGTTATTCACAATCTTGTCAAGTGCCCAGCACTTTATCTATTTTCTCCGGTTACTGGCAAGCTAGAAAACTATTGTCTTGATTTTAGTTTTGTGATTTTCTTGCGCATATACTTTTGAGCTTTTGACACAAGATAATGTCTCTGCATTGGAAATTAAGAAAATTTTGAGGTAAAATGTTCCACTCTTTTTGCAATGCAGCTCTGCCATGGCCGAGTGAATAAGTCACTGAGCATGGTAGATGGCTGAAGTGTGGAGTTTCAGGGTTCTGACCATACAGCTGTCAGTCTAACAGTCTAGAGTTTGGGGCGGTTTCTGCAGATGCAACGTGAATACGCGTTAGAATTTCTTTTAAAGTTCTCTCATCAAGGCACCCCCTAGACAAACACCCCTCCGGTAGGTTTATCTTAAAAAACATAATACATTTTTGCAATTCGTTTTTTTTTTTTTCATGTTTCCTCCTACATGGAAAGTATTAATGCTTTTCCGTGATGACTGCGAGAAACAGCCTCTTACACAGAGTTTATTAATGATTTATTTATTTTTATTTCTTATTTTTTGCAAAACTCACTCCTCCTTCGTACCCTGAACTTTGAACTATATCTGTTTATGATAACTGGAGACGATAACATTTCTTATATGCGTCGCTAAAAGTACGAAGATATAATTCTGAAAAAGACACCAGGCAAAACCTTCTTTAGTGTTTTTAAGAGTCGTTCGAAAAAAAACCTTTTCCTTAATTCAATCAATTATAATTGAAACAATAGAAATAATTTATAAAGTTTCTCTGATCTCAAATAATCCAGCTAGAGTTAAAAATTTACTTTTTATATCCAAACTCGGCGACCTATTTTAATTTAAACCCATATTGCTAATATCATTAAATGTGTCAATAATTCCATTTTGCGAGACGGAATTTCAATAAACTTTCGTCTTTTAGACTTAGTTTCTTAAGTAATAATACTTCGAAGTATTGAAAATTTCAATTAACGACTTCCTCTTTCCAAGCTTCTCTTATCCAAATAATTTCAATAAAGTTTTTAATAGAATGGTATAAGTATACGCGAAGCATCTTTTAAAAATATTTTACTTCATTATAGCTGCATCGAATGCCGTATAAGCAGTTAAAGGTTTAATTATTTTTATGATTAAATAACCTATGCTCATTAAAATGAGTTACAACAGCAAACTGAGCTACAAAATGCTGTCTCAATTAATGAAGTTATTTAAAATTATGTTTTAGTCTTATGAGTTTTTTCATATGTGCATTAATCAGAAAAGATTATTTATTCATCAGTCTTAGAATAATATTTAAGCTGTAAATTAATGTTGCAGTGTTATGTAAAATCTGCATTTTTTGTGTCATCTTGCAGTCATTAAACCAGATTAACAATAATGTTGCATCTCACGTAATTGCTCACATTAATTCCCTTCTGGCCATGTACGTGGACTGATTTTAATATAACACAAATTATAGCACAAAAATTAATGAACTTAAAATAGTCTCTGAACTTCTTTTACTACGGCATTACTACAAATATTTTGGTTGACAGAGTTAGTTTTGTTTGACACGAATAACGTCTGCTCATAATTTCTTGCCATAATCCAAATTATGTTATAATAATTTTGTATTACAAAACTTAATTCTTCTTTTAACCAAAATTACTTGAAATTTTTTGCTTAAATATCGCCTAAGATATTTATGTACTATGTTACAGTTTAAGCAGAAATAAAAGACTAAATTTTCAGCGTAGAGCAATGAAATTCCATTTTTGGAGTAATTGAGCCTCATGAAAGCTATGGAACAAACTAAATATAATGGTTAGTAATTGGCATTTCATAGGTATAAAAAATAAATGTGTAAACAGTCTCTCATAAATTTAAAATTCATATAGAAAAACATCGAAAGCATTTTACCTTAAACATTGAAGTATTAAACCGCGAGCATATATCACAAATCATCCTTCGTGCACAATACATGAGCTTAAAATCATTACTCTGATCAGTACTACTCAGTAGAATTTAAACTTCACTGCCTATATATTTAGTATATTTAAGACTTAGGTTCAAGAATTTTTTTCTTAACTAAGTATTGTTATAACTTAGCTGCCAACTACTACGGAATATAATTAACCACTTTTTAAGACAATAATTTTCGGCTTAAAATAAAGCAAAATGTTTGCACTACGCGCGAAAGCTGATTACTATTTTGAAAAAATACAAAAAAATGTACTGTTTACAGAAAGTTTAATTATATTCCGTAGTAGTTGGCACCTATGTCATTAGCACGTACAAAAGAACTTTTGTTGTAATAAGTTATATTTGTTTGAAATTTTTCATTTTATGTGCTATTAAAATTATTCAAAAGCTTCAAAACGCAAACATTTAAAACATGTAAATTAAGTAGTGAATACGTCAAATTTCCTTCGGCTGCTAAAAACTGAGAAAGATTCAAAGCTTTACTTACAAAACACACGAAATATCATTCAGCTAAACTTTTTCTGCAGAGTAAAAAAGGGTCCATTTCCATTATGTTTTGAAATATGCTTTCATATTTCAGAACATAATTGAAAAAATTAATAAATTTCAAAAATATCAAAGAAACCGTATTACCTTCCTGAAACATTTTGAAAAACTTACAAATAAAGCATAAGTTATGAATATTAAGTCTTATACAACTTACAAATAAAAAATGTTTAAGTTGCATACGACTTGATATCCATTCACGTAATTTCCCTTTCGAAAGTAATTCAATAACATTAAAAAGTAATCTACACAACTTTTATAAAAAGTATTAAATTTGGTTAAAGTGTAAAACGTCATACACTTTATGATAAATTGAAAAAGATGTCACAATGAAATTTAAACTTACAAAGTCAGATTAGATTACATGAAAGAGGTTTAAGTTTGAATAAAATACGACTCCTTATCTTTCAATAATTAATCTGATAAAATATTTTTTTGTATCGCGATTGCCATTGCAACTTTTCTGTTTAACGTCACTTGTTTTTCTATGTTATACTCGTAGATTAAAGAATCATTGAGTTGATATTATACAGGGAGTTCAGTTTAAAAGAGTATCCGTCGGTTTTTCTATCACCCTTAAATCTGGCAGATGTGACACCTATTCCAACACTCAGGTATTATTTTTTTAACTCATTTAAGTGTGGGAGACAATTTCCATCAATGTTGTACTGTTATGATTTTATTTGTAAGGTAAAGCAGAAATGGAGACGCACAATGCTGCTTAATCCTGTGATAGTTTTAATTTTAAAAAACACAATTTAATTCAATATTTTTACATTACTGTTCCTCACAGAAAATGTTTAAAATGTTCGCCCCCATTTTGAATGCAAACACGAGCACATCGACCCAAGTTTTTAGACACATTTCGATACATTGCTGGTGTTATTGACAGGATATCTTCAGTTACGGTTTATTTTAATTCATCGATGTCTGGAAGACTTCTCTGGAAAACACTATCTTTAAAATAACCCCACACACCAAAAAATCTAAAAGGGGGAGGAATAATTAATAATGAAATAATAATGTAAAAAAAATGAATTAAATTATGTTTTTATAAAAGAAAATTATCACAAGATTAAGTAACCTTGCGTGTCTCCATTTCTTTTTCACCTCATAAATAAAGTTGTAACAGTTCAACAGTGTTGAAAATTGTCTCCCACACTCAAATAAGTTTCAAACAATTATATTTCAGTGTTAGGATAGTTGCCAGATCCATAAGATTTAAGAGTAATTTTAAAAACCAACGGGTACTCTTTTAAACTGGTCATCCTGTATAACTTAAAAATAAACTATTAAATGCAACCGAGAGAGAATTACTAAACAACATAATGCAAAACATATGTACTACGTTACAAATGGAATTAATTATTCCGTTTTTATAAAGTTAAAAACTCAATTATTTCCAGATAATTTAATTTTCTTTTATACCTGACAAGAAGAAGGCACGGCTTTAGGGAAAAGGATTTCAATGTTCTTTGGCTTATACGCGTAGCATTATTCACACGGTATCACTATGCCAAATATCATTGAAATCCGCTTCCCGAAAGCCGTGCCTTCTCCTTGTGAGTAAAAATTCCCAGTAGAATTAGATGATTATTGAGTGAATTAATGACCTTTTCAATTAAATCTCGGACTTTCAGATAATATTGTGTTGACATTTCGGGCTTTTTAATCAAGAAAATGAAATTTAATTACAGTTTTTAAATAATTTTGATTATTGCTTTTCATTTTAGAAGTGTTCCCCATCGTACTCTGAAAAAATAAATTATGTTATTACTTTAAAAAAACCTATCTTAGTAAAACGCATGTTCTCCTATTAAAGTAAACATGTAATAAATCGACATTAATAATTTCAATTTTTTCTACGACAAAATATGCCAATCTTAATTAATAAGAAATAAAGGTTCAGCACAACATTTTAAATTTTTTCCAAGATGCACTTTTCGAACTTTGCATTTAGTTTCCATAAGCGCATTTATTTTAAATAAGCGCTATTTAATCTTCGGACATACGATATGTTTCACAGGCTAATGTTGACGTTATCACCATAAATTTCCATTCAGCCATAAAAATATTTTTCTAGTAAATGTGTCACGATGATAATAGTAGCATAGGTGAGAAAGCACATCGTATTGCTCCAAAAAAGTTTTTTATCTAAATCTGTATCTTAACTAACATTTTGCGATTAAACTTGACATATTCTAAGCATAATCACATGCGTCCACATTTTATGAAAGAACAACTAAATTTTTATAGCACACATTTTCGGCTGTTATAAGGGAAAAAGAGCATTTATATGCAGTTGGTTGAATAGATGGAAAAGAGATAAGGTAGGCAACTGTTAAAAGTAGTAGAAAATTTATTTAAATAGGTGGAGGGGGGGTGTAGAAAAAAAATGCAATAGCTGCTATATGCTTGCTTGCTTCATAAATTACTGCTCTTAATTATGTGATACAAAATCACTCTTCAGGCAGAAAAAAATACTTTAATCTTTTAAGTACACGATGAAAGTATTCGTTTTTATGTTTGAGGCATGTTTGTTATGTAGTGTTTACTCAACATTCTGGCCATGCATATTTTTTAAAAAACTTTGCTTGAAATTTTAAAAAATTGCGATTTTTATCCTTTTAGAGAATTATGAAATCCAAAACGTTTTTAGAAAAATGTTTATCTGTGATTATAATTGCAGGTGACATTTTTGTACGCAAATGACGTGAAAACGTGGAAAGTGATCGAAAGGAAATTAGCTATCTTTGGAGATGGTCAGTCAAAGTATAAGCATTGAATATTTTCCAAATTTTGAGATTTTGCAAAAATTGTTTAAATATTTATCCACGCATCACGTTAAAACGGTTGCAGTGAATAAAATGAAATTTACCGGCACGATTGGTTGTTGCTTAATTTAAAAAACGGGCGATCAATTTTTATGAAATTTTGAATGTGGAAATTGTTTAAAATTTATTTTTGCCAAATGAATACTGAGGTTTGCAATATTTGATGATGTATTTATCGATATTGTGAAAAACTATATTTCATTTTGCTAACTAAAAATTGAATAATCAATATAACATGATCTGATGAAGCATTTAAATTTCTATCTCAATGCATATTTTTACTATTTTAGTCATGTAATATTCTTCTTGGCCTTAATTAATGCTAGAAAAAGAAAAAGAAATCTTTCTGAATAATCATAACTTTCTGAAAACACTTCACCTAAGAAGCACATCCCTATGAAAATGAACATTTACGTCTATATCTTCTCCTTCGTACTAGATCTTACATCCACCAGCTTAAAAACACTACCATCATAGCTGCCAATTCTCCCGAATGTATCATACTCGCTAAAATTTTTTCATGCTTATACGGTTCCTGCCTAAACTTCGTGAAAAAACTCAGTCCCCTACAGGGATTTTCTAAACCCGTGTCCCTAGTGAATCAGATTTTCTTGAAGGCTTCAATATCCACAAATTCTTGTTAATGTAGATTTCACAATTTTCCCTTTTCAGACTGTTGCTAATCCCTCATCTTTCTTGCTTAATTTTTCACGTGTCCTCTTTTTTTTTGCAAATCTCTCAATCTTTGATTCCCGAAATGACAGTAAGTCATACTTACCGAAATCAGTCGTCTGCGGCTGTCACATTTGTTGATACTTGCTAACGTCATTTCTTTCAACATTAAATACTTTACACCAAACTGCGAACTTTATCCAAATTTTGTTTGTCACTGAATAACAAAAATTTTTTTCACAAGCAGTTTCTGCCAGACGATTTCGTTAACATCATATTCTACTGTACTAATGCCTACGCACTTAAATAAAAAATTGTTGTCACTTTTGTTTCACTATTGAAACTACTTTTTCATTTTTTGATTGTTCTATCAAACAGGATCCAATAAAATTTTGCACAAGAACTAATGACAAAGTAGATATTCTGGAAAAGGTTAAATTTTATAAACGGCACACAAAGCCGCCGTTAGGTAACTATTTATTAATCGATAACTGATTCGCCCAAGTCCATTTACACGTAGTAGGTCCCATACCTCCTTGTAGGGAATACCGATAAGTTCTAACGTGCATTGATCGCTTTACTCGCGGGGTAGAAGCAGTTCCCATAAATAACGAATAGGCTGACACTGTGGCCGACGCCTTTTTACACACTTGGATTTCGCGGTTTGGTGTTCCCGAAGTTATAAACACAGATCCAGGTACAAACTTCGAGAATAACATTTTTCATGAGTTTTCGAAGCTAATAGGTTTTTTTTAAAATCGTGCAATCACGTATCACAGACAGTGTAAAGGAACTATCGAACGGTCACACCGTCAGCTCAAGGCAGCCCTTATATCCTATCGCACGCTAGATTGGTTAGGAATTTTACCTTTAGTTCAGTTAGGCATGAGGAACAGTCTTAAGACAGATTTGGTGGCTTCTTCCTCTCAGTTGGTATACGGAGCATCGTATCGCCCGACAGGCGAATTTTTCATGAATTTACCTCGGTTCAATAACCACAATACGAGTCTTTACAGAAACTTCGTGAGTTTATGCAGCAGTAGAAACCACTGCCTGCTAGTCGACACACAGCGGACAAAACCTCTGTCCATCCACAACTGGAAACAACAAGCCACGTTTTTGTGCGTGTGGATAGTGTCAGATGGAACTTCTAGTACCGTACTATGGCCCTCACCAAGTAACTGCCAGACAGAAGACGTTCTATACTGTTTTAATAAATGGTGTCTCTTTTTACCCAATGGCTTGCCTCTGCCTTGGAGGCATTGGCCTCTAAGGCCGGAGTTGTTGGTCTCTTTATTATGGGGGTACCTAGTAGGTGGACCAACTTCGCCCCCTATAAAGAGACGGACATTATCACGCCCAGTCGGGGATCGAACACCGATAGCCGGGAGTCGAACCCGAAGTATAGTGCGATACCCATCATACAATCTGGTCAGCTCAATGGTGTCTCTGAAGACATCAGTATTAGTATAGATCGCTTGAAACCGGCGTTCCTGCCTCACGACATCGAAATATAACGTGCCGAGCGCACAACGATTTGTACTCGGTTTGGCCGTATAAGCAAACCAGTGGTGCGTTTTCAATGCTCATGGCTCTTCAAACACCAGGGAAGCCTATGGCGACAGTGCCACTTTTTCTTGTCCACCAAAACAACAGCTCGCTTGTACACTAATTGATGGATGACCGGCGGATGCGAGGTGTCGCAACTGCGATTGCAAATTCTGCTCTCGCATACCTGAGCTAAGCTCGAAGTGATTGTGAAGCTCTTGTTTGCTTCTGATATGCGAGTTCTGGTGCAGGATGCTAATTAACGACAGCAAGCATTCGCCTTGACGCAGTCATCCTATAAGAACTATGCTCTCGAATGAAGCAGAACAGTCTTAGCAGTCTTAAACAGCCGTTGTAATGGGTGTGTGCTCGTGCAGCTCTTCCGCCAGCCAGTCGCCGTGCTTCTGCACGTACTCGCGCAGCCCATATGCCAGCCAGCCGTGATTGTTTCCGGGGGTTCTGATGTCGTTCCTGCCATCTCGTCGTTGCCATCTGCCGAAGAGTGTTATCAAAGAGTTTCCAGCTCAAGGAGAATAGGAACTGCCTCGACGCCGACATCTAAGTGAAGCAACACCCGGCTGCTTAAGTAATTTAAAGAAGTTTATCTTGTTATGTTCAGTTGATCTTGTTTCAGTTCAGTTAGTTATGTTTATAGTTCAGTTTTAGTTAAAAGTCTTAACCCACTTATTC
Organism: Cheiracanthium punctorium; assembly: GCA_038373885.1. Taxonomy (NCBI): domain Eukaryota; kingdom Metazoa; phylum Arthropoda; class Arachnida; order Araneae; family Cheiracanthiidae; genus Cheiracanthium; species Cheiracanthium punctorium. Next base: position 264,093 of record JAWZYV010020035.1, on the reverse strand, counting down.
CTATTGACCCTTTTTTTGATATGGCAATTTCGCTATCAGCCGAAAACGTTATTTATTTTCCCTAGTCTTCATCACAGCTGCCAACTACTACGGAATATAATTAACCACGCTTTGTAAACAGTATATTTTTTAAGTATTTTTTCAAAATGTTAACCAGACTCCAGGCGAAAAGAAGGAAAAAAATATTGCTACACTTGCTATACTAAGCCAAAAATTTTTGTTTATGAAAAGTGGTTAATTATACTCCGTAGAAGTTGGCAGCTATGTCTTTATTCACGAGTATTGAACCTGAACTCCACAAAATATTTTGCATGACCAAGTAGGATGTAGACATTTCAATTTTTATACATAATGATTTTAAAAGAAATCATCCCTGGTTCAAGAAGTTGACATCAGAAATTTATCTATTATTGCTGGTATTATCAAAAATCGAAGAAAGTCGCAAATATATCTGGGCACAAATGGGTTAAATAAAAGTTGCTTGTTTAATTATACTTAATATTTTGACCTCACAAATATTTTTGGTGTCGGTAAAGGACAACAGCTTTTTACCATCCCCTTGCTTGGGACCCTCTTCAATGCAAATATAAATAGGTAGCGAGTCAAAGTGCAATTTTCTCTGCATGTGGCCATGCACTCATCTTGTGTATGAAACAGGCATGCATAATCTGAATTAATGACAGGCATGCATTTCTGAATTAATTCTAATAATAGTTGCGCCGCGTGTTAAACTGCGCGGCACAACTATTATCTTTTCCACTTCTTCCTTTTGTTACAAAATTTACTTTGCTTAAAATACCTTATTGTACAACTTATATTTCACATAGGTTACAAGTATTACGGAATATAAATAACCACTTTTTGCAAACAGTAATTTTTTAAAATAATCTTCCAAAGTAGTTTCCAGGACGCGCTTCTAACTCAGAAATTTTGCTGTGTTTCAAACAGAAGATTACCGTTTACAAAAAGTGGTTAATTATATTCCGTAGAAGTTACCTATGTATTTCACAATATGCACATAATATAATTAATTTAAATGCTCTTCTGAAACTATTATTACCATGAAATTTGCAAAGTATTCAATGTTTTATTAACTAATACTCCAATGAGTTAAAACTTAAAGGTTTAACATTTACTTTATTTAAAAATTTTGCAGTTTATATGTTCCACTCCGTATGCGACACACACTATTTGATTATCATCATGAAATGAAACATGTAGAAACGTCATCATTTCAGAGATAATTATTATTGTATTTATTATAGCAGCCAGTGAAGGAAGAGCTAATTATCTTTTCAGAAAAAGCCCTGTGGTAAAATTATTATTTTATAAATTGTACTTCATTTTCAAAGATGCTATTTTGTCAGAAAAATCCTAAAGTTTTGCAAACGATACATAGGGGACACCATGCATATAACATTACTGTTAAAATAATTTTAGATGCATCAATAAAATTTCTGTTTCTCTTAAATCTACTAATTTAAGATTAAATTCACTAGAGAAATAATACATAATGCTATTTCTCATTTCGTTTTTCTTTCTTTCAAATTTATTCTACAATTTACTATCAAAAGAAGTATTTTCTCTCGAGAATGAGAAGATATTTATAATGTATAAATTCGATTAAGTGTCTCAATTTCTTTTAAACTATCAGTTTTTGAAAGAAAAATATATGAAGGTGTTATAGCATACGGTAAAAGCAAACAATTTATTTTTTTAGAAAAAAAATGAATTGTTTCATCTGATTTTTCGGAAAATGTATTTGAAACACATACACACACACACACGCGCAAAATACAGTTTGTATTTTTAATGGTGTTGAGAGATAAATATTAAAATAAATGCAGAATGTAGTCATTATTTTCTTTTAAAATGCTTTTCGTGTTCATTAATTGTCGATGTGGTCGTGTAGTGGCTTAAAGGCTATTTTATCAAGCTTTGAGTACGGAACGAATCCCGGCTTGGGCATGGGTATTAACTTGTCCGTCCTTCATAGGGGATAACATTGGGTGCCCCCATAACAAAATGGCTACAATATCTTCGCGCAGTTCTTGTGGACAAAGCGTAATCGGCAGGTGCCTGTCCGTTGAAAAAAAAAAATTCCCATCGGGTCTGTTTAAATTTACTTTTATTGGTTATTAAACGTATTTTCCTTTCGTCTTTTTGAATGATTGTAGCTTTGTTTTATTATATATTCAGATTTGTGACACATAAGTTGATATAACAGCGTTGTATTAACATTGTTTGACAAACATCAGGCAACGCTTTATCTTACTTATCTTTTACGTTCGTGATATCAATTATTTTTGCGCAATATAAAATTATAAAACTTTTGCAAATTCAGTTCAGTAATGTGTTTTGAGTGGGCATAAAATTTTGTTAGCTCAGTTAAAATGTCTTTATATGAACGTTAACTAAAATTTATTTCATTTCTGTAATGCAAAAGTAATTTATAAAATCAATGGCTTTTTTGTTCCTTGCATCATGTCAGTTAATTGCATACCCTCCTATTACTATGGAATATAATTAAATACTTTTTTAAGTAGTACATTTTCTTAGTACTTTAAAAAAAATGATAATCACCCCACTTGCTCAGCATCACAATTTTGTTATGCTTTATGTTAAAAATTCTTGTTTTAAAAAAGTGGTTAATTATATTCCGTAGTAGTTGGATAGTATGTTTAATGGTACTGTAGAAAAGTTGCTTTCAGCTACCTTGCAAATGTTCAAAACCTTTATATTTTACAACGGATAGCAGAGAAATATTTAAAATAATATGACTTCATAACAAGGGTAGACAAATTTATAATTTTTTGTATCGATACTTTTCATAAGGCGTAAAATGGCACGTTGCAATTATTAATGCGAATTTCATTCAGTTTTAAGATAGTTATAGCACAGCTGCCAACTGCTCCAGAACATGATTAGACACTTTTTTAAGCAGTAAATTTTAGCTTAAATATCATAATTATCCATCAGGGCTGATTGCGGTATCGAAAAAGTGTTTTGAAAAAATTGCTACCTACAAAAAGTGGTTACTTCGGAGCAGTTGACAACTCTACTTATAGGAATCCTTGAATATTTTACACTCGTATCCAAATTTAGTTTTATGTACCCCAAAAATATCATATTACATGAAAGATCCGTTTTTGCATATTACTTGTAAAAGGCAAGCCTAATTTGCACTGTTTAATTTTAAGTGATTAAACAGTTTATGAAATTCACATTAAGATGCTACGCATAGCTGCCATCCTTTACGAAATACAATTAACGACTTTTTGTAAACAGTAATTTTCTGTTTAAAATGTAGGAATTTTTTTTTTTTTTTTTGGGTGGATTGACTCGTCACTATTTTGAGAAAATAATAGGGATCGACCGATACCACATTTTCGCTGATGACCGATACCGATACTTTACCTATAAATTCATTTTCAGAAATAGCCGATACCGATACTTTCAAGTTATGGTATCGGCCGATACCGATACTTTACATAATTCAATGTCATTTAAACCTACATCTGTATTCTGGGCAGTTTTTGTAACGAGAGTGTAGTTCTCGTTAAAATGAATAACAACATGATGAAATTTGAGCCCAGTAAAAAGCATTAAAAAGAAAAAGCAGTGGATACATTGAAGTGTAAATTTACAGTAGTTCTAGTCTTTCTTTTCAATTCAATCATGCCGACGAATGGCCGAATTTATAAAAAGCTGAGCACTGGGAAGCGTCTTAGTGTGCAGATTCGGAATTCTTTCTCCTCGCGTGGCTGTCGGTCTAGTTTTGGTCGATTTTCTCCAGATGTTACGTGTATACGTGTTAGACGCTCTTAAAAAGTCCTCCGCCCAAGGCCCCCTATAGGTAGATGCCCCTCATTTAGGCTTGACAGAACACAAACACGGGGGGGGGGGAGTTAAAGGGATATATTAATAAGAGAATCCATTTCTAGTGCCGACTGGTGCAAATATTTAAATCAATTTTTCTCAACCTCTATTTTGTCAACTAATTGTTGCTATGAGCCAAGTTTCCATATTAGACCAAAACAGCTTCCTGCTTGCTCTTACTATATGTGTCTTTTATTTGTGGTTCATGTCTCGATTTTGTGCTTACAAAAGTAAACACATGAAATTTATTCAACTTCAAAGCTTGCAAGTTTTATTTAGATTTTCTTTGATTATAATTCTTTCACATATGAAAATATTTTTCAGATTACTTAAACTGCATTAAATTATGATAATGTATAAACTGTATAGTATTATGTAAGTACATATGTATTTAGATATTGTTCATTAAATACGTATGTAAATTCTTCCCTTAAAATACATTATAAGTTTACATTAATTAATGGTTTAATTTATCTGCTCCAATTATTTAACCACTAAGTGAATTTTTAAATGTTTTAGAAATATTTCTTTTTAATATGAACTCATATGATCATTTTTAAGTTCTATTGAAAATCCGAATATTTTGATTCTCCGGATAGGGTTAAGTCACAATTAATCCGGGTGCTCCATGCATTTGATCTTTTCCGTACGAAGAACAGGTACACACCGATTATTCCTGTGTTTTCCTTATATATAAACCAAACACTATTCACAAGAAATATGTTTTTTACCCCAAAATTTGAAATAAATTAAATAATAATTAGTATTACTAATTATATTAATACAGCTTCAACTTTTTAAATTAACAATATAAATAATTATTAGATATTGATAATTATTACATTTCTCAAAACAGAATGATACACAAATCCTACGTTCTCTCATTAATCTGATAGATAATAAAATCGTTAAATGTTTGATAATTCGTACTTTTGATAGTATGTAATGTTTTAAAAATGAATCATTTAACTTCTGGACCAACATTAAAGTTCACGGGAGTCGCCAGTTTTCAAGTCACTGCCAAAAAGTTAACTTCTTTGCGACACAAAAAAGGAATAAATTGCTTTTTCATTTAGGTTTCGTTTATAATTTTAGTAATTTTAGTATAATTAAAATTGTCATTGAAACAGCTACAATATGAAGAAAAATATTTTTGCTCGTTATCAAGCTACGCCTTGGAGGGTCTGTATAAAAGATGCTTAAAAATGACGAGATTAAATGAAGGTTAAAGAAAAATCCAAAAATGATAAGCTAAATTCAATTTTTAAGTCTTAAAAAAAGTTGCTACTTAAATTATCCATATTTAATGAAATTGATCTTCAGTGTTTTAGTTTTTATGATCATTGTTAACATGTTTTTCTGTGGTTGCTATGAATAGATTTTATCTGTTTTAATTCTAAGCTCTGAGCAGGGGCGGTGTGGCATGGTAAGCAAGGTCTGGGTGCCATCGTTCGAAACACTTCGAACTAAAACTGAGAAAATCTTGATCTAGAGCAGGGGTTCCCAAACTTTTTTGCACCTCTCTTCAAAAAATCTTCAACTAGATTTTTTTTTCGCGACCCACTACTACATAACGATAACCAATGTAGGCTATATAAAATAGTATAGTTTACTATATATATAAAATACTAAAGTTTAATTTTTTCCACCCTTTTCGACTCACCGAAATTGCTCTGGTGACCTAACAGTGGGTCACGGCCCATAGTTTGGGAACCACATATCTAGAGCACAAAAGGGGCGCCTTTTTTAACGTTTAGAAAGGGGCACCAAGGGGGGGGGGGTATGTCCGACAAATGTCATTCGGTTCAAACCCTACCCCCTTTTGCACGCGCAGAAATACGATTCACTCCCGATGCAGAATGCTACTCTCGTTTTCAAATATTTCCGGCTGACTAATATTAAAATGTCTGTATCTGAAGTTCTATAAGCTAAATAGAAACAAATTCCTCAAACGTATTTCGAAGGCTGAAATATTACACTTTAACCGCAGGCCGGATGTGGCTCGCCACGGCTTTTGATCCGGCCCGCGGAACATTTGAAAACTCCGTATAAACCATTCAATATCCCATATAAATCCTAATTATACGGCTCGCTATTTCGCTAAAATCCGCAAGACTTTCTCCGATATCAAAAGCCTGTAGAATCTCCCTATAACGAAGTCTTCTTGCAACGAATTTCTCCATATACCGAAATTTTTCATGGAAACGTAACTTTAAGGCTTAAATAACACTATAAACATTCTCCATATAACGAAGAGCTTATCTTCCCATAGCGAATATTTCAGGTTTACCTTTGATTTTTTTTTTGTTACTTTTGAAGAAAATTTTAATTTTTGAACAGACCACTTAGTGGAAGAGTAACAGATGATAAAAAATGTAGGCCAGGGAAGTGAAAGTGACTCCGATAATGAAGGCACTTCACCAGCGCCCGATTATGACTAACAGGGGCACTGGACATTGAGAGATTTGGGGGCCCCAATCTATGTAATTTGCTATACTTTTCATAAAATTTTGATATAAAAAAAGAATATTTCAGAAAACATTTAAATTGGGGGCCCTTCCAAGTCGGGGGCCCTGGGCAAAGTCCCGATTTGCCCATATAATAATAAGTCCCTGTTCTTCACGACCAAAACCACATCAAACTTTAATGCTTCAACCTTTCAAAACCATTAAAAAGAGGTTTCCAAATGGAAGAAAATGTGCCTCACTCTATTTTCAGCGGACTTTTAAAATGTGAATATTTTTATGAAAATTTAAAATCCCAGAATGCAAAACAATGTAAAATAACGGAATTTTCAAGTAAAATAAACGTAAGTGCATTACATATTTTATTCTCTAAATTCGTGGATTGTCTTTACTTTTGAACATTTCATTTTTGCAATGAAAAGTAAGAAACACCAAGTTTAATAAATTTATAATAAATACCAATTTATTTTTAATTGAAAGTCATAATTTAATAGTACTTTTAAACATCGAATTAACTAAAAAGTTTGTAATATTTGCTGAAATAACTGCAAAAATCTCTAATCTCTGTACAGCGAAATTTTCTCTATAGCTAATTTTTTAACTGGAACTGAGCGAGTTCGTTATAGGGGGATTCAATTGTGTGTATATATATGAATGAACTCCTTTTCGAGTCCACACAGTGAGAAAATAAACGTTTATAAAACTGAAGTAAAATTATAGCCTACTTCTCGTCATTTGTTTTTTGCAATCCTTGCAGATAGCGTATTTAGTGTGTGGCGCCAATTCAAAATAATTTAGAAGAATAAACGATTGTCCTGTTAAACTGTCATCTAACGATTCTTTGTCCATAATTTCGACCACACTTGGTGATACGACATTCATTTAGCGATGGTTAGAATTTAAAAAATGACACATTTCGAAAACACTCGCGCAAACAAATGTGCCAATGAAACGACGCCTCTCATCTCATTGCCAAAATAAAGATTCTAGAATAGTGTTGCGCCTGCGTGGTTTCTTGTGAAAAGCGAAGTATCAGTGAAAATGGATGAAAGCAACAGAAACCGATACTTTCCCGATACTTTTAGAATCGAAAGAACCGATACCGATACCTAAAAAATAGCAGGTATCGGCGCCTATACTATCGGTTGCCGATACTATCGGTCGATCCCTAGAAAATAATCGCAAAACATACTGTTTACAAAAAGCAGTTAATTGTATTCCGTAAAAGTTGGCAGCTATGGTTACGTTATCCGACGGTAAATTAAGTTCATTGCGAAAAGTGAATAGCATGAAAGGGAATTTCAGCAGTAAAGCATTTGACTTCAGTGTCCAAGACTCTAAAGAGTCCCTATGGCTCTGAAGCATCATTTTAAAGAATCTGTGAAATTGCCGAATTATTGGCATTTAAGAAGTATGGCAGGCAAACATGGTAGCAACAAGATTTGGGAACATATAGAGAAAACATTTTAAGTCAGACGCTAAGGAAACAATTTAGCTCTAAAAGTGCTGTAAGAAAAGCTGGAAAAACAATCAACAGATTATCAAGTTTGATCTGTCCATAAATGCCCATTCAAACAGGTAGGAGTTTGCTCAGCAGTTAATTCAGAGCTAGAAGCTGGAACTGGAACTGTGTTCCTCGATAAACTATAAATAGAGAGATTTATGGAAAAAAAATATTTTGCCAGAAAGCCAGCAGTATGTTTCACGGCTTTCATAATAAAAAAATTTTCGCCTAACGCAAAGATCATCAAAAATTTAATTAATACTAGCGGACACATGATATATTTGCTGAAGAGTTGTGATTTAGTTTGGCTTCTAACAAATTCATAACTAGTGGTTTCAGCGCCTAGGGACAATTGAAGACTTAGCGTGCCCTACTATTTGCTAAAATGTAATGGGGATAAGGTTTTATATACAATATGGCGCCCGTTGGGTGCTGTGTCCGGAGACGGATGACCCTCCTTGCCTTCCCCCACCAGCAATGCCACTGTCTTCTAATTCTAAACATCTTGAACAAAAAACACGAACACTAGGATCAAAAAACTTTTGTGATTTGAAGCCGATACAGAACCTATAGGATTACCTCCGAGAGGACCATAATGTTCGAAGAATGTTGTTAAACATCTAAATTTACATCGTTTGCAAAAACGGTTGTTGAACCACGTTATAAAATACCGACACAAGCCAAGCAATATCACATACATGTTAAATTCAGACACAATTTAAAAGATTTTTTTCGGGGGTTTTCTATTTTATGAATTGAACTTGTATCACAGTGTTGCTAATGTTTTATAGTAGAATTAAATCTCATACAGTGTACACTTGAATTTCTTTCTTCCTATGTTGTGTATCACCCCCCTCATACAAATTCATAAATTTATAATTCGCAGCTTTTGTGCGTGTAATGGTAATTTTCGGCATAGTTGCTATTTTGTTACTGTATGTATGCATTTTGAAATGGTAAATTGTATATTCCCAGGAAATTAAATTGCATAATGTTTAATTTATGTTTTTTAAATGCATGTTCTTTTTAAACAATTTATTACTTTTAAAATTTTATAAATATTTCACAAATTTCCGATTAGAGAAGTTGATTTATTCTATTTTCTTTATTTAAAAATATATATCCACATTCTTGCAATGAACTCTTGTCTGTTCTGCAGAATAGATTTAGATATACGTCAAATTCGATTTATCTTTTGTGAACAATGTATTTTTTATTTGGTGTACTCAATTTTGAGTTTCCGGATTTGTGACTTATGTCATGAAACGAAATGTAAGCCAAAGAAAACTTTCTTGTATTTGTAATACTTTTACACATTTCAAAATGCTTGTGCTGTCATTCAATCTGTTTAGATCACTGACATGCTCTTAAAAAATTCACAATGATACAGTAAATTATTGTTATTTTTTACGCTCTGTTAAACATATCTTCGAAACAAAAAGATTATTCGCTCTCATGAAACATGTTCATAAAAATATTAGCTATAGCAATGAAATTTTTATTTCTTTAACAATAGTCACGCTCATTAAGATTGATTTTGCATACACTAACAAACTAAATCTGGGCACTTCGAATTTTAAACTCTTTGATACTTAAAAGCACTCTGCACATTTTTCGTTTATTTCAGCCTTGTAAAGATGATGTGATTGAAGCGATACCAAGTTCAAAATATATCTGCAAATATTGTGCTCACAATTGAAAATATTAGAAAAAGGAAGAGTGCAATGTGTGAGGAGGTTTTCAAAAGCCTAGTAATTCTACGAACTGACTCAAAGTTATTCAGTTAATGTTATTCAAGTTCTATATTTAGTTCTATACAAGTTAGAACTACAGAGGATACAAACTGGAAACAGGTGGAAATGTAAAGGTCCAGCGTTCTGGTCTATCGCGCAGATGTCGATCTAACGGTCTGGAGTTACGGTCAGTTTTCTCTAGATTCAACGTTAATACGTGTTAAAATCTATTTTTCTTCTTCCACTTATCAGCTGGTGTCCATCGAATTATTAATTGGACATTTTCGATCTTTGCATCCTTGGAATATTCTTTCGAGTCTGAAAACGATAAAATTAGTTTCGATTCTGAAACTTAAATTTTAAATCTGCAGCGAATTTGGCTTTATCTAAATATGTATGATAAATTCGGTCAGCATCCCATATTGTGTAGTGATTGGAATTTCTGGCTTTTACTCAGGCAGAACAGCAACATGACCTAGTGGAAGCGACACTCAAAATGGTAGACGGCTGAAGTGTGAATTTAATTTCCACCTTCTGGCCTATCGCGCGTCTGTCTATCTAACGGTGTGGAGTTTTGGTCGGTTTTCTCCATATGTAACATGAATACGCGTAAAAAAACCTTTTAAAATGTCCTCCAATCAAGGCACCCCTACCCTTGGCAGATAGTCCTTGCCCTAACCAACTTTATAACTTAACATACAAACTGAAAATATATAAGAAAATGAAGGTAGAGATCTTAAAAATTGCACTATATTGCCAACTCTACCGTTTTTTTCTGGAGATTTCCCACCACAATTTTTAAACAGTTTTATTTTGCATATGATTTTTCTCTTTATTTTAAGCATAAGTCACCAATAAAAAATTAGTGATGGGAAATCTCCCGAACAAAACGGGAGACTTGGCAGCTCTGCTGTAAATAAAAAAGCTGAAGCGAAGAGAAAGAGAAAAATCTTCGGTAGACGTCTATTAAGGTGAGTGTTACAGTAGTGGGCCATGTACCAGTAGTGGGATATTTGAAATTTTAAGTTGAAAAACAAGAAATTCAAACAATCCGTTGACATAAAACAACGACGGATGGAAAAGGAACCGGGTTTTATGTGGCAACGAAACGAAAATAGTTCTCTTTGTGTCCAACAGATGGCGCTGTCGGATTTCTGATATAGGCTTATGTAAGCGACAAGCGATATAAAAGGGAGCAACTGGCGCAGGTAATGGTAGTCGAAGCTTATACGCATGGAAATGCTGTCAATAGTTGAGAAAAGCCTCTTAGTCAAACTTTATTATAAGCAATACGGAAAGCGGCATTGCGAGCATAAAGCTACATGAAGGGCATGCGAGGAAGAAAAGGACCAATAACGCCTTCTGCATTGATCAAAATGATGAAGAAATTTGAATCTACCGGATCTTTGGCGTCACGTGCAAGAAGTGGTCTTCCCTCAACAGCCGCTGCTGTTGTCACGACAGTGGAGCACGCGGTGCAATCCATGTCGGCGATTTCTGCACATGGGGAGAGCCGTGCCCGAGAAGTTTCGAGGCAGACAGGAGTGTCGTACAGAAGTGTGTGGAGAGCACTGCGAATAACTCTAAACGGTATCCCTATAAGTTGCAACATAACCAAGAACTGAAACCTCCTGACTTCGACTCTCGTCAAGATTTTGCCACTTGGGTATTCAATAAAATAGAAGAGCAGCACGACTGGCTTCACACTGTGCTTTGGACAGATGAGGCGCATTTCACACTTTCTGGCGCTGTTAACACCCACAATTGTCGAGTGTGGACCACAGAAAATGCACATGCATTTGTTGAGGTAACCTTGCAACAGACTAAAGTGACAGTCTGGTGTGGCTTCACTGCTGATTTCATAATTCGTCCATTTTTTTTCGGGGAAGTCACACAGACGGCTTTCAAAACAGTTTCTGTCACTTGTCAGCGATATGCAGCACTGTTACAGAACAACATTATTCCTGAACTGCAAGTGCGACAGGCACTTCAAACAGTCACCTTTATGCAAGATGAAGCACCACCTCATATTGCTTTGCTTGTGCAACATCCGCTACGCTCAACATTTGCGGAGGATCGTGTTATCAGTCGCTGCTTTAATCAATCGTGGCCTCCAAGATCACCCGATCTTACGCCCTGGGACTTTTGGCTGTGGGGATTCTGGAAGTCAAAAGTGTAGCGCGACCAACCGGCATCACTAGCAGCACTGAAAGATGCCATCCGCCAAAATGTGTCTGCCGTAACGCAAGAAATGCTACTAAATGCTGTGAACGGTCTGGTGACTCGTCTCACAACTGTACTTCTGAATGATGGGGAGCACATTGAAAATATACTGTAGTACCAATTAACTGCAATTAAGCTGACTTGTAAGTTGTCAACATTTTTTCATTTCTAAATCATCTTTTGGTGAAATAAAACACTATAGCGCTATCTGTTGTTCGCCAACAGAACTGTTTTCGTTTCGTTGCCACACAAAACCCGGTTTCTTTTCCATCCGTTTGGTGCAAGCCGTATCTTTTTATCTTGATTCGTTCTCGAATTATTAATTTTTTAAAGTTTGTCCTGACTTTTGGATCCCCGGTATATGCAAGGTATCTTGTGTAATTACGTACTAAAGTGAAAATAATCTAGAGCGAGGTTTTGCACAACTAATCTACACTCATGTCCATAAATTAAGGATAATGAAGTTCAGGCAAAGAAAGAGAAAGAAGCAAAACAAATTTGACTTATTTGTAAAGTCTATTTATTAAACAAAAAGTAAAGAGCAAAAAAGATGCTATATGTTTGACATAATTAATAAAAATTGCAAGTTTTACTCCCTTGACCAAATTTAAAAAAAGAACCTATTTACAAAAAACAAAATAACATGGTTAGTAGGATGGTTAATACGGAGTATGTCTCCCGGACGATGCAATACAGGCCTGACAACGCCTAGGCATGCTGAGTATCAAATGATCAATCTGATCTTGGGGAATATTACACCACTCATCAAGCAATGCACTCCGAAGTTCCGGTAGACAGGTGGGAGGGGGTTGACGGGCTGCAATTCGTCGGCCAAGCATATCCCACACATGCTCTATTGGATTCAAGTCCGGTGAGTATGCTGGCCAATGCATACGGGTGATATCCTCCGATTGAAGGCATTCGTCTACAATGTTTGCACGGTGAGGACGAGCGTTGTCATCCATAAACACAAATTCAGTACCCATGGCGCCCCGAAACAAACGTACATGTTGTTCCAGAATGACATCCCGATAGATGTGGCCTGTCATCGTTCCACTCTGAACATGCAGGTCAGTTCTGGAACCAAGAATAATTCCTTCCCAAACGAGCCATCCTGCACCACCGTAACGGTGTCTTTCAATGGTGTTCTCTTGGTGGTAACGGGTACCTGGCGCTCTCCAAATGAATGTCCGACGAGAATCAGACTCCAAACTAAACCTGGACTCGTCGGAAAACATCACACAAGACCACTGTTGCGGTGTCCACAATGCATGCTCTCTACTCCAGGTTAATCGCAGGCGACAGTGAGTTGCGGTAAGTGGAACACATCTGACAGGCCTACGAGCATATAGACCAATGTGCCCTAAGCGTCTGTACACAGTCTGCCTTGAAACTGTCGTACCGGTAGCTGAAGAGAGCTGACGACACAGGTCTGATGCTGTACTCCGTCTGTTTCTTTTGGCAGTAACTGCCAAATAGCGGTCCTCATTCGGCGTTGTAACTCGGGGGCGACCTGTGCTGTAACGTCTACTCACATTACCATCATCTTGGAATCGTTGCCAAAGCCTGGAGATGACACTCTGGGCGATTCCAAGTTCCTCGGATACTTCCAGCTGGGTACGTCCCCATTCCAGTCGTCCGATAATTCTGCCATGTAAAACATCATCCAAATGCCTCCTTTGTGCCATAACTATGCGGTTTTTGCACTGAAAGGCTTTCACAGCGCTTGTGAACAATTTTACTTCTTTGCCACCATTCCTTATATACCCCTCTCTTACACTCTCGTCATTGTGACGTACCATCCACGCCATCTGGTGGTTTCCTGTAATTTGCATATTCTTCTTCAAGATGTGTGTGATCATTCCACAGGTGAATGTTTTATTTTAGAGATCAATTTCTGTGTGATTCTGAATTATCCTTAATTTATGGACATGAGTGTAAATTACTGTATAAAACATAGCCATAAGTGAAAATTCTTGCGTTACTCAGCATATTTGCAGAGATCTTTCCTTCCTGTTTTTAATTTTTGTTGAACTCTTTTATTTAGTATTTACTCAAAATAAGTATTAATGCCGAATATGATTGATATTTTTACTCTTATTTCAAAATCTTGTTATGGAAGGCAGAATAAGATTAGAGCCTCTAGTTCATTTTTACCTATTTGAATATTACTTTCTGTGTAAAAATGGTGCGAATATTTTTATATGTATTGGCCTTTTATAAAATTACGTTTGAATAAATGTTTTGAGCCATACTTTTCTTCTCCGCAAAACCTTCCTTCAAAAATAGCTTTAAAAATCCATATCTTTTTCAGACTTAAATTATTTTTTCTGAATGCCAATATAATATTTTCAAAATAGGAATGTGAAACGTAGTTCCAGTGAAAGTTCTCTATTCTATTATAGTAGGTAAAAACAAGTTTGGAGTATTTATGATTTCATAGACTTGTACGAAATATTATATTCAGTGGAGACTATGGTGCTTCGTTTTTAAAATTCCTTTTCGAGCCGAAATGTAAAACTTGGAAAAAATGGTCAATCCACATTACATTACAGATTTATACCTATACTTTTTTTTCTTCAAAACAAATAATATCTTCTGTGAGCATAGGCACAAAATTTCGAATAAAAACATGAAAATTGTCATAATTTTAATTAGTTTATAATGGTAATATTTTTGGGTTATAAAATGTCTCTTGCGATAAAAACATATTTTAACCTTATAAACGCAAGTTAAATACCCTCAAGACGACAGCAATGTCTCCTCTCCAGCTCGAAATGCGATTGGAGTCATAGTGTCAACATGCTTCAGGGCAAATGAAAATTTAAAAAACTACGCAAATGTAATATATTGGTGAGACTAAAAAGTAATCACATGTTTTTTTTTTGTGTCAATATTTCACCTAGTCAAAACTACTGAAGCTAGTAATACTAAATTCGGCATGTATGTGAATTTTTAACGTAGGTTCTAGATTAGACAAAACTTCCCGAAACTTCTAACCTGTGGCGGGTAAGGGGACAAGCGTTTGTTTAAAATATATCTCTTTCTCATAGAGAGAAAGAGATATCCATAAAATTCTTGCTGTAAAATAAAATACTTACTAATTCTTAAATACTTAATAACATCTAACTATAAATCGGGGATAATTTGAAATTCGCCCTCCAAGGAGAATAGACGGTCACCCTTATCTTATTCACACATCTTTCTTAAAAGAAAAAAATCATATATAAAATTATTACATTAAAATGCAAAAAATATGAAACTCATGCTTAGGCACAGCCTGTTTATAATCAAAATCGTTTTGAAAATTTGTGTGTTTGAATTTACTGTAAAAGTACCACATCTCTTTCCGGTAAACCTAATACTTGTACGCATGTACACCCTCTAAAAAAAGTATTAGAGTATTAGCCCAATTTCGCGTTTTATTTTTGTGAATATTTGGTAAGTATTTGGATAAACATAAATTTAGAAAGAAATATAAAACATTACTGTTGGGTAGAGATGCCTACCATTACGGATTATCATTAACCACTTTTTGTAAACAAAATTTTTCGACTTTAAATAGCACAAATTGTCTGAGACTATCTTGAGAGCTAGTGAGTGTTTTGAAAAAGGATTCAGGAAATTGACTGATCGCAAAAGTGGTTAGATTCAGCACCTCCTACATACAGGAAGCCTAACAAGTGAAGCTTTGACGTCACAACTAGGCCTTCAATTAATGGCGCCATCACAGTTTTATTTTCAAAAAGTAAAGCTATTTAAATTTTCTGGTGAATGCTAAAAATATTAGAAAATACCTTAAGATAAAAATTAAAATACCTTTGTGATACAAAACAATTCATTAAGATCTATTTCCTTATTACATTACATAATTAGTTACAGTTAAAAACTTGTTCTTTGTCTTAAAAATAAATTTTCTATCTCAAATCATTAAAAGGCTGTTGTGCGTGAGTAAATTCACCAGAAATTTTAAATAGTTTTACTTTATGAAAGTTAAAATTTGATGACGCCATTCTTGAAGGCTTACTGATGACGTAGCAGTTATTAGGCTTTCTGTATCTAGGAGGTGTTGTTAGATTCCGCATTGTTTGGCAGCTGTAGTTGTGTATGACGTGAATCACTTTTAGGGAGAACAGTATTTCAGATATAAAACTGACGTAAGAAATTTGACCTACGCTACAATACTTTTTTGAGAGGATATATTATTATATAATACTAGCTGGAAAACCGTCGTTGACGATTTAGTATGAAATGCAGATTCTCAAAGAACGTGAATTTATTCGTTTCCTTTGTGAGAGTACAAAGAATGAAATCGGCATACTGGTAGTGGTATGGAAAGGAAATAAATAATTTCCGTGTATTTTAAAAAGATTACAGGATAGAGAGTAACAAATTGCCGACTCAAATAGTCAACAGAGAGAACATTTTGTTTCCAAAATTAAAGTGATTTTTTAGTTGAATGTGCTTTCAACTCCAAGAGGTCACTTAAAGAAAAGTTCCTTACTGCCGACACCTCCTAGATATGCATTGCCTGAGAACAGAAACTTTTACGTCATCGCTAGGTTCACTAAAATGACGTCATCAAACATTTATTTTCACAAAGTAAAACTATTCAAAGTTTGGGGTGAATTTACTCCCGCATAAAACATTTTAATGATTTAAGATAGAAAATTTAATTTTATGACAAATAGGAAATTTTAACCATCACTAATTACATAATATACTATAGAAATAGATCATAATAAATTATTTTCTATCAGAAAGGTATTTTAATTTTTATCCTCAGTAATATTTTAACTTAAAATATTTGCTGAAATTTGTATCATTCACCAGAAATTTTAAATGGTTTAATTTGTGAAACTAAAACTACGCAAACGCTATCTTAGAAGATCTGGTGATGAAGAAAAAGCTTTTGTTCTCAGGATTTCTATACCTAGGTCGTGTTGCAACTACTCCGGAATATAATTAAACACATTTTTCAACAGAAATTTTTGGCTTAAGCTATAGCAAAATTTCGCTAATAAACGTGTGAGTTGGTTACGTTTCGAAAAAATATCTAAGATAAATCTGCTTATAAAAAGTGGTTGCAATGAGATTTTATTACTTCTTAATTTATTATAATATAAAATTGCAATGACAATAAAAAATATGTTAACAAATCGCTATCAAAATATTTTAACCTCCGATTCGGTAATGTTTTTTAGTCTTCTTCATAGACGCAATTCTATGATTTTTTCTTTCTTAAAAAAAATCACTATTTGCATACCTTAGAAGAAAATGAAGATAACAGCGCATTAAGTTTGCGTAAAGTCCCTTTACTAATTATCTATTACGGTCTGTAAACAATGCTTTACTTTTAACTGCGCATTGCTATGTAATTATGGGTAACAATAGCACAATGCGAGGATAAATGTATACAAAAAATTTTCAGGTGATTTGGGTATCATAGTCATTTCCAATGATAAATGTGTCGCGATAATATTTTCCCATTTCTTTATAGTGGCTAGAGTCATAAACAGGTTTACATAAGATTTTATTAAATTTACAAATAAAAAGAAGGAAAAAGAAAAACATAAAGATATTATTTTTTTCTTATCAATAACCTGATGTAGGATTTACTATTTAAATTATTTATTAAGAGATGATGTAGCTTGTAGAAAAGCAAATTAAATCTGTGAGTTACAAATATCTAAATATATATATATATATATATATACACTGCTCAAAGCAATTAAAGGATACTGCAGTTTTAGGTGGATCTTGTGGCTGGAAAACTTTTTAACTGATTGATACATGGTCGACAGACGTAGTAGGTTATATGAGAATAAATTACACATGTTTGGCAGAAAAAATGCATTTTATTGCGCATTTGTGTAGAAAAGGGAAAAAAACACAATTTGTGCATATGAGAAAAAAAGAATAAGAAAAGGTGTTTTCTTCAAAGAAAATCATTTTCAGTAGGGGGTATGGTTTCCACGGACGGCCAGCAACGTTGAACACCTTTGAGGCGACCATCCAGAGGTCCATCTCGAATGATGTAGAGGTCTGTGCACCCGTCAATGGAGATGCCACCATACACCAACACTCCCCCACCGCCCCAAAGCTGACACTTTCGTGCACGAACGCAGGATTATTCCTACTGCCACGGTCCCTCCAGATGAAAATACGCCTATTATCAGGATGAACTGAAAAACGGGACATTACTCCATTAAAAGAACATTACTCCATTCACTTCTCCTCCAGTTCACATCTCCGTTGCCCACTCCCTGCGGTCGCGACGATGCCTTGATGTTAGTCTAACGCATACCATCGGTCGACGAGCATACAGACCTACACCATGGAGCTGGTTTCGGACAATCTGAGTTGAAACCGTGGTGCCAGTAGCCGAGCAAAGGTGTTGTTGGAGAAGAGCAGCGTTCATATTCCGGTGTCTCCGAGCCGTTAACACTAAATAACGATCTTCATTGGGTGTTTTTGCCCATCTACGACCTTGCCCTGGTCTTCGACCTGCACTTCCAGTCGCCAAAAACCGGTTCCAGATCCTGAAAATCACACTTTGTGACACTCCAATGGCTTGCGCTACTTCGGCTTGAGTTTGGCCCCCTTCTAACCTACCGACAACTCTCCAAGCTTCTGAATCGGTTAAATGACTTCGCTGAGACATCGTACTCATCGAAACAAAGCAGTCACTGAATGCCGATCATCCTTGTCTTCATTGTCTTTTATTCAGTTGAAAGTCCAATTTCATTCGCCGCTGAAGCGACGCTTTTGACGTCTAACTCAAAATTAGCATACTCCACAGTTTGAAAATCAGAAAAATTTGCATTTGTGATTCTCATCTTCCATTTTCGGCAAAAAAAAATTCGCATTTCGCTTATATCTTTATTAACTTACAATATCCTTTAATTGTTTTGAGCAGTGTATATATATATATATATCTCGTTTTGAGAAAGAATTCATTTTTAGCATCAGAATTTTAATATCTTTCATAGAAAAAAATTTCTTATCTGCATTACTTGCAGACAATTTCTTTTTTCCTCCAGAACTAAACAGTAATATATTAAATGATTTAATTTGATGTCATTGCACAAAGTTCCATAATTTCTATTGACAGTCAAATTCAGAACAATCGCCTCAAAAAATTGTATGCTTTGTTTACAGCATATGATAAACAGTTTGGTATATCTTTTTTAATAAACGGATACAAATATTAATATCTAAAACTTGAGAGAAAAATTGATAATAATACCCATGCACACATTTGTAAATAATACACTTAACTAAGGTAGTAAATTATCATAATTCATATGCATATCATACATATGTATATAGAACATAAAATGCTCCTACTCATTGCATTTTTAATTACATTAATTTTTATATTTTTAAGATAATAGTCCTCATGAAAATGAAAAATAATTGTCTTTGTTTGATTGCATATCATGTATATGTATATAGAACATAAAATGTTCCTACTCGTTGCATTTTTAATTACATTAATTTTTATATTTTTAAGATAATAGTCCTCATGAAAATGAAACATATTTGTCTTTGTTTGAAGTCTGATACAATTCAATTTAAATTCATTTCTAAAAAGAAATATTATTCAAATAGAAACAGGTTGAAAATGAACTTATCTTAATTTCAGTATTAAAGCAATTACTAACAATCAGGAATTTTTTAGCACTGAGTTTTAAATCTCAAATTTTGATGACTCGAGTCCCTGAGGTAAAAAAAAAGTTACATAAAAATTAAGATAAATGTCTAAATTGGTACTGAATAGCATCATTTCATGAAAATTCTGTAATAAAAGCTTATTATCATAAATTATCTGGGAAAGTGTCAGTTACTGGTGCACCTAGCCTAACCTTTCTCCTACCTAAGTTTGATTTTTTGTTTTTTTACAATTTATATTGCCTTTTTAACTTTAATAGATAAAGAATTAAAGCGTTTAAATATCTTTTTGGTACATCTTTTATATTCAAAAACTGTCTGCAGAACACTTCTTGATAGCCTTTTTACTGCATTTCCAAGAAATTTTATGCAATTATTATAGCTGTCATCTCTCCCGATTTTATCCGAAGGTTTTCCACCACAATTTTTAAACAGTTCCATTTTACATTAAAAATTTGACTTATAATGAACGGAACTCGCGAAGTAAAAGTTTGTGGTTTGAAATTTTCCTGTAAAATCGAAAGAGTTGACAGCTAATCAATTATCATGAACTTGACTAAAACAATTACTAACGTGAATATCAATTACTGATGAAATCCATTCTTTTTAACGAGTAATTGACACCGCATTTTAAATCTATATAAATAAAATTAGACTTTTATCTGTAAATTTCTTGGAATTCAAAAATTTTGCGATTTCTATTCGTTTCAAGCACCCGGGAATCCGATACGACCCTCAAAAAAAAAGTTTGTCTGTCATTCTGTCCGTGACGCTTTTTTTGTATAAGCATCACGTAAAAACGACTGAAGCGAATCATATGAAATTGGGTGTCATGATAGGTGATCACTCAACTTAAAACATAGGCGTCGAATTTTTAAAAAATCTTGATTGGATTTTGAGATTTTGCGAAAATCCTTTCAAACTGCGTAAATTTGTGCTCGCACATCACGTAATAACTGCAAAGGTGAAAAAATGATATTTGGTGAAATGATAGGTCATCTCTCACTTTAAACTATAAGCATTTAATTAAAAAAAATCGATCAGATTTCGAGATTTTGCGAAAATCGTTTAAAACTGACAGAATCTTTGTTCACGCATTACGTAATAACGACTAAAGCGAATGATATGAAATTTGGTCACATGATAGATGGTTACTCAACATAAACTATAGATGTCCAATTTTTTAAACATTTTTATTATATTTTGAGATTTTGTGAAAATTCTCTCAAAATAAGTTTATATTTCTTCAAGCATCACGTAATAACGACTAATACGAATGATGCGAAATTTGGTGATATGATAGGTAGTTGCTAATCTTAATTTATAGGCGTTGAATTTTTAAAATATTTTGATTACATTTTGAGATTTTGCGAAAATCGTTTTAAAATGCTGAAATTTTGTTCCAGCATCACGAAATAAAGACTGCAGGGAATGAAATGAAATTGGGTGACATGATAGGTTGTCACTCAACTTAAATTCTAGGCTTTAAATGTTTCAAAAATTTTGATTAAATTTTGAGATTTTGCGAAAATTATTTCAATATGCGTAAATATTCGTTCGCGCATCACATAATTACGACTAAAGCGAATGAAATGATACTACTTAGTTAGTCTCTAACCTGTAATATTTTAACAATACATAAAAATTATAACTTCGCTTTCTTTACTTTGGAAACATACTACATCCATTCTGTGTACTCCTACAATGCTAACGAAAGTTCTTACTTTTTGGAAATTTGCATTGAGTACTAACCCGTCAACGACGGGTACTTCAGCTAATAAATAAATAAAATTATTTATAAAAAATTAATTTTAGAGGCTTTTTTTATGTACTGTTGTCTAATACAACTCCGTTTAAATTTATTTCTAACTAGCTGCGTGCCCGTTCTTCGCACGGTAGGAAACGAAAAATTTCCTCACATGTGTAATTCGAATTAATTCCAGTGATGTGGAATCTAGAAAAAGCAAAATTATTTCACTCTTGACTTAAAATTTGCGTCATATATGTAATAACCTGAGATCATTTCAATATGATGACACACACACACAAAAAAAAAAAACTATGTCCGCATCATTCGGTATCAAAAAAGTGAAAATGGAGCGTTTGCAGTAAACTCACTTTCAAAATGTCTTATTTCCTCAGACATGCTGTCTTTTAGGTTCACGTTTTAGCGTTAAATACCTCAGACACTACATGAAATGGACATTTTTTTAATTTTAAAAATACGTCACCCTCTCTTGCAACCCTTTACAAAAAGAAAAGAGATAAGACTGCGCTATTTATAAAGGCTTTAAAATTGTTTTTCTAGATTATGCAGTTTAATTTTTCTCCTCACAAATAAATCCAGTATTTATAAATGGAAATTGAGCCAAGCAAAGAAATCGTCTGCTCGCGGGACCCGTTTTTATTTATTTTTTTCAACTGGCAATTTTAATCATTGTTACTGTATCCATGACAACCAAACCGCAAGATATCAAACCGAAATTGATAAGCAGGTGCTACGGAAATGAAAATCCTTCTTTACTTAAAAATTCGTAAAAATTCTCCTAATTTATATTTTTCCTCCGTTCTTCTTTTAAAAGTGGGTTAATTGTGTGCTCCGTCTTTTGCCGAAATATAAAAAAGTTATGACAGATAGAATTCAAGATGCAGCAGTTTTAAAAATATTTTACGAAAGTCAGCGTCAAATTTAATTTTATTTGAAAAATTCCCAAAATTCTGCAAATTATGTTACACAGTCCGAACAAACAGTTTTTAAAAGAAAATTTTCTCCTCTATACGATGATGTAACTACCGTTTTCTTGCGAGTGCAATTACCAGCGTTATTATGTATTACGCAAGAAAAATCGCTAAAAATCGGACAAAACATAAAATAAAACATTTTCTAATTCGAATTTCGAAAAAATCGCTTCGAGGTGTGTCGAGAACCGTCTTGGAGAATTTCCGTACACAAATTTGGTAGGTCTACGATCACCCGTTTCGGAGCTACGCGAGACACAGACAGACAGACAGACAGACAAACGGACAGTTTACACTCTGTTTTATTTATATAGAAGAGAAATATGCTTCAAATAGAAACAGGTTTAAAACAAATTTATCTCAATTTCTGCATCAAACCAACTGCTGAGAATAAGACGTTTATTAGCACTGAGTTTAAAATCTCTGTTACCTCTGTGTTAAAGCTTCTGATGCCTAGTGCCCAATGATGGTAAAAAGAAAATTGCATAAAATTGAAGACAGATGTCTAAATTGGTATTAGATAGTTTTTAATTCAGAACTGTCATGAGTTAGTGCTAATTATAATAAATTATCTGGCAACCTGTGAAGTACTGGTGCACCTACCCTACAGAGAATTTTTAAAAATTTTCTCACTTAACTGTGCAACTTTATGTATTTACATTTCCTACAGGAGAAATGCGTTTTCATTGTTTCTTTACACACCGGGTGGTTTTAATTAAACTTCCCCTATATTCGGCATCCTTCAGCGCAAACGGGTGAACGGAATGCAACGAAGATTTTATATGGGCTAAACAGGCGATGCGCTCACGGAATTTCGAAAAAAAAAATAGTTCCAAAATGTCCACCAGATGGCTCCTTTTCGGGAAAAACATGAAATTTAACACAATAAACGACCAAAACGGAATACAGAAGCAATATTAATATTTAATCACTAGTTTCTGATTGCCTTGTCATCAAACCACATTAAGTTAAGGTATGGGAGAAACAAAACAGTTCAGTTTCCTGAAACAATAACAGATTAGGACGGAATTGCACAAGAGCAGCAGTTGTTAATCGTGTCCAGGACGATGTGGGAAAACGTGCTCCACGTGACCACCCTCATTCACCTGCAAAATTTCGAGTCGATGGACAGTGTGTTCAACAGCAGATCGTAATTGATCAGTTGTGAGACTTCGTACATGAAGAGCTATGGAGTTCTTTTAAGTCATTCAACGTCGCAACACTTCCACGATACACCAGACTTTAAAATAGCCTCATAACCAGAAATCGCGCTGAGTTAGGTCCGACGAATATGGTGGTCATGGTTTAGGAAAGGACCGACTAATGATACGTTCCTCTGTGAAGTGTTGGAGCAATAACGCCTTCACGGACCCATGGATGTCGGGGGACGCACCATCTTCCATGAAAATGGTCGATGCAAGGACCCGCCTTTGATGTAGTTGCGGCGCAGCAAACGTCTACAGCATGTCATGGTACCGACGGCCCGAACGGAACATGAGACAAGCCCACGTTCACCGATTTGCTCAAAGAAGAATGGCCCAAGGATGAATGTCACCGTGAATCCACACCAGGCAGTGACCTTTGGAGAGTGTGGATCCGCGGATTTTCTTTAGCCTAAATGCGGCAATTCTGTGTGTTGACTGTCCCATTGAGGTAGAAATGAGCCTCGTGGCTCCACAGAACATAGCAAGGCCATGACACATCAACTGCCATTCTGTTGAAAAAACTCACTGCGAATGAGAGACGTTGTGGATTGTCACTATCAAGCAGCTCCTTGGTGTGACGGATCTTGCATGGGAAGTAGTGCATTATATTTCTGAATAGTCTTCGATCGGTGCTGTAAGAATAGCCTGTCTATCGAGAAACTGCACTCGCGCTACTTCCCCCAAACTCTGATTTCTGTGACTGTGCGTGAACAGATGTCTTCATTGCGTCAGCAAGCACCGGTGTGACACGTTTACGGTCTCTTCCAGGTTAAACTCCTAATTTCCCAGTCTCTTCAAATTTCTTAATGATGGCCCGAATACCTTTAATAGATATTGGTCCACGCCTTAGGTTCTTCATATGACGAAATTTACGAACTGCAACAGAAGCATTGCCCTTGTTTTCGTAAATCAGCTTCACCGATAAAGCAGGTTCAACTAAAGAAACCGGTATTGATACAGCGGGAAAACACCGACTTCAACATGACAATGTCTGCAAACGTTTTATACCCTAACCTGCTTTGCATAAAGATTCCTCTTCTTCCCAAGAATGCAAATCTCGACATTTTTCTCCAACAGCTGACAGTTTTTCCCGGTTTTGCATTTTATTACTCATAATTCTTATTCTGGATTGTTAATATTGTTTCTGTATTCCGCTTTGGTCGTTTATTGTGTTAAATTTCATGTTTTTTTCGAAAAGGCGTCATCTGGTGGACATTTTGGAACTAAATTTTTCTTTTCGAAATTCCGTGAGCGCATCTCGTGTATAATCAACACCTCCTAGATAAAGAAAGCCTAACAACTCCTACGTCACCAAGCTTTGACGTCATCATTAGGCCTACATTTAAAAGTTTTATTTTCACAAAATAAAACTATAAAGATTTTCTGGTGAATTTAGTCATGAATAACAATATTTTAATAATTTGAGATAAAAAATATATTTTTTTGACAAGTTGCAGATTTTAACCATGACTAATTAGATAATATGATAAGGAAATAGATCGGAATGTATAATTTTGTATGAAAAAGGTATTTCAAGTTTAATTTTTTATTTAAGATATTTTCTAATATTTGTAGCATTCACCAGAAATTTTAAATAGTTTTACTTGGTGAAGTAAAAACTGTGATGACGTCGTCGCTTGAAGGCCTAGTGATGACGTAAAAGTTTCAGTTGCTAGGCTTTCTATATGTAGGTGGTGTTGGTATAATCCATATTTAAAATTTCGTTGCATTCCGTTTACCCGTTAGCGCTGTAGGATGCCGTTTATAGGGGAAGTTAGTTATAACCACCTGGTACACTATCACAAAAAAATAAGTTAAAGATCTTTCTCAATATACATGAAATCAATCTAACACTTAGTAATGATTGTAGAGTACTGTTCTACATAAATATTTTACAATTATATTAGCATAAATAGCAATTAGAAATGAATATAATTATTATCAATATCATTATTGTTAATATTATTGCTACAGTTTTTCCCCATTTCCACAACCTCAACTAAGTACTTCTTAGCTACTGCAGCTAGTACTACGTAAAACATAGGCTAGCTATACTAGTGTAATATTTATTTTATTATTTATTCATTTAATTATTACCATTTTTATTCTTTTTATTTATTCATTTAATTATTACTTTTTTTTATTTTTTTATTCTTTTCCTTTCCATACTTCCAAAGTATTATTAATATATCATTTTTTATTCACACTCCATGGCATTACTTGTCTATTGATTGCATTAAGCCTTCTCTGATGGCAACATGCACTAATACTGCCTCCATTACTGAGCTTTGATCTTCGTGTCGTAAATCAGCTTCACCGATAAGCAGGTTCAACTAAAGAAACCGGTATTGATACAGCGGGAAAACACCGACTTCAACATGACAATGTCTGCAAACGTTTTATACCCTAACCTGCTTTGCATAAAGATGCCTCTTCTTCCCAAGCATGCAAATCTCGACATTTTTCTCCAACAGCTGACAGTTTTTCCCGGTTTTGCATTTTATTACTCATAATTCTTATTCTGGATTGTTAATATTGTTTCTGTATTCCGCTTTGGTCGTTTATTGTGTTAAATTTTATGTTTTTTTCGAAAAGGCGTCATCTGGTGGACATTTTGGAACTAAATTTTTCTTTTCGAAATTCCGTGAGCGCATCTCGTGTATAATCCATATTTAAAATTTCGTTGCATTCCGTTTACCCGTTAGCGCTGTAGGATGCCGTTTATAGGGGAAGTTAGTTATAACCACCTGGTACACTATCACAAAAAAATAAGTTAAAGATCTTTCTCAATATACATGAAATCAATCTAACACTTAGTAATGATTGTATATATATATATATATATATATATATATATATATATATATATATTTATACGATAATTACTAAGTATCTGTTTTGAGATATAGCGATAATTATTATTATTATCACACATAAAAATGTATTTATCGTCAGAACGCACGTTATTTTGGAGCAGAAGAGTGAGAACTGCTCTCACCCTTCTGCTCTTGTAGGTGGTAGAACAGAAGGTGGTTCTGCAGCTGACGAAGAGTGGACCTTTTTCTATCTCCCGAAACGTGCGTTCTGACTATAAGTTCATTTTTATGTGTGCTATTTTAGAAAGTTTTGATTATTCCGTCTTCTAAACACCTGCTTTCTGCTCTTTTGTTGTTGTTCTTGTTAATTATGATTCACATGAAACCGACTTCCATAGTAACCACTTGATCAATTAATTTATATACGACCAATGTATTTTATATACGAGGACTGTACATAGCTGCCAACAATTCCAGCATACATTTAACCTCTTTCAAACAGTAATTCCAGCACAAAAGTTTTGGTGTTAACCTTTAGCAAATTTTCCTAGTTTGTTGGAGAACGCAGTTACACTTTTGAAAAAATGCTTGAAAAGTTTACTGCTTACAAAAAGTGGTTAATTATATTCCAGAACTGTTGACAGCAGTGCCTGTCTGAAAGCATTGGACCTTTGTCCAAGAAAAATATGTTGCTTACATTAATCCCCTACAATTAGGGTCTTTGAGGATCCACACACTTTTGGCTCTTTTTTCCGGTGTTTTATTTGGTATGCTGAAGAAGGGAGGACCCGATGTATAATTCGAAGCATGTGTTCTGTGTTATTTTTATATGCGTGTTTTTAACAAGGTATTTCATTTTTATTTACTTTACAGAGGATTTCTCACTTACTGTAAAGTAGGGGTGTGAGAGTCGTAGTTGTTATGCGAGACGAGACGTGACTATTTCCCTTTACTATAGAGCTATTTTGCAACTATATAGTTATTTTGATAAGACAAAGCTTTGAAGTTACGGGAACATTGGGAAGGAAAGAAACGGGAGAAAATGGAGGAAATGAAGCGAGGCTAGAAGTCCCATTTTTCGTCTCGCATTGATCCCCATTCTAAAGTATAACCCAAACTCATTCACACAAGTAAATAGTTATTATTTTATTTTATCTGGTATTCCCTTTGCCCGTATTCGTATAGTTTGTTTTTATAGTTTATTTATAAAGCTTACAAAAACTTTGTTTCAGTAAAAGCCTACGTACAGTTCTTTTTTTTAATAAAAGTTATTTTATTTTTCTCCATTGGAATCACATCGTATACATTTCAAACTTTTATTTATTCGAGTGTATCTTCAAACAGTATATGAGAAACGATCGTAATATGCATTCCATAGTATGCGACTTACAGGATTTTATATTGAAATTGTCGCACTGAAATTTCCATAAATGTAGTGATATAAATAGGAAAATATCATTATGAATATGGAGAACCCTTTTAGGTAAATACCAGATATAAATTTCCGGATGCTACGGTAAAATTTTTGTGGTATCCCCCCCACCACCACCACAAAAAAGCAGTTACTTTGATGGAAGGTACACTACTTTTAATTCACGTGTATGCAAATTGTTCAAATATAATATTTTGTGGTTTCGTACTTTCACGTGCATAAAAGAATATAGGTCTTCAAACAGTTCTGAGGCAATTGTAAATATCTATGACTCTAAAAATATGGTTTGAATTAGTATTTGCATTTCTACTAGTATTTTTAGTCCGACAGAGTTCATTTGTTTCTATAATTAAACGAAAACTACGAGAAAATAAAATGCAAATAATACTGGTTAAATTTTAAATTCTTATTTCTAGTGAATATAAAAATAAAAATATCAAACGTGATATAAAATCGTTATTCTTAGCAGAAAAGGATATGGAGAATTTATCATTTTCAACAATTTTTTTACCTCTAACTATTAAAATACCCATCGTCTTTCAAAAAAAAAAAAAACTGAACTTTTAAATACTTGCAATATTTACAACGCTTTAAGTTCTCAGACGAAAATTATTTCTTTTCTTACATGTACATTTTTTTAAACAATTATTTTAAGCTTATTCTTTTTATCTCTGTTTTTGATCAGTTTCGTCTTTATTCTCTTTTAGTGTACATTAAAAAATGTATTCTTAAAAATAATATATTTATTTTTCATATTTGAAAAACTTCCATTTTAGTTTTTATATTACCCGTTTCTCCTATTATTCCACAAACCAAACATCCAATTTAAATGAGCTTTACTTTTGCTTTTGAATTAAAAAAAATCATAATAGTACCTTTAAAATTTCAGTATGCACTGAACCCAATAATCTCTGAACGGCAATAGCTATAGTCATAAAAGTGGGTTCTATTTATAGTAAATCTGTCGTGCGCTATTCAAAATGGTACTAGATGCGGGAGAAAAAGTCAATTACAAAGTTGTTCAGCATCATCGATTTATAAAGAAAATACATTTTGAACACATTAACCCCTTAAGCCTAACTCCTGGCAATATCACGGGCTAAACTTTCTCCCTCTATTTCTCGTGCCCGTCATTTTGCCGCGCAAAAGTGTTCAAATGTTATGCGGCAGTGAGATAAGAGCTTTTCAGTTCTTATGAACGGATTTTTTTAAATCTCATTTTACACAACAGATGACAATACCCGACTATTTTTGACGTAATTCGGAGATAGTTTATTTTTAAATAGATGGTAGCAGTATACAAATACGTGTGTTTGTGATATGCATTGAACAATCTTAGCTCACTTTTTTGTTCAAGGTAAACTTTACAAATATTTATTTATTTTACGAAGTAAGTTGAATAAAATTCGCCTTCCGTGCTTAAAACATATATTTTTAATGATTCCCTAACTGCCACAAAACACAAATTCAGTCACAATAACCCTAAATGTATGCTTTTCTAGAAATTTTACTTTCTTTTTTCCTTAAAAAATGTAAAAAACCTTAAAATAAATACATTTATTGTATATGCACTTATTATTATTGAATTTTCTGAAATAAAAAATAGGCACTTTTACGACCGTTTTCTTAAAAATAATACGACTGTTAAGGCTATTAAAAATTGAATGTTATGTTAAAAATTGAATTATTATGTTAAAAATTGAAAGTGTAAAATGAAAGGCGTAAAAACGTATTACTGATGCTTCTGCCAGCATGTCACCAGCCACGTAGTACAACTTTTATCGGGAATTGCAGACCAGAGTCCAGATTTGAAATGTTGCTGACGGAAAATACTTTTAGAGTGAAGGATAATCAATCTTAATGACAGGTAAGTGAAGTTTGGGGAAGTTTGACCAAACAAATGCGCGTTTTATGCCTTCCATCCTGAACATTATTGTGCTAATTAATGAGCATCACGTGCAAATTAATGCGTTTTTACTTATTAAATCGATAATGCTGTATAACTTGGTAACTGACGCTTTTCCCGTATCTCGGATAGTTTTTGAAATAAGAATACTAATTCCAAATTCAGCCGGCAGTTGCCACTGTAAGTGGTTTCCTTGAGTAGCGCATGGCAACTTGCTATGCCTTGACCCTACTTTTATGATTATAGTTCTTGGCGTTCAGAAGTTATTCGGGTGGCGACAGTCTTCAGCGGCACACTATATATTTATTCTCTTTAGTAATTTTTCTGCACAGTTATTGAAATTGATAGTTCCTCTCTTTACTTACTGGTATCGTTTCAGGTATCAAAGTATCATGTTATACACTGTTGTTTGATCATTTTTGTCAAGAACTGTTTTGCAAACTTCTTATCTATACATTTTATTCCAGTCAACGGAGAGATAGAAGAGAGGATAAGAAAGCATCCGCATAAAATTTAGAATAGCTTTTGCTTAGTGAAGGGTGCTTGTGGTTAAATATGTTCTTAAATATCCTACTATAGAGTTACGCTGATCCCTGACTCCCTGACTCTCTAACAATTACTGGCAACCACTCGAAGATAAAACTTTTACCGCCATTACTCCAAAAAGATAAAAAAGTTAAGCACAAAAAGCGCAATAACATCTACACCGTTTGTACGATCGGCTTGAAATTTTTCATAATTATGTATAAAAATATAGAAAACAAGATACTTTAAAAATCTGAAAATCCACCCTTTCCCTAATTTTTAAGCAATTTTTCGCTATTTTCAGCTCTTATTTTATTTCCGAGAGTCAAAAAAGTTTATCATTTGCGTGACAAAATTGGGATTCGCAAGTGACAATGACGTCATACTGAAGTCACCTTTGTCAGGCTTTGAAGGGAAAATTGCGATTCCAATTCATTTAAAGTTTAGATTAAAGTTTTTTTCCTCTGCAGGAAGCACTGATATAAGAGGCGCTGTTCTCACAAAACGAAATCGTTCGAACGGGAAAAGTTTCCGCATGTATCCAGAAGAGCATGAAATTGATTTTGGTGGATAATGAAAATTGAAATTTTAAGTGGACGAAGATTAAATGGATTGAGTGTAGACCTATTTTTGTCAAATATGTTTTCTAGCACCCGTTGTAATCGCCTCCACAACGGGGTTTATTTTCTAGTTTTTTAATAATGCATCCAATCATCTGAAAAGCTTGAGTAAACCCACTGGGCAGCTTATACACCTAGCACTGTGCATTCAACCGTGATTTGCATTCTATATTTGTAATAACAGAATAGTACAAATTATGTTTAAACATCATTGTTGCACTCCAAACTGCCACAAGTTATGATAGACACGAACACCTATTCCTCACAATCCCGTCATAGATAAAGGCATGCACGAGTACGGGGTTAAATAAAACCAATTAGCACAGTTCTTAAATATAATTTTGCACTTTATTTATTTTTTTCTAATTGTGGTCACTGCTGTTTATAGGTGTTGGCCACAAGTAAGGCCAAAATTACTGGCCCATTTATGATTGAAGAAACTAATATAGATGGACCGGAGTTGCCTTCTATACAGGGCCGGACGAAATGACACCCAGTCCATGCAATACCTTCTAGATACGCAATGCCTGAGAGCAAAAACTTTTACGTCATCACTAGTTCCACTAAAAAGACGTCATCACACATTTATTTTCACAAAGTAAAACTATTCAAAGTTTGCGGCGAATTCACTCCCACGTAAAACATTTTAATGGTTTAAGATAGAAAAATTAATTTTACGACAAATAGGAAATTTTGACTATCACTAATTATATAACATGATATAGAAATAGATCATAATAAATTATTTTTTATCAGAAAGATATTTTAATTTTTATCTTTAACTAAAGATATTTTCTAAAATTTGTATCACGCATCAGAAATTTTAAATAGTTTCACTCTGTGAAAGTAAAACTGTGAGGACGTCAACTTAAAAAAACCTAGTGATGACGTAAAGGCTTCAGTTCTGGGACATTCTATATCTAGGAGGTGTTGGTCCATGCACTGCCTCCTAGATATAGAAAGCCTAATCACTGCTACGTCACCAAGCCTCTACGTCATCAGTTGGCCTTCTAAAGGTGACGTCATCACAGATTAAATTTCATAAAGTAAAACTATTCGAAATTTCTGGTGAATTTACTCTCCCATAACAACATTTTAAAGAATTGAGATAGAAAAATTAATTTTACAAAAATGAGCAGTTTTTAACTGTAACTAATTACATAATGTAATAAGGGAGTAAATCACAATGAATTGTTTTGCGTCACGAACGTATTTAAATTTTTATCTTTCACTTTAGATACTTTTTAATATTTGCAGCATTCACCAGAAATCTGAAACAGTTTTACTTTATGAGAATGAAAGTGTTGTGACGTCATTACTTGAAGGCCTAATGATGGCGTCAAAACTTCTGCGCTCAGGCTTTCTGTATCTAGAAGGCAGTGGTCCATGTCGGGAATTGACCTAAACCAACGCCCCCTAGAGAGGAAAGCCGCGGCGCTTACTTGTTACGTCACACCGAGTAGGTAAAGCAAAGCGTTTCCATTGTGTTTCTCCTGTACTGTTGGTTTCTACTCGGTGTGACGTCACAAGTAAGCGCCGCGGCTTTCCTCTCTAGGGGGCGTTGTCTGAACCCGTGATGTGGTAGAATGGATGTGTAAACCACTACACACTTCAGGCGGTATTTTGCAGTTTATCTGAGTAAGAAATTTAGGGTTGATATCAAGTTTTCTTTAATAAGTAATTCTTTTACGCTTTTAGTAAGCGTAGGGTTACGTAGCGCTTAAAGTAATTCTTTTTTAACGCTTTTTTGACAAGCAATTTGCATTATGTACATTTGTCAATTTATTTAAAACCAATTAGAATGCACTCTACTCTTTTATTTTAATGATTATTAAATTTTATTGACTAAAAATTTTCTTCTTACTAATAAATTTATCTATTTAAAACTATATTCTAAAAAATGAAGTGAGACAGCCCCGTCCCAGTCTTTGTATGGACTTCTGTTGCTGAAGAAGATCGAAACAGCTTGGTAAGTACAGCTTGATAAGTACCTTTTACGTGTACTTATTTTACGTTTTATTATTTTATCTTTTATTTTCTTTTGAGTGTCTTTTGTTAAGCCACGATATCTTGAAAGCAGAAGGTTTAGTAATGGCCTAATAAACAAGTTGAGTATAACAGAAAAAAATTCCGTCCCTACAGAGTTCATTTTCTATAATATTTTATCACTCGTACTTTTACTGTCCATCAATCCAAATTCGGAAGTTCCTTGCCATTAAGAAAAAATTCTTCTTGCAAAGTTCTTCGATCAATAACGTCTTTCTCATTTCACGATTTAATTCATATAATTACCTTTCTTCAATAAACTTTTATTGAAGTTTGAAACATAACTCGGGAACTTGATGTTTATTCCCACAGGACAGTCATTTTACTGCCTAATGCTTCTAATCTATCACAAATCACAGCTAATCGATCTACGCAATGCACTTTGATAATCTCTAAAAGAAATTAGAAGCAACTATACAGTTTCCCAATATACAAGTTTAGAGCTATGTAAGCATGTTTATTAAACAATCCATCATGCTGTAAAACAATCCGACATAGGCTATTTTTCTCTTTAAAACTTATTAAAAGCAGGCCACCGATACGTATAGCTCTAGAATTGTTTCGGATGTCATTTAACATATTTTTGAATAGTGACAAAACGCAATTTTTATAGGATGAATAAAATACTGATTAAGTACTGCAAAATTAATGTTTAGAAATGCGCTGTGTTATTTATACAGGGTGACTGCTAATTCATGGTACAAACTTTGAGAGCTGGTACAGCACATAGTAACAATGACATTTTCTATAGAAATGTATGTTCAAAAGTGAAGCGTCAAAGCACAAAAACAGGAAAGAACAAAATATAGTCAAAAGTGAAGCGTCGAAGCTCAAACACAAGAAAGAGCAAATGATAGGGTAAGTGTTTTATTTTCATAACCTCGTTTACAAGTGGAAATTAATTTACAATGCCTGTTCAAAATTGCTGCAGTGCACATTGCTGCAGGAACCTCTGGAAGAAATGTCTGCACAGAAGGTAGCATTTCAAAAGCATGTACACGTTGATAATGAAAATGGTATAGACGATTATCGCGTAACACTCTCCAAACAGTGTATTGACTCGCACCTACAGTTTGTGCAACTGCTCTTCTACTTGACTCGGGTGTAGCAGCCACGATTTGCAACATCCTTCAACTGTTGCAGTGCGTACAGTTGTTCGTGGACCAACGTCGTGTCTGGTAATGTGAAATGAACCTATTTCACAAAGTTGACGATGCAATCTCTGAACCATTCTATGATCCGGCATTCGTCTGTCTGGATGCTGCTCACGATACATTCGTAGCGCAGCTCTGCCGTTTCCATTTGCACGTCCGTACAAGTAATGCATGTCTGCTTTTTCGGTAAACGTAAATCTCCCATCACGTACGAAAACTGAAATGAGAATGGCCTCTCTTCCCCAAATCAACGCCGACTGGCCATCTACTGGCAACGGAAGCAACTACTATCTCCGTTTCTCCTCCGTCTCCTGCATTTGTACTTTCCTGTGTTTGTGCTTCGACGCTTCACTTTCGACCATACATTCCTATACAAAATGTGATTGTTACAGCGTCCTGTACCGGTCCTCAAAGTTTGTACCACGAATTAGCAGTCACCCTGTATATCTAGGAGGCGTTGTCACAACTGCCAACTTTTACGGAATATAATTAACCAGTTGACAAAGCTCTTTTTTATAACTCTGTTTCTCCGCCTCCAGTATTTGTTCTTTCCTGTGTGCTTCGACGCTTCACTTTTGACCATATATTCCTATACAAAATGTGATTGTTGCAGTATCCTGTACCAGCCCTTAAAGTTTGTACCATGAATTAGTAGTCACCCTGTATAAATATAACCTAAGGTATTCAGTGTCTTCTAGCCATTAAAGTATTGAATGGACCCTAACCAACTTTCAAGAGCGTACATAGTGGACCATACAATTTCGATTCCAAAATTTAAAAAAAAAAGAAATTCGTCAAGTCGCCACCAGAGGAAATGCTGGCCTGCTTATGAAATAAAATGCATTAATTTGCATAACTGCGTTCCGTGTAGCCACCATGAGTATAAAGAATAGGCTGGGAAAATCTTATCATTCTGGGGACAGCTGGCTTTTGATGGCTCCTACCTCGCGGGATCGTGCTTTGTTAGGCTGTACTATCATCGGAAAGTGAATGCCAATCTTGTCCTTCGTGAATTTCGACGGTTAAAGAAGTTGGAAAATAAACTAATGAGCATAAAAACGTTTTAAACATGATTCAACTATTTGAAACGATAGAAACTCTAGCACAGCGTCCATGCTGGGGACGCAAAGCTGTTTGCAACAAGTTTAAGAAGTTGCAACTATACTGTAAAGCAGGAAATGGTGAAAGTTCAGGGTATCATCAACGCTCGGTCAGTATCCCGACATACGTAGATCCCATTCTCAACACAGCGGAAAACCCTCCATCGAATATTGATGTTTTACAAGTATAAAAATATCATCTATTCAAAAATTGCTCCTTGGTCATGCGGCCATCTGATTTAATTTTTCATCGAAATTCCTAGCACCCGAAACGCATGCAGTTTGGTGATACATGCCCATGGTAGATTTTATGGAGTGAGGGAGTAAGCTTTCATTTGCGCGGCAATATTAATACACACAATTGCCACATTTGGGCTGAAAATAATCCAAAATGTTGCAGTAGCTTCTCGAATTGCCAAAAGTCACAGTGTATTGTGGCTTTACAGCCTCTTCTATCATCGTTCCTTAATTTTACGAGGAAAATCGTAAAAGTGGGCTTGTAAAACTGTAGGCCTCGTAAACCTGTAGAGTTACTGCTGACACGTATCACTGCCTCCTAGACATAGAAAGCCTAACCACTGCTACGTCACCAATTTTCTACGTCATCAATTAGCCTTCTAAAGGTGACGTCATCACAGATTAAATTTCATAAAGTAAAACAATTCGAAATTTCTGGTGAATTTACTCTATCATAACAACATTTTAATGAATTGACATAGAAAAATTAATATTACAAAAAAGAGCAGTTTTTAACTGTAATTAATTATATAATGTAATAAGGGAGTAAATCACAATGAATTGTTTTGTGTCACGAACGTATTTTAATTTTTATCTTTCACCTAAGATACTTTTTAATATTTGTAGCATTCACCAGAAATCTGAAATAGTTTTACTTTATGAGAATGAAAGTGTGGTGACGTCATTACTCGAAGGCCTAATGATGACGTCAAAGCTTCAGCGCTCAGGCTTTCTGTATCTAGGTGGCAGTGCACGTATGCTACAGAACTTCGCGTTTCCATAACTGGAACAACAAGGACGACTCGATTCGACAATATTCATACAGGATAGTGCGCCTTCCCACATTGGACTAAAGATGCAGCATGAGTTGCGGCAGCATTTCTCTAATAGTAGTGTCACTAGTTGTGCATTTCCTTCGGTATGACCACCGAGGTCATTTCGTGTGACTTTTGGTTACGGGTATTTATTAAAGGTGTTATGTATCAAAGTCCTATATCTCAACTTTGAAAGATCGAATAATGTTACATGCTATCGAATCACGGTGACACAAATTAATTCTGACGTGTTGTAAGCTGTATAGAAAAATGTCATACAGCGTAAAAGCTCAAGGAACATCACAATCGTAGTTATATTGAACCCATAGAGCAGATATAAGGGACAGAAAGGAGTTTGGTAAACCTAAATTTTGGCCCTTGTAACATCAGCTGATTTGTGACAAGATCCCAAGTCCGCTCACTGGCTGCCCCCATAATAAAATGGGCAGTGATTCTGGGCTTTGTAGTGGCGAATGCTTGGTGAGCAAGTATTCGCCTATTGAAAAAAAAGAAAAGTTCTTGCGCACCCAACTTACTTTAGTTATCTATGAAGCATGTGGCCAGCGCGCTAATTTCCGTTTTCATGGTTATTTTTAAAGAAAAACTGGTGCATAGTTGCTCTATATATGTATGCAATTTATAATTTGTGAAAGGTTCTGAGATATTATTTCACAGGACAGATATTTTAATGCATCCACACCCACTATACGCAAGTGATATTTTTTTTACGCGCAGCGGGTTTGTAATGCGTATGTTGACAGTAAATTTCGCTTGTGTAGTTTGGCACTTTCCAATCACCAAATGTGCCTATAAGCAACACCTCCTAGATAAAGAAAGCCTAATAACTCCTACGTCACCAGGCTTTGACGTCATCGTTTAGCCTACACTTAAAAGTTTTATTTTCACAAAATAAAACTATACAAAGTTTCTGGTGAATTTACTCATGAATAACAATATTTTAATAATTTGAGATAAAAAATATAATTTTATGAAAATGGCAGTTTTTAACCGTGACGAATTAGATAATATGTTAAGAAAATAGATCGAAATGAATAATTTTGTATGAGACCGGTATTTTAATTTTAATTCTTTATTTAAGATATTTTCTAATATTTGTAGCATCCACCAGAAATTTTAAAACAATATTAATTTTAAAAGAAAATTTTAATTTTAAAAGAAATTTTATAGTTTTACTTTGTGAAAGTAAAACTGTGATGACGTCAAAGTTTCAGTTGTTAGGCTTTTTATATGTAGGAGGTGTTGCAATAAGTGACAAATATAGCCTCTCTATGCATTTCTGTAGAACAAGTCACATGGTTTATCCTTGCCTCACGCCTCCAACGGGTTTTGAGTTGCAATGAGCTCTGTGGTATATTTCTGTTCTCCTCATTGTACATCATTTGTAAATAACAGTCATGTATTCTTAATAAAATTCATACTTACTTCGTTTTTTGGCATTCAATAATTCATTTTTCACACTTAAACCCTTTTCAGGTCCAACAATTTCACATGTGGCGACTTTTGATACTTTCTTTAATAAATCGAAATTCTATTAATCGGCTTTGTACGTCTATTAAATGTGATTATATTTTGTCCAATAATTTGCTTGCTAAAGGGCTCTGGATATTTCGGGTTATTTTATGACTACTCTGTGTATGTTGTGAATCCATCAATGTTTGGGTAGATAATACGAGGAGATTTCGGAAAGTAAAGGTACTTCACCGATAGCAGCAAAGGAAAAGTTTCTATGAGCCTGCTGTCAGTAACCTTAAGCATTTCGTTTTTCTGTACAGTTTATTCGATATTTTTGTTCGAACAGCCTGTCTTTATGATGTCTGCTTCAATTCAGGATCCGGCCAAATATGAATTATTTGCCGTTATACGTTTATTTCATGCAAAAAGTAAGCGTCCAGTGGATATTTATAATGACATTCTTTCCGTCAACGGAAAGGTTATGGATATTATCTGCACGTACTTTATCTTTACTTTCCGAGAACTCGACACGTTCTTTATAATGTTTCCGCAGTTTTATACTGCAGGACAAAGCAAAGGGTGACGAGGATTCATCCAGTCATTTTAATTAAGACGGACCAGGCCCCCCATACAGGTATGAAATATTGCTTAAGATAAGGAAACTTGAAAAATTGTGAAAAGGCTCTTGGACCAGCTGTAAAGATAGAGAATACACTTTGTTGCAGAAAGGCTTATGCGAAATTAACCAGATAAAACAAAATGAGATTCGAGATCATTAATACTGTAATAAATAGGAGTATAGGTTAGTTAAAAAGATGAAGGCTGTGCAAAGAATGGTGCGCTGAATGTTCCATGTGTATAATGTGCTAGTTAGTAAAAACGCAAGAGTTGCTGCATTCATAAATTTCTATTTAATAATGTGTAAGTGTTTCTGATATTTTTACTTGTTTTACATTTTTTTTAATTATCACATATAAACATTTAAAAAATGCAATAGTTTTGAATATTATTACGCCAATCATTCAAATTATTTCATTATGTTTATATCATTGCGCAAACTGCTATAAATAAATTTTTGTTCAAAATTATTAATCATATTTTCTTCTTAGACCCTGTAAAAATATAATTGTACGATTACTTAAACAAAACTGAAGCAAAATGACTATAGTAAACCTACTCTTGCCCACGAAAAAATAAGACGATTCGTTTAGTGTTTTATTCTTCTATATTGGAAAATTCTTTAAAAAGTAAAGGAAATGTCTCTTATAGTTACTGCGAAGCTTAAATTATCCTAAATTGAAGAGAAAAACATTTCGTGTGGCTCACTATAAAGTATTTTCAGATCAATTTTTAGGATCTCTTCGTCAAAAATTTGACATTCCCAGCTTTCGGTTGTTATTGGATCAAAACTGCAGTTTGCTTATAATTTGTTTAGTTCTTTAATGTTCTTATGAAGTATTTCGGCGTGTGTAATAAATATAGTGGATATTAGTTTCTGAAAATGCAAGCAGGACGTATTTTTTTAATTTGGATATTCATAGATTATTCAATTTTGTTTTAAAATTTCACCAAAATCTGCCAACATAAAATAAATTTCTGGCCATAAATTATTACAGAAAACCTAAGTTATCGTCTAATAAAGCGTAGTTTTTGATAAATCAAAACAATTAGCCGAAAGAAAATACAAACTATTTCTTAAATCCTGTTAAATTTCATCCCTACGAAAAACACTTCTCTAAACCAGACAGTGTTTTTTCATACCGTTGTGACGTTGTTGCAGATAACAATACTATTAGAAATTGGTTTTCAAAGTGATCATTACTTCCAATTGTAACGGAATAACAATGGAATATCAAATTAAAAATACGGCCCCACGGTGGTCAAGTGAATGAGTCGTTGAACGTGGTGGGACAGTTTCTAAACCTGTGACAAGGTCACGTCCCCGAAGCTCATTCATCAAATGTAACGAATTTAATCCAGTCATAAGTACACACTAAAAGAAACCTAATGTGTAAAAATTAGTTTCTATCTCCTCAAATTAAAGCTAAAGTAGAATATAGCCTTTATCGCCACTTGCCGCTTTCTATTTTCTACCATAAATGCTTTTGAAAAAGTTGCTTATTTAATAAGCATTTTGCTCAAGTGAGCATTTTAACTTTTCGACCAACTAGCTCTGTCGCCAAATACTAGCCAAAAGGTTACAATTGGAGCGATTTTAACTACTTTTTAGCCTTTAATTTCTCAAATTCTGTAAAGAGATAGCAGCTAATTTTCATACAGTGGGTTCCTTTTAGTGTGTACTTGTGATTTTGCGAAATTCGTTCCATTTGGTGAGTGAGCTTTGGGAAGGTTTTCTTGTGAGAGTAGCTGGAGGTGGGAAACGGCTGAAGGTCCAACGTCCTGACATACCTGACATGCCGCATGGCTGTTGATCTAACGGTCAGAAGTTTTGGTCAGTTTTCTCCAGATGTAACGTGAATACGCGTTAGAACCTCTTAAAAATCCTCGGATGGAGGCATCCCCCTAGGTATTTAGCCTTAGCATAGCTTTGCCTCAACACAACACATAACAAATTGAAAATAACTTGAATTTAAATTGTTTTGATAGTAAAATATTTAATCACCAAAATGAATTAAATGTATCAAAGAAAATTTCGAACGGCTTACGATACGATAGGTTTGAAAAATATTAAAAGTTTGTTTAACTTAACCCTTTCAGACCAGGTGTTCACAATTGGCATCCCAAATTTAGAAAGAATATTACACTCTCACTTCCAAAAGTTAAGCTCGGGGATTAAAATGTTAATTTCCGTAAACCAATCTGAATTAAAGAAGCTGAAATTTACTGCAAAGGTAGGAGGAAATATACAAATATGTTAGGTAATGGCCAATCACGGTGTCGCTTCGAGAAATATGCAAAACAGTCAGTCGTATAAGAAGCCGCCATTCTGAAGGATTACAGGTGTTGCATTAAGAAATGAGCTGATTAACATCTATGCTGAAGAAAAGTGTTTAGAACCTTCCTACGATTTCTTTTTATGCTGGACGTGTTTCTATATCTTCCATAAAACAAATGGAATATTCTGAGCGTTGCAGGGCTGTCAGATGCATTGAGCAAAACAGTCTATCACAGATGATGCTCTTTTTTTCGGCCTTCATTATTGAGTCATTTCAGGATTATGGGAACAATTCCAAACCAGCCAAATAGTTGTCGGACCTTAAAAAAGATTTGAAAATCTTTGGGATACCCTCGGCCGTGCTAAATGTAGACGTTTCCCAGCTCCAGCTACTCTCAGAGATTTAGAAACTGCCCTACAGGAGGAATAGTGATTACTGGACTCTGTGGTGGTTGATCCCCTCGTAACATTATCATGCGCTGTACCTTTTGTATCAAGGTGAGGGGTGCTCAAATATCCTATTAATGTCGATTTTTATTATTTGTTTCTCATTCAAACATCATATCGTTAATGACGCAAACATGACGTCATCTTATAATTTATGAAAATTTAATATTTTTTTAATCCCTGCATATATTTCTTTCTTTTGTTTCATGAATAAACATAGAGCTACTTACTTGCAGCATTTCGTGTCTAT
This sequence comes from Cheiracanthium punctorium, assembly GCA_038373885.1. Classification (NCBI taxonomy): domain Eukaryota; kingdom Metazoa; phylum Arthropoda; class Arachnida; order Araneae; family Cheiracanthiidae; genus Cheiracanthium; species Cheiracanthium punctorium. The sequence goes on along the minus strand of JAWZYV010020035.1, from coordinate 222,954 downwards.
CAAAGCAGTACTTGTCCATTTTTTTCGCATTTTACCGCTATGAGCTTAATTCTTGAAAGTGAATGTGCAAAGAAAACACTAATAAGTTTAAGTTGAAAACGGTTGTGTACATTTACGAAAAAATAATAATCGAGATTTTTTTATTTTATCAAAAATTTATTATGTTTTTATAAAAAATGAGCAGGTATATGTGCTCGATGGAAATTATTTAGTCAGATTTGAAATGGTTAAGTTAATAAAACATAATAGTGCTTGTCATCATTTTACTGTATTTAAAACTGTATATTGTATCCACTGTTATAGCAGAATCAATTCTCTATAATCATTTACAGGATGACACCCATGTGATCATTTGTAGTGGGAGGGGGGGTCAAGCCAAGGGTCTTGTCCCAGAAAGAAACTGTTTTAGGATTGAACCATTTCGACGTTATACCAGTACGTAAATCGAACGATAATATGAGATCTCGGGGTGGGGGGAGGGGGGCATGCCAACCCTGCTCACAGGTATAGCGCCCATGTGACAAATGGAAATGTACATAAAAAGTAATCGAAATGGATTCATGATTGTAAAAAAGTTTTTTATTTCAGCTGTTTTAAAAAGCAAGACTTTTGTTCTTATTTCAGAGTCTGCTTTCGATCATTTGAGTTTACTGTTCAGTGATAAAATATCAGAAAACTAAAAATACTTCATAAAATCCAAATTATATAGGTAAAATTATATTTATCCTTAAAAATTTCATATTGTTTCAATGGCTATTTAAAATATACTTTCTATAGAGATACAGCTATTCACATTTTAAAATCCCTATAAATAAAAATAAAATTCTGTTTGTGGGTTTGTTTAGACCGTAAACAAATCCACAAAAATGGACCTATCAGCCTAAAATTTTGCGGGAGATTTCCCACCGCTAATTTTGACCTAGCAATTCCCACTGAAAATGATGCCAAAAATTTAATGCAAAATAAAACTGTTTAAAAATTGTGGTGGGAAATCTCCCGAAGAAATCGGGAAGGTTGGCAGCTATGGTTCAGGAGGATCTGCAGGTGGAGGCAAATGAATTTTTCCATTGCCACAACACATGCCTGGTGTTTCTCTAGGTCACTTTTTAGCACTGCAATTTTGGCAAATTACTGATAATGAAGCTATACTCACAATTCTTTCAGATGCATAGTCATAATCTGAATTATAGTTAAAGGCACTTAAACTCCAAGACACAGTATTCAAGACACCCTGAAGATGCAAATAACGCTGCAGTGCAGTTTCTTGCTATCTTCGAACAGCACTCCTTTCTGATTCTGCCTGTAATATTGCCTTTTGTTCTTCAGCTGTTTCACGCTGCCTTCGAGAGGCACTCCTTTCAGCATCTTCTTGAATTCTTCGATTATATTATTCCCCTGTTTCAGATGCTCTTTGTGCTTGCACTCTTTTGGCAGCAGCAGATTTTCCAAACAATTTACGTTTCTTAGGCGTCATGTTTAAAAAATAACTCTATGTGCAGAGTACAAAATAGAACCCAACCGATATTTCGACTATCAACATTAATTTTACACTTTACCTAAAGTCGTTTGAAATTGAAAAAGTAATCGCCTATGATAACGATAAAAACCGTTGAAATCAAAGTCAAAATTCGCGATAGTAATAAAAAATGGTAGAAATCAAAATATTCTCAAAATTTAACTATTTCGACTAACAATATTAATTTTTCACTTTACCAAAATTCGCAATTTGAAATTGAAAAAGTAATCGCCGATGATAACGATAAAATCCGTTGAAATCAAATATCTAATTCTAAATAGAACGTTTAAAGCATATAATAATAATAATAATAATAATAATTGAAATCAAATATTCACTTAGCTTTCAGTCGATGTGAAGTCGAAGAAGTTGAAATCAAATATTCTGTCTTGTCCTGTTCGAAAAACACATCGCGATCGCATTGCCATCATCAATCAACACATCAACACTATTTATTGCCAATTGCTAAAAAGAAATAGAAGGTTGGAATTTCTCCTTAAAAACAGTGTGGATGGAATATGCACCTCTTTAGTTTTTTTTTTTTTATGATTTATCTCGAGGAAAAAAAATGGAACAATTATAAAGCATATCAAAACTGTTTGAGCTGGTTATGACTTAGTTCGAAAAGCTCCCGTCCACCTGTTCCCGGAGTTTAAGAGATTTTTCATGTTTTTCACGCTTTCCGATGCCTGACCGTATAGTAAACACGATGAGATTTACAAGCGAAATCTGCATCACTTTAATGTGAAGTCGAAGAAGTATATCACGCAAGTAAGAAAGCATATCACGAACGAAATAACTGTGAATTTTTTATGTTTGTTATTTCGATTAGTTGGATTATACATATTGACTTTTTTTTCTAAAATAAAAATAAACACCTAAGAACATAAGATGTTTTTACGAATTCAAATCCTAAATTTGATCGACGTATTTTGATGTCACATGTTTGAAATTGCTCCCAAAACTTAGTCGTTAAAATACTGTGACGTCATATTCAGATTGCCTAGAAAGAACCTTTTTATTTATTTATTTATTTTTCGTTCGTGAACCATGGATATAAAAATTTATGTGAATAAACACGGTAAATGGAGAAAAGGAGTTTTACGAACACATATTCATTAGCTCCGCCGAAAAAGAATTTAAAATCGTCTGCTAATTAATATCTGGATTAGAAATAGTGAGCTGTTACATATTAAAGTAGTTTTTTTATTACGTAATTTTCAGTAAGACACATCTTCTGCATATTAGGATACGTGAATAAAACAGTCTGCAGTTAAGTTGGTTATCTCTCTATTCTAAAAAAAAGTGAAGGCCGCTGTCACCGCTGTCAAAGCTTGCTGGGCTAACTCCTCCTAAACCGTGGGGATTTGAGTTTCGAATGAGGTGCCCACAGATTAAAAAAATTCCGAGGAACCTGATAAACTGACTTAAATTTCGAAAATCGAATTATTTTAGAAGATATTAATAAAAAACTGAAAGAGTAAAACATAATGGTTGCCAGATTTGGCATAAAATCATTTATTACTTTGCAACAAAGCAATTCCAAGTACGCAGAATCGCGTGAAATTGATAAACATGAAGTAGAATTACACCCATTTTACGCCAAATTAAAAAGTATATGAAATAAATAACTCAAAGTGCGTTACACAAAGTTGGCAGTTTTCAAATAGTAAGTTCGATTAGACAACAGGAGTTCAGAATTAGCGACTATTCGTTTTTCCAAAACAGAATAACAGTTGTAATTGATTTTTAAAGCGCCGTCTTGGCATTAGGAATGATCCGACAATATGATATCTGTCCAAGCAGGGTGAATCTTAACTTCGAATTCCAGAATGCCAGTGGCGGCTCGTGGGATACAGCAAGTACTGCCGGGCTGCACTTGAAATTATCAGCACATACTTTAAAAAAATTTATTCTACTAATTTTCCTAAATTCAGATTAGAATTATGGAATTCCTACGGTAAATTAAAAAAATCTAAAAAAAAACAAACTATGGCCGGATCGCTCATTCAGAAAAAAAGCCATTTAATCTTACCGCAATTCAATTGGGAAAATCTTTGTTACAGCACTGAGATCTGAACAAGAAATTGGCAGCACCGTTGCCATGACAACGATACGTAAGCAGACTCTACGCCATAGGCTAGTAGTATAGGGGATACGCAGCAGACTCAGCTGATGAAAGATTTTCTAGCTCCTGCTGCACTTGTGAATTCGGCTAACTGATTGGTCGGACGAAAAGTGAGGGAGGGGGTGACACAGAAAATATATCATAGCTGCCAACTCTTCCGGTTTTTCAGGAAGATTTTTCACCACTAATTTTTACTTGCGAATTTAACTTTAAAATAAGTCCAAAATTTTATTGTAAAATAAAGCTGTTTGAAGATAGTGGTGAAAAATCTTCCGGAAAAACCGGAAGAGTTGGCAGCTATGATATATGTTCTAGTCCGTTCTATCAGAAGGAAAAGTTTTTTTTTGTCTGGGAAGATTGAAAGTTTTTACCTATGATTTAACTGTTTTGAAACATGCAGCCCTGTTCTGATCCAGTTTGTGTCTTGAAACTCCATTTAACATATGGAAAGAAGATGATAAACGACAACTATTAAAAGAAAATTGACCGATACCAAAATTGTCCATTCATAAGAAAACAGCAGGTTCGTCTCAGCATGATCGTAGCTTCCAATCATCATGGTATGCATTATTCTCGTGGCAATGTGGCAGTTTTTATTTACAAAAAATGTTTTTTTGGCCGTGTTTAATCGTTGGGATAAAAAAGAGCGTTTGGAATGATACTGGATATGATGGTTTAACCACCATCACAAGAGCATGTAAAGCACATGAAGGCTCAATCGAACATTTAATTCGATTAAGCCTTCATGTGTTTTAATCGAATTCTCCTTAAATTTTAAAGAATTTAAGAAATACTTTAAAATTTAAGGAGTTGTTAAGAAGTGAGACCCAAATTTCTGACGCATTAAAGGAAAACTCTCGACTTTATATTGCTGAATTTAACAAGAAGGTAAGCCTGAATAGACGCTTCATGCAATTACCCATCAAAGCAGTATTGTTTTTAAGTAAGCAAGAACTGGCATTTAGTGGACATGGCGAGCGAGAAAATTCTTTAAACATGGGGAATTTTAAAGAGCTTTTAAAATTAATGATATCGGAATTAAAACAACGCCTTTTTATGAGGACATGACTGACTGATTCGCAAGTTTAAAAGAAAGGAGGATTGATTTGACTTATAAAAAATAAGTAAATTTTCTTTTTTTCCTGTTCTTCTCAAGTTATCATTACAAAAAAGAATTCTAAGGAAACTTCAAATCAGACGCGGATTAATGCAATTTTGAGGATAGAAGCGGCTGGTTGAAATTTATGTCCATTTTATGGAAGTAGAATAGGATCTCTTACATTTTTTATGTAATTTCTTTTTTTTTAATCCTGGGTGAGGGCTTAATCCGCCAGCTTTCGAATTCAGTAACAAAGATTTTCCATTCCTGTCCGGAGGAATGGGGGGAGGGTGTCATATGTTTCCGGCTGCACTAACATGTTTGACCACGGGCCGCGACTGCAGAATGCTAAGAATCCAGTATCTTGAAAATGAAAAATAATTAAAACGCAGATTATTTTAAAGCCGGTTCGGTCCAGCTTCAGTATTTGCTACCAGTAGACATGTTTGGTGGCGTTAACTATGCCATTATAGCAGATGTAGTATACTTTGGATATTTGCCAGCGCGGCGAGATGATATAATTCGTGGTGCTAAATAAGCCAATCTTCAAAGGGTTATGCATATGAAAATATGGATAACGGTTTTGGGGGAACCTTACATGAGCAGTAATCATAAGTTGTGAGCATGTGTAATCGCCGAATAATGAAAAGTCGCCATTGATGACAAGCTATCCTAGTTGTTTCGTAGTTTTTATCAAAGAAAACATATGAAGAACTATTTTCTTAGAGCTATTTATTAACTATACATACACGCAAGTCGCCAAATAATGAAAAATAGTCATGGGTGGCAAATTCGCAAGGTGTCCAATAGGTTTTACATAATTAAAAATACAGGTGAAACAGATGTTCTGATTTTATTACGCTTTAACTCCTAATTAATATAACTTTTGAATGGCAACATTAATTATCATAGTGTTTCTGAGGAGTGCAAATAATTTTTCCAGCGATTATACGCGGAGTCCGCACTCCAGGTGGAGTATAGCTCAGGACCCGTACAACACGGATTCCTATAACGAAATAGCTACTGTGTTATGGGTGGGGGGGGGTGTCTACTGTACTGTGAAGTTTAAATTTTTATGCACCAATGAATGAACATGCAAGAACCAAGCAATGTGTAGCTCAGTAATATTCTATCTGATCCAATCTTTGGGTTTTGTCTGATAAATTATGTTTTTTTTTTTACAAATAAGCCTTATTAGGGGCCGAATGCCTCATACAAAAAGCGAGCGTAGCGAGTCTAGGGGCCTTGGCCCCTATTCGTATACAAAAATAAAAACAAAGTGGTTTGAGTGAATAAAGAGTTTTATTAGATATTCGAAATATATTATTATGCCATGTATTATTGAATGGAATAGGTTATGCTAAGATGCTTCTCTTCCCAGCAAACGCATAACTATCGCAAACCTTACGATTCGATATCCGACTTCTCAGCTGTGTCATCAATGCCGAATCGCAAGTAACGATCGAAAATCTTTTAGGTATAGGATCGAAGATATATCATTCCAAGGCATCGAACTTTTGCCAAAAGAACGATAAAAATTAGGCACTTCTATTTCTAGAAATTTCTCGTATTCAGAAAGATGCCACATTGCTCACCTGATTAGCGAAGTCAGAACTGCATCGAATGGGTTTCGGTTCTCCTCTCAAAAATGATATGCTCTAAAACCATAACAATATCATAGGGAATATCATAGGCCATATGGCATTACTTTTTTAAACCAATAATTATAATTTTGTGTTATTATTATGCTTTCAAAGTTTGGATTCTGTGCACGACCTCTCGGTTTTGATTCTTGGCAAATCGAAATCGTAACCCGCTACTTATAACCGATCGATATCTTTTGCCGTGTCCGCTGAGTGTCCACTTTGGCGGACAGTTTCAGCACTGATCGGTTACGTTTGTCTGGTGTTCAAATGATATCTGCACTATCTGGCGTAAGATATAGTTCAGTTATCGAACTGTGAGTCGTGTGTTTGCTGGGTTTTTTGTTTTAAGTTTTTCTAATAGTCTGTTTAAACTCAGTCATGAAAAGCCGATTCACGCAAATGGTGCAAAATTATCGATGTTACAATTTTTATTGGGATTTTACTGTATAATCCTTTTCCAGTTAGATAGACGTACTTACATTGTTTTCTTCGTACGCAAATTTATAAAAATCTAATCGAGTCTTCGTGCAAAGTATCTATTTATGCTATATGCATGAATTTTTGCTTATATTCGTCAGAAATAGTGTAGCTTTCTATCAATGAAAAAATCTTTAGAATAATCTAATCTTAATAGTTACAGAGATGCCCATAGAGCATAATGCAATACTTACAAGTCTTCCTCCAAAAGAACTACTTATGATATATGCATGAAAGGTAGCCTATATTATACAGGGATAGTATACTTTTCTATCAGTGAAAAGAAGTTTTAGAATTGGTTCAGTAGTTACAGCGATGCCTACAGAGGATATTAGAGTTCTTTTGAGTGTCTCCATCTAAGTACTATTTATGCTGTATGAATTGTAGCATATGTTACTCATAGATAGTGTAGATTTCTATTGGTGGAAAAACCTCTATAATCTATTCAGAAGTTTCAAAGATGTCCTTAGAACATAATGTATCAGAATTTTTTGAGTGTCTCTCTAAAACAACTACTTACGCTATATGTATGAAATGTAGCCTATGTGTTACTCCTGGGGGTATAAACAATCTTCATTCCAAATTTCATCCACAAACAAGCAAATTTTTCAGATTTATAATATTAGCAGGATATATATTGTATAAGTCACATGAAAATTTAATTTTTTTTCTCAGCACCTGAGACAAAAGATTAGATGAAATTTTTTAGAATTTAGTTTGTGCACCATCTTAACAACATATAAAACTTTAAAATGTGTGTTTCCAATCAAGCATGTCGAAAAAAATTCATGATGTTTCTTAGCAAATGCAATGTTTATGCAAAATGTATAGAAGATACTTAAATTTTAATTACATTTTTAGAATCAGCTTGAAAAATTACCCATGTAAACAAATTTTCTCTTCATTAAATTTTATAGGTAAGGCGCTATCCAAGAAAATGAGAAAAAAAATGCCGAATTTTATGAGAAAATTTTTGAATTATAAAAATTATTTTCTCAGTATTTAATTATCATAGAACTTTCAAAACTGTGTTTTGTGGCTATCTTAGACTATAAATCATCTGTAAAATATTTGAGAAAAATCTGAATGGTGTGGTGGCGTTTTTCCACTTTTTTTGTTTGATTTGACGGGGAACGACCTGGTAGCCTTTATTTTTTCCTCCTTGAATTGTCTCTCCTTAAAATTTTATTATTTTTTAGTTTTCTTTCTTTTTTGCATGCAAGCGATATGATGAGCCAAATAACATTTTAAATTGCATTAAAAGTAAAAGTTTGTTGCAACGCAATGTTATTTTGTTAGATGAATTAATTATTTAAAGTTTCTGGAATAATATAAAATAATGAAATTTCAATTTTCTTCACTTCGATTTATTCCCGTACGAAGGTCGGGTACTTCAGCTAGTTACTGATATAATTTTCCAAAGGATACGACTCAGTAACTAAACACAGCTCAAAAAATCCAGAGGGTCACTCTGAATTTTTTGAGTACAGATAAATGGTTCACCCATTTTTATACTTGAACCAATTTTAGGAGTGTTCAAAGTAATCCCCTTCAACATCTCTGCTCTTTTGTAGGCAAATTTTCCAGAGTTTAAAAGCCCCAAGCCATCCATTTTTTGGGATCTACGAAAAATACCGCTTTTTCTGCCTCATCAATTTCGCCTTCGAGGTTAAAAAGGCGACGATGTAAATTTTTCTTTTGAATAAAAAATAGCCAAAAGTCTTACATAGCAATATCAGAGGAATAGGGTGGATATTTTATCACTTTGAAGCGTTTTTTCCAAGAAATTCCACTGTGAATCTTGCTGAGAAGATGCTTTGTCATGATGAAGCACAAGTCCCCTTACATCTTCAAGACACTTAGTGATGTATCAATTAGCTGTAACTGTCTTTCCAGGTTGATGGCTTTGGGCAAACCGTACTTCTGAAGAAAGCGGTGTGCATTACTTTTTTCACTGCTCCTTTCAGTGGCAGCTCCTCCATTTGAGCACATGAGTACGTGAACCGCCAGAATTAGCAAATTAAATTTTAAAAAACATGTTAAGTATAGTTCTAGATTTTTGTGAATTTAAAACGTTAGTTTTACTCTCCCCCACCAATCCCTATTATTAAACACGCTTATTATAGCAAACGCACTGTATCGTAAGTTACTACAGCATAGTCTTTTATCGCTCGCATGTGCATCGACCAAACGGTCTTCTGAACCGGTCTCTGAGTAAAGACGCCGAGAAAGTTGCGGTAGAAGCGAGGCGCTGCTGATATGACTCCGTTCTCACACTTCTTTTGTGCTCACGAAGGATTTTTTTGCCGTTATATCTCCTCCGGATTCTTCCTTGGTTTGTTGTGTTCGGTTAGTTAATGCATTTTTTTTTTTCATTTTCTTATTATTTTCTTTAGTTTTATCATTTTTCACTACAGTATTGTTTACGAATTAGTGTAAATAAATAAGATGGGAGTTAAATAAGTGTTTCGGAGCTAAAGCAATGATGATTTTAAATATTATCCTTTGAAGAAAAGTGAAATAAAAAATCAAGAGAACATTTTTGCTAAAACTTATCTTGGTGACGAAATGTAAGACCAAAGATGACTTGTTTTCTTTCAGTTGCGTGCATTGTTTTCCGTGAACTCCTGAAAACGCAAATCTATTTTAATTTGTAAAGTGCGTCGTATCTGCATATTTAATTTTCGAAATTAATTTGGTAAACCTCCATTTAAATAACCCACGAGCCGCCACTGGCTCTTTTTCTTTTCACCATTATTGGTTTGGGGTCATCTTCAAAGAACCATACTTTACTTTCTTATGTACTGAAACGTCGAAAAACGGTATGTATGTTTCATCACCAGTTACTGTTTTTTAGAAATGTTCACCATCGTTAGGTACTTTTAGGGTTTTTTTGCAGATTATGAAACTCTCTGCTTTTTGGTGTTCTATTAAGTTATGGGAAACCCAACGGCAAACTAAATTTTTCAGCTGCAGTTCTTTATGAATTATTTTATGAAAGGCTGTGGATCCAGTGTTATATTTCTTTTGTATCATTTGGTAAGTGCAGCGATTATCATCGATTAACATTTTTCGTATGGCCGACACATTTTCTGGGACTACAGCTGACAAGTTTCTTCCTGAGTGCTCTTCATCCAGGACAGAACTTCCACATCTACGAGATTTGGTGAACCATCTGAATACAGTAGCACGAGATAGAACTGTTTCCAAATGTTATTATAGTCGTTGAAGGCATTCTTTTTGATTTAATCGCTCTTTAAATCATAGAAATCATAATGCCCTCGCTTCAACTCTCTTTCATAATTTATTCTAGGACAGATAAATTGTAATTGTTTGCACAATTTATCGTCTACAACCATAAAAGAATTCAAATTTGCATATTTAACAATTTTTTTCTTTGGTTCCCGTCTGTCTCTGTCTCAAAATTTTCAGAGTAACCCTCGTACCTGTTTCCATTTTCATGCCTGAACTTCAAAGGTATTGCTACTTTCAATCTTTTTATTTAAGTGCGCTTGCATGAGTTTAAGGTGCAAGTTTTTTACGGGTTGTAGAATAATAATATGGTATTACCAGCAACAGTTAAATTTGTATTATCCAGAAAAAAATGTGATTTTTTTTATAAAAATCATGCTGAAAGCTTGCCACTAAATTTTATTTTCATTTATTATTGCCTGAAAAATTTAATCATCATCCATCTCTTACCTACCCTATTCAAATGAAAAAACAATCATTATACTCTTTATTAAAGTTTTTCTTTTACATGTATTCTAAAAGTAAGAATAGATTTACGTTATTCCTTAACATCCAATTAACTTCAAGATATAAATATCCTGAAGTGTCTAAATTAATTATAAATTTCGATGAGATATCGATTATCTGAATAATGAAAAATCATACACATAATTTTTCTTTACACAAAGGTTTGCAAGGCATTATCTCTTGTTAGAAATTAATTTGTTACAAGGTAGATTTTTTTTCCAAGTCAATTTTCTTTAAATTCTATATAAACACGCATTCGTGAATTCATTATACTGTTTATCCATTTCATATTTTCTGTACGTTAATGAATTACAAATATTTCTTTGTGGTATTAATCAAATGTTAAAAACGATGTAAAATAATCAGTTTGTTCTATGAAAATTTATTGTAAAACATTTTTTAATTAAATGTATTTATATATTTTCCCAGTTTTTTTTTTTTTTTGGCGGGGGGGGAATGTTTTTCAACTATGCAAACAAGTGTTTCTCTGTTCTTTCATCTGTTTTTCAGCTTTATCTTAGTTACTTTATTTTGATCTTGTATCAAAAATGTATATGGAACAGCCGCTGTGTTGAAATAAATATTAGTATATAATTTAATAAATACTAAATAAAATATTGCGGTAAAGCCTGTTGTTGCCGACTTCAATGAGGCTATTGTTTTTCTGGCAGAGAATCATAGAGATTTCTTTAATCAAAAATTATATATCAAAATTATTTTAGAAGGATTTTCCCCCCAATATAAGGAAGTAATAGGGATTTTTTACAATCTACTAAAACTTTCTGATATAAACGTATTCTTTATATCTTATATCTCTGCTTTATACTGGAAATAAAATTATTGTTTATTTTATTTCATTTATTTTAAATTTACTTGCGAATCAGTTTATGCGTTGTATTGTAAATATTCCACAGGCATTTAAGTCAGGATGTGTTTTATAAATTAGGAGATTAATGCTATTTATCATACTTGTTTTACTTGCTTTTGAAAATAATATTTAATCTTAAATTAATTTAATACTATTTTCAATCATCTTATTTTTGAGGTTTATATGTGTGTGCCAGCAATTTTATTTCGCACATTTTATGCGCGGAAATTACCCTAGTTCAATGTTCATAGTCATCTTACGCATGGGATCTTGAATATTTTACAATAAAAAAATATTAATTTGTAACAATTTAAAGTAGACACGGGGAAAAGAATATCGTTACTAACCTGAAGAAAGAAAAAAAAACTATTTTAATAGTTCAATTTTAAAAGTTTTATCTTAGGGTCGGTGACATTTCTAAATCCCTCAAGTGTCACAAAAATGTGCTCAGATTAGGTACATGTGTTTCCCTCAAATAGGAATCGAACGAGTTACAAATATATCTTTCCCTCTTTCGATCAAAACACATCTCCAGATGATTATTTCTACAGAATCGCCTCCCATAAACAGGATAAAGCAACAGTAGCCGAAGTTGTTAAGCTCAAAATAACTCGGATCCAATATATGCTCTCTCATTTCGAAGCACATATAAATTCTTAACTTAAGCTTAAAAATAAGATAGTTTCATTATTGAAAGGAGATTTCAGAATTCATTGCATGTAATATCTTTTAACATTTTTCAATACCGGTTAGTTCGCTTCTGTAAATTTAGAATTCAAAGCAAATAATTTTGACGATCTATTCACTGGCATAGCATAGTGAAAGGATTAAAATTTTAATATATTTCAGGGAATCATCTTATTTGAAAACATGGTATAAGATAGCTAAGACGGTCTTATGTAAATCTTTATCTGATATGATAATTATGAATACGTTATTTCTTATGCATAATGCATGTTGAATTAGAAGCATTTATTTGTTTATTTGCCAGGAGAGGACAACTCGCATCACTGAATGTGTTGCTTAGAGCTATATATACGTCCTTCCCGGAATTTCCCGCCACAATCTGGACCTCATCAGAAGGTGGGGGGACATCTGAATATTGGCACTCCTCGGAAACTGCTAACGACCGCCGAGAGGACTTTCGGAACCACGGGTTTAACGTGCTCGTACACCGCATGTACACGGTGGTCTTTAGCGGTAAGCCGGTATCGAACACGCAACCTTCCGGTTACGAGTCCAACGCCTTAACCACTGAGCTACCACAAAATTCTTTCGCTTAACGTTTTTGAACAAAATATCGTCCAAAGTATTGTTTCACATAAATTTATTTCATTAACATTTTTAACATGCCAACTAAGCATATAATATTTTATTTGTTGTCATTTAGACATTTCTATCAGTAGTCATTCTCGCATATTTTACATTTTAAATTGCATGAAGAATCTGAAAACTCATAAAGGAATTTTTAACGATGCATGAGACAACCGTAGCTATTGTTCTGTTTTTCGATACAACATAAAGATTCAAATACTTTGTGATAATAAAACTGTGATGACATCATTTTCGTAGGCCTACTGGTAACGTCGAAGTTGTTAGGATTTCTGTATCTAGGAGGTGTTGATTTTACCCTCTCCACGATGATGATATTTTTTGCCGGGGCGTCGCTAGGCTAAGCTACTTTTCTCTACTAAGATCTCGAATGTTTACTCTCCTAGAAACACTCCTGAAAAAGAGATTTAAGGTTAGTTACTTTGAAAAATACTGTTTTAAACAGGCTATTATGACATTGATAGTGAACACTGAAATTGTTGCAGTCCTCATCCATCATGTAATAATGTCCACGAGCTTAGTTAAAGCGTTTCACTTATTGTTTCATTCAGGTGCGTCTTCTTAACAAGTCTGTGACTAGTCAGTCAGTCTTCCTCAGCCAGTCTCCTCTCAACAGTTCTTTTGGAAAATGACACCCCAGCTTCCTGGACCTATTGAGTCAGAAGTCTAGTATTATTTTTTCTATTTTCCAGACAAATATCTGGGATAATTCTTTCCGAAAAAGGATTAGTGAGTCGTTATCTCCGGCATTTCCCATTTAGGTGATCATGGACCTCGTCTTATAGCCCAACTTCAGTGGAAGTTCCCTAACATGAAGAGCTTAATATTTTCGCATGACTTAGCGTCTTGCCATAACGCTAAAACTAAGGCATTCTTGGACCATATTTTACCAGTTTTTTCCTAGTCTGGCAACTCACCAGATACTAACCTTAACGAACATTTGTGGAAGATAAAGAGAAATCCTCAAGGAGATGATAACAGATAAACGCCAACTAACGGCAAATTTAATATGTGTTTGTTATCGCAATCCTGCTGTAATAAATTGTGCATAGAAAGTATGCGTACAACGTATTGAAGCCGTTATAGAGGTTAAAGGAAATGTTACCGAATACTGATTGTCATTCTAATTTTTTTTTTCTTCTATTTTTTTTTCTATTGTCTTCTATTTTTTTGTTGTTGTTGTTGTTGAATTTTCTATTTTCTAGTAGAAAATAATGAAGGAATGAATACGCAATAAATAAAAATAAAACCATTTATCCTATGCACCCAATGTTTGCCTAATTCTTTTTCGTAGCGAAAGTACAGTAATAACATTTATTGTGACTGTCCCTAATAATTTGACCACCCATTGTATTATGTAATGTAGAGTACTTTATTAAGTAAAAAAGCTTGTAATTCCAGCTGATTTTCATATTGCAGAGATGAATTTTCAGTAAAATATCATGTAATTATTAATTTAAAAGAAACTATAATTTAACGAATTTTCCAAGTACCACCGCTGTTGATAGATGAGCTAGAATGGATCTGTCTGGTGAAACAATTTTTTTTTTTTTTTTTTTGCTTGAAAATTTCCTGTAAATTGTTTTGCACCATTGTACGCTTAGATCCAGCTATAAAAGGCTGAATTTAAAAAATGCTTTAATATTTCACTGTTTGATTTGTTAAAAAAAAAAATTTACTTGAAATCTACACCAATGGAGCGAATTCGTTTCACATTTTTTTTTCCTCTATAAAGAACGCAAAATATATACTTTGTAGAATTTCTGTATAATATATTATTTAACAATTTATAATAGTAATTCATTAGAAAATTAACTTTTAACTTATACTTTAAAAATCAGCTATTACAGTTTAATAAGAATTTTTCTTTTAAATTGTTTAGTACTATAATGCGGTTCCTTAGTAGTAGTCTAAAGAGATTTAGAGATATGATAATGGTTTATGGAATAAGGAATTCCTACTTGTATCTTTTCATTTTATTTTTCGTTACTCAAAAACATGCATAAAAAATAAGAAAATATCTGGGGAAGCTGAAAATCGGGAAATTTCTATTGTTGGAATATTTATCTCTTAAGCCACACTTCAGATTTACAGAAAAGAAATTTTCATTCTTTAAAAGAATAAAAGCTTTCTTCCCAAAAGAAAATATTTGTACTTGAAAATAAACTTGTGTGTGTTTTTCGGAGGCGGATTATTTTCGGCGAAGGGCATTTTGATGTTTCGCAACTGGGAATTTTTTGTGGATGGACAATTCTAATAATTAGCTGCACGTAGGTTCTCAAATACTTTAGTTTTTTGAAAAGTGTCTAAACAAGTTTAGATTTTCATTCTTTTATTTTGATATTTTTGCACTTGCTTATTAAATATGCCGCATGCTTTCAGCAGCCTAGCGTGTGCGATAGCGTACCAACTACGTCACTATTCTTCCTACTAAAAAAGTTTTCTGGTGACATGCAATTACTTTTTATGCCATAAATTTGATAAGGCTCTATATATATGTTGATTCAAAACTCTTTCAAAATATTTTAGGGGGTGATAGAATAGTTCATGTGGAGCATAAATCAACATAGAGCCCTGGTCCATCTCCAACTGTTTTCCCACTATCACGAATAGAATGAAAAAGTCGAAAAACTTAGTAAATCCCTCATTTATGAAGTTTTTAAATACGTTATACGAAAAGAAACCTGATATTTAGAAAATTCAGAAAAAGCCTATAAAATGTTAGTTTTTGCATTACAATATCAAAATTTGATGGCGAGTTATAAGCAATGAAACAGTTTAAAAAAATCTAAAATGAAATAGTTGCCAACATATTTAAACGTTGATTCCTGAAATAGAATTCAAGATACAATCAGTAAAATTTACTAAAAATTGGCCCATTCTGACAGCTTTTGAAAAAGCTTACAGTGAACTATATCGGTTCCGTTGATGGGAAGAAGCTTAAATTTCTCTTCACTACAGATCACTAAATTTCTAGTTTCTTAAAAAATTGTCTCCGCCCATCCGAATCATATGCACGCCTCAAGTCAGTTTTCGAAATTCTGCTGTTGCTGAATTTATTTGTTTTTGGTTGTAACTTCCAAAAAATTTTGTTCTAGAACGTCGAAAACTGATTGGAGGTGTGCATATGATTCGGATGGGTGGAGCCACTTTTTCAAGAAACTAGAATTTTAGTGATCTGTAGTAAAGAAAAATTTTAATTTCTTCTGAACCAAAGAGCTGACATAGTTCATTTAAATTTTTTCAAAAGCTATCAGAGTGGATAAATTTTTAGTAAATTTTATTTGTTGTATCTGGAGCGGTGTTTAAGAAATTAACCATTTTAAAAATGTTGGCAAATATTTCATTTTGCATTTTTTCACCATTTCGTTGCATGTAACTTGCCATCAAAACTAGATAATGTAATATAAATTATGTTATAATATAGGATTTATTTTCTATTTCTATATATGGGGTTACTTTTTGTCTAGCATATTTAGAAACTTCAGAAATGAGGGATTTTCTAAGTTTTTGAACTTTACATTCTATCCGTGAGAGTTGGAAAACAGTTGGAGTTAGACCTATGTTGATTTGCGCTCCACATGAGCTGTTTTGTCATCCCCTAAAATATTTTGAAAAACATCTATCATCCTGTATAAAGAAACACTACAAAAGTACTGGAAAGTATTTTAAACTGATCCCCTTGAGGGAAACACGGTGTAAAATAGCACAACTGTTTAAATAAAACTTTGATCCTTTGCTAGTATGTTTTATATTATATTTTGCATAATAAACCCAAATTGAGAAATAAAAAACTTTGAAAAAGTGTCCAAAGGATCATTTTATCCTCACCAATAGTCTATAATTTAAAAATAATCGTGAATTGTATTTTATTGGCAAAATAAAAGATCAAAAGGTAATTATGAGAATACATAATGAAATAAAATAAGTTTTACAATCACATAGGATATATAATTTATTTAATGAAATTTTTAAAATGAAAAAATGTCACAAATATTTTTGAAAGGACATTAAAATGGAATATTTGAAAATTAAGATCCAAAAATTATGGCCCATTGTAAAAGCAGAAATTAATAATGCCTATTAAACTTTTTCTAGAAGGAGGTATAATGCCGAAGTCAATCTATATAAATAAAATTAGACTTTTGTCTGTACATTTCTTGGAATTCAAAAATTTTGCGATTTCTATCCGTTTCAAGCACCCGAGAATCCGATGCCACCCTCAAAAAAAAGTTTGTCTGTCTGTCATTCTGTCATTCTGTCATTCTGTCCGTGACGCTTTTTTTGTTTAAGCATCACGTCAAAACGACTGAAGAGAATGGTATGAAATTGGGTGTCATGATAGGTGGTCACTCAACTTAAAACATAGGCGTCGAATTTTTTAAAAAATCTTCATTCGATTTTGAGATTTTGCGAAAATCCTTTCAAACTGCGTAAATTTGTGTTCAAGCATCACGTAAAAACGACTGAAGCGAATGATATGAAATTGAGTGTCATGATAGGTGGTCACTCAACTTAAAACATAGGCATCGAATTTTTAAAAAATCTTAATTGGATTTTGGGATTTTGAGAAAACCCTTTCAAACTCCGTAAATTTGTGTTCAAGCATCACGTAAAAACGACTGAAGCGAATGATATGAAATTGGGTGTCATGATAGGTGGTCACTCAACTTAAAACATAGGCGTCGAATTTTTAAAAAAATCTTCATTGGATTTGGAGAATTTGCGAAAATCCTTTGAAACTGCGTAAATTTGTCTTCAAGCATCACGTAAAAACGACTGAAGCGAATGATATGAAATTGAGTGACATGATAGGTGGTCACTCAACTTAAAGCATAGGCGTCGAATTTTTAAAAAATCTGCATTGGATTTTGGGATTTTGCGAAAATCCTTTCAAACTGCGTAAATTTGTCTTCAAGCATCACGTAATAACTGCAAAGGTAAAAAAATAATATTTGGTGAAATGATAGGTGGTTACTCACCTTAAACTATAAGCATCTAATTTTAAAAAATCGATCAGATTTCGAGATTTTGCGAAAATCGTTTAAAAGAGTGAATCTTTGTTCACGCATTACGTAATAACGACTAAAGCGAATAATATAAAATTTGGTCACATGATAGATGGCTGCTCAACAAAAACTATAGGTGTCCAATTTTTTAAACATTTTTATGAGATTTTGTGAAAAATGATATGAAATTAGGTGTCATGGTAGGTGGTCACTCAACTTAAAACATAGGCGTCGAATTTTAAAAAAATCTTTTGATTGGATTTTGAGATTTTGCAAAAATCCTTTCAAACTGCGTAAATTTGTGTTCGCACATCCACGTAATAACTGCAAAGATGAAAAAATGATAGTTGGTGAAATGATAGGTGGTCACTCACCTTAAACTATAAGCATTTAATTAAAAACAAAATTGATCAGATTTCGAGATTTTGCGAAAATCGTTTAAAACTGAGTGAATCTTTGTTCCCGCATTACGTAATAACGACTGAAGCGAATGATATGAAATTTGGTCACATGATAGATGGTTGCTCAACATAAACTGCAGGTGTTCAATTTTTTAAACATTTTTATTAGATTTTGAGATTTTGTGAAAATTCTCTCAAAATGCGTTTATATTTCTTCAAACACCACGTAATAACGACTAATACGAATGATACGAAATTTAGTGATAGGATAGGTAGTTGCTAATCTTAATTTATAGGCGTTGAATTTAAAAAATATTCTGATTACATTTTGAGATTTTGTTAAAATCGTTTTAAAATGCTGAAATTTTGTTCCAGCATCACGAAATAAAGACTGCAGGGAATGAAACGAAATTGGGTGACAGGATAGGTTGTCACTCAACTTAAATTCTAGGCTTCCAATTTTTCAAAAATATTGATTAGATTTTGAGATTTTGCAAAATTATTTCAATATGCGTAAATATTCGTTCGCGCGTCACATAGTTACGACTAAAGCGAATGAAATGATATTACTTAATTACTCTCTAACCTGTAATATTTTAACAATACATAAAAATTATAAATTCGCTTTCTTTACTTTGACAACATACTACATCCACTCTGTGTACTCCTACAATGCTGACAAAAGTTCTTGCATTTTGGAAATTTGCATTCCCCAACCGTCAAGGACGGGTACTTCAGCTAGTAGTTTATAAAGTGAAGCCCTGATCGAACAATTTGAAATTGCCAGTATAGTCCCGTTTTGTAGCAGATATCAAACAGCAGCCAATAATAGATTACATGGCGAACATATTTGACGCTGAATATTAGTTATTGTACCATGAACAATAATAAATATTGATGGTATCTTGTTGCTTTTCATGGTGTGTTAGATATGATTCGGCTGGCTGTATTTTCATGAAGTTAAGATTGTCTCTGAATAAAAAATATATTCATTAAAATATTTATAATGAAAAGACTCTATCATGAAACTTCACTTTGTTCTTCAAAAAGTATTAAGTGTATGCTTTAAAAGGAATACCTAAAATTGGAATAATTTAAACCATATAATTAGAGCAAATTTGACGAAGCACAAATGCTCCAAAATCAATAATCAAAAGGGCTGAAGTGGGCAAACGTTTGATTAGTTGTGTAGACAGAGCGTTTACAGGGAGATAAGGAAACGGATAATGTTTACAATAAACAGTTGCTAGAAAACTGTCATTACTCCTGATAATTAGAACAAATCATTCTCTTTTCCAAAATGTAAGCTGCAGCATGAGTGGGCTAGTTACTCTCAATTCATAATTGAGAGTAATTAGCCCACTCATGATGAAAAGGTCTCCCAATTATCATATTTAGTTTATATATTTGACCATTTCATACTCTTACCTTTCACTTTTTATCTGATTCATTGCATGAACCCTTCCATAAAGTTCTACATTACATGTAGTACGCATGTTAATCTGTAAGTCCAATTACAGGTTAATATACGTACTACAGACCTTCTCTGTCGTTCTATTAAGGAACTGATGTCATAGATGTCCACTTGTATACGAGGGCTGTAAATAAAGGAATGGGAATATATCCCATCATAGATGGGAAATTATTATAGTGAAATTATAATTAAAATTGTATGATCTTTCCTCAGTATAATTAGCCGCAAAGTTCAGAACCTCTTGTCAAATGTTGGAAAGCCGTAGAATACGTTGGAAAAGTGTTAGTTGCTGATGATAGTGACGAAGTACCGTACTGCTCGGAGCACGTGACTTTATGCACAGATTAGATGTATTTTTACCACGGACAGCTTCGATTTTAATTCTCTTATCCTCTTTTATAATCACATTTTGTAAACATGCTTTAGAGTGTTAAAATCGACTGCCCAATTCCCCATTCAGTACACGCAGGTTCTCTGAACGTCTGTTTACGTTCAGAAAACGTTTTCTGAACGTTAATAGCCGTTCAGAGAACCTGTGTGTGCTGCCTGGGTCAACGCCGCACAGTAATAATCTCTTATAACTGTTTACTACAACTGCCGACTGTTTTATGCTCTCTAAACGTTGACAACAGAGCCACCCCACTGCTTCTGTACACCGTTTGCGCATGCCCGATATTTTGTTGGACTCTGTTGCCACTATTTCAATTACAATTTCCGTGATAAAAGAGTACCAGTTTTTGAAAGTTGCATGGCAAACCTATCTTTTCAACTGATATTTAAAATAAGTTTGGGAGGGAAAAAAATCATTAACTTAGCCATAACTCCCGAAGCATTAAATGTTTTTCATTATAATTTATTTCAAAATATAGTTTATCGTAAAAGCTAACGTTAACGTTTTTCATATTAATTATGAATTATTAAATCATATTTCAAAAAACAATAAACGGAAACTCACATAATTTTTATTTTTATTAGAATCAGTATAATTAAAAATCCCCAAATAGCATTGAAAATATCAGCTAAGGAATTTATAAAGAAATCTTTAAAGTAATATGTAGCCCTAAGAGGACATTTCGCGTCATCAAATGTATCGATTATATTATTTCTGCCCTTCCTGGAGTTTTCCTCCTCAACTTAGATCCTCATCAGAAGATGCGGATACCTGAATATTGGTAACGAGAAGTCAAAGTCCGTTGTGGAGGCAATTACAACGGGCGCTAAAAAAAACATTTGACGTGAATATGTCTTCGTCCACCTAAAATAAATAACTTCATACTCAGTTTTTTTTATGTGCCCAAATGGAATTTCATACTCTCGCATATTCTATACTCTTACCACCTTAGTGTCTTATAAAATCACTAGCTGAAGTACCGGTCCTTGACGGGTTAGTGAATGCAAATTTCCAAAAAGCAAGAACTTTCGTCAGCATTGTAGGAGTACACAGAATGGATGTGGTATGCTGCCAAACTAAAGAAAGCGAAGTTATAATTTTTATGTATTGTTAAAATATTACAGGTTAGAGAGTAACTAAGTAATATTTTTCATTCGCTTTAGTCTTAATTATGCGATGCGCGAACGAATATTTACGCATATTGAAATAATTTTCGCAAAATCTCAAAATCTAATCAACATTTTTGAAACATTTGAAGCCTAGAATTTAAGTTGAGTGACAACCTATCATGTCACCCAATTTCGTTTCATTCCCTGCAGTCTTTATTTCGTGATGCTGGAACAAAATTTCAGCATTTTAAAACGATTTTCGCAAAATCTCAAAATGTAATCAAAATATTTTAAAAATTCAACGCCTATAAATTTATAAATTAAGATTAGCAACTACCTATTATATCACTAAATTTCGTATCATTCGTATTAGTCGTTATTACATGATGTTTGAAGAAATATAAACGTATTTTGAGAGAATTTTCACAAAATCTCAAAATCTAATAAAAATGTTTAAAAAATTGGACAGCTATAGTTTATGTTGAGCAACCATCTATCATGTGACCAAATTTCATATCATTCGCTTTAGTCGTTATTACGTAATGCGGGAACAAAGATTCACTCAGTTTTAAACGATTTTCGCTAAATCTCGAAATCTCATTGATTTTTTTTTAATTAGATGCTTATAGGTTAAGGTGAGTGACAACCTGTCATTTCACCAAATATCATTTTTTCACCTTTGTAGTTATTACGTGATGTGCGAACACAAATTTACGCAGTTTGAAATGATTTTCGCAAAATCTCAAAATCTAATCAAGATTTTTTTTTAATTCGACGCCTATGTTTTAAGTTTGAGTGAGCACCTATCATGAAACCCAATTTCATATCATTCGCTTCAGTCGTTTTTACGTGATGCTTGAACACAAATTTACGCAGTTTGAAAGGATTTTCGCAAATCTCAAAATCCAATCAAGATTTTTTTAAATTGGACGCCTATGTTTAAGTTGAGTGACCACCTATCATGACACCCAATTTCATATCATTCGCTTCAGTCGTTTTTACGTGATGCTTGAACACAAATTTACGCAGTTTGAAAGGATTTTCGCAAAATCTCAAAATCCAATCAAGATTTTTTAAAAATTCGACGCCTATGTTTTAACTTGAGTGACCACCTATCATGACACTCAATTTCATATCATTCGCTTCACTCGTTTTTACGTGATGCTTGAACACAAATTTACGCAGTTTGAAACGATTTTCGCAAAATCTGAAAATCTAATCAAGATTTTTTAAAAATTCGACGCCTATGTTTTAAGTTGAGTGACCATATATCATGACACCTAATTTCATATCATTCACTTCAGCCGTTTTTACGTGATGCTTAAACAAAAAAAGCGTCACGGACAGAATGACAGAATGACAGAATGACAGAACGACAGAACGACAGAATGACAGAACGACAGAACGACAGAATGACAGACAGACAAACTTTTTTTGAGGGTCGCATCTGACTCCCGGGTGCTTGAAACGGATAGAAATCGCAAAATGTTTGAATTCCAAGAAATGTACAGAAAAAAGTCTAATTTTATTTATATACTAGCTGAAGTACCCGTCCTCGACGGGTTAGTGAATGAAAATTTCCAAAAAGCAAAAACTTTCCTCAGCATTGTAGGAGTACACAGAATGGATGGAGTATGTTGCCAAAGTAAATAAAGCGAAGTTATAATTTTCATTTATTGTTAAAATATTACAGGTTAGAGAGTAATTAAGTAATATCATTTCATTCGCTTTAGTCGTAATTATGTGATGCGCGAACGAATATTTACGCATATTGAAATAATTTTCGCAAAATCTCAAAATTTAATCAAAATTTTTGAAAAATTTGAAGCCTAGAATTTAAGTTGAGTGACAACCTATCATGTCAGCCAAATTCATTTCATTCCCTGAAGTCTTTATTTCGTGATGCTGGAACAAATTTTCAGCATTTTAAAACGATTTTCGCAAAATCACAAAATGTAAGAAAAATATTTTTAAAATTCAACGCCTATAAATTAAGATTAGCAACTACCTATCATATCACTAAATTTCGTATCATTCGTATTAGTCGTTATTACGTGAAGTTTGAAGAAATCATCATTGAACGTATTTTGAGAGAATTTTCATAAAATCTCAAAATCTAATAAAAATGTTTAAAAAATTGGACTCCTATAGTTTATGTTGAGCAACCATATATCATGCGACCAAATTTAATATCATTCGCTTTAGTCATTATTACTTAATGCGGGAACAAAGATTCACTCAGTTTTAAACGATTTTCGCAAAATCTCGAAATCTGATCAATTTTTTTTAATTAGATGCTTATAGTTTAAGGTGAGTGACCACCTATCATTTCACCAAATATCATTTTTTCACCTTTGCAGTTATTACGTGATGTGCGAACACAAATTTACGCAGTTTGAAATGATTTTCGCAAAATCTCAAAATCTAGTCAAGATTTTTTTTTAATTCGACGCCTATGTTTTACGTTGAGTGAGCACCTATCATGACACCCAATTTCATATCATTCGCTTCAGTCGTTTTTACGTGATGCTCGAACACAAATTTACGCAGTTTGAAAGGATTTTCGCAAAATCTCAAAATCCAATCAAGATTTTTTAAAAATTGGACGCCTATGTTTTAAGTTGAGTGACCACCTATCATGACACCCAATTTCATATCATTCGCTTCTGTCGTTTTTGCGTGATGCTTGAACACAAATTTACGCAGTTTGAAAGGATTTTCGCAAAATCTCAAAATCCAATAAAGAATTTTTAAAAATTGGACTCCTATGTTTTAAGTTGAGTGACCACCTATCATGACACCCATTTTCATATCATTCGCTTCTGTCGTTTTTGCGTGATGCTTGAACACAAATTTACGCAGTTTGAAAGGATTTTCGCAAAATCTGAAAATCTAATCAAGATTTTTTAAAAATTCGACGCCTATGTTTTAAGTTGAGTGACCACCTATCATGACACCAAATTTCATATCATTCGCTTCAGTCGTTTTTACGTGATGCTTAAACAAAAAAAGCGTCACGGACAGAATGACAGAATGACAGAACGACAGAACGACAGAATGACAGACAGACAAACTTTTTTTTGAGGGTCGCATCGGATTCCCGGGTGCTTGAAACGGAAAGAAATCGCAAAATTTTTTATTTCCAAGAAATGTACAGACAAAAGTCTAATTTTATTTATATAGATATTTGAATTACTAATGTTTTATTAGAATAACATAAGCAAAATACAACTTAAGAAATTTTATTAATATTTCGACATGAAATTACATTTCATCCTTCAGCAGTCGCACTGTTGGTAATTACAGAACTGATAATGCTCTTTCTTAGGTTAGAGTTATTGTAATACTAACATTTGCTTGCAAATTTCTCAGATAAATCTGTTTCGAAAACACTTAAATAAAGCTTTAGTATGCTACAAATATATCTTACACTCCGTTAGGCTCATGGACTACGATCGTAGACTAGGTACCCTCTCTCAAAAAGTATTCGAGTGTATGTCAAAATTTCCTACGTCAATTTCATGTATAAAAAATTTTTTTCCGTAAAAATGAGTGGTGCCATATATAACTATCTCGTATTTCTTTCTAATTTTATGTTTTTTCAAAAACTAGTTATTGACAAAATTAAAGTACGAAATTTGGCCAATACTCGATTACTTTATCGAGTGAGTGTACCTGGTCTACGATCGTAGTCCACGTGTCTAACGGAGAGTTAGGAGTGGTCCTGTTTTCTATAAAATAAGTCAAGAAGTTCTCTCGAGTATTTCAAGTAGCACAACATTTCATGACAATTTTTCAAAAGTTCTGAATTTCAGAAAATTAAGGACCCGTCGAATCCCAGGTACTCATAAAATGACAATACTTCCGTTTTAAGCTTTAGTTGCTGGTGCACCTAAACTAGTCTTGTTTTCTACCTTATTCTGAATATTTTGTCAGGTTACATTGCCCACTTGACTCTAATAGGTAAAGAATTTTGGGATGCCCTGTATATACAAAAATTATCTAAAGATAGTCTTCTGACTAGCTATAAACTGTATTTCCTAGAAAGTTTATGCAATTATCAGGATCTAGACTGGAACCCCAGTAACTAGCATAAGTGTCAATCACTGGTAAAATCCATTTTTTTACCCAGTAATTGACACCCTATTTTAAATAGATAAATTTATTTATTTCTTAAAAATAAACTGTAGAGACTTATTTTATGTACTATTATCTCATACGATTCTAAAAAGAATTATGCTTCAAATAGAAACAGGTTAATAATGAACAAATCTTAATTTCAGGTTTAAGCCAGCTACTGAGAATCACACATTTTTTAACACTCAGTATAAAATCTAGATTTCTGATACCTGGAGCCCTCTGTAGATTAAAAAAAAAATTGCATAAAATTAAAGAGAAATGTCTAAATTGGTACTAGATAGCACCATTTGATAGCAGTTTTTAAATTAAAGCGTATTATAATAAATCATCTGTTAAGAACTACTTCTACAAAGTGTCAGTTACTGGTGCAGTGTCAATTACTGGTGCACCTACCCTAATGCACATAAAATGGGCAAGTGTCCTGCTTATCACAAAGTATCGAGGCGCGTTACGTAAAACTGAAATAAGTTACCGTATGTCTGTGAAGGGATTTTCCCAGCAAACACACACAGGTTCTTTGAATGCCTATTAACGTTCAGAAAACGTCTTCCGAACGTTAATAGACGTTCAGAGAACTTGAGTGTGTTTGTTGGGTTGTTTCTGTTATAGTTGAGGCTTCTCTTCCAGCTAAATCTTTACATACAGTAGCAATAAATACTGAAATAAAAGCTATAAACAACTTCTACAAAACTCATTTTCAGAACACTGTATGGAGCCAGATTATATAAAATTTCACTGAGTTAACAGAGATCAGTGAATTATTTTTGTTTCTGTTATACTCAAGGTTTCTTTTCCAGTTAATTTCATACATGTTCAGTGGACACTCTTGGCATAAGCAGTAAATGGTCTTCAAAATCATGCAATTTTGTATTTTTCGCATTTTTAAGGTCAAATATTTCTGTACGCCAAAGTCAACTACACATCTTACCCTTTTTCAGAACTTTTAATTAGTACGCATTCACTGATATAAATACTTTTGTGTTCAGTTTTGCACAAGAAGATTTTGGCGATCAATGTTTCCGAAAAAAGAAATTTTTTCAAAAAATTTTGAATGACTATTGGCTTTTGTGCCAAGATTCAACCATGAGTCTGTGTGTCTTTTAGTCTGTTTAGACTTAGTAAAACACAAAATAAATGCCGATGTCACGGTTCACTCTTTGTACAGAAAATATTGGCTTATGGAAAAAAGCATGCTTTTCTTTCAAAAATGGGTGATTTTCAGGTAGGGAACCGGAAAACTACGCGAAAAAAAATTTCGAAAACAAAAATATGTGGATAAAATAAATTTACGTTAAAAACGAATCCTGAAAATTTCAACAATATCAAAAATATCGACGATCCAAGACTCCTTAGCTCTTAAAAATACTGGTTCTTAACTTTCAAGCTCGTATTCGTCACTTGAGCAGAGGACAGTCTTTCACTCTTATCGTTGTTTCTAGCAGCTTTTTACATGTCTAACAAGGAGGAGGCACGGCTTCAGGGAAACGGATTGCAAAGATCTTTGGCACAGTGGTAGTATACCATGTAAATATACTACGTGTAAAATACTAACGCGCAATACTCAAATATAGTCGAGACAAATTAATATTTATTTTCGAACCACTTCACCAACCCTTTGGCGTACTAAATCTAAGTCACGCCCAACCGTGATTGAGCGGCGTGGCGAAAAGTGTAGAACGGTGGTCTTCTACTCTGGCATTCCAGGTTCGAATCTCGTGCTCCGCAATGGTATTTTCCTCTGTCCCTCTCTTTTTTAAATACATCAATACTGGTAATTCATTTTTTAGTCAAGTAAATAATTTCCTTATTTTTTTTATTCATTTATTTTTTATTTACTTATTTTTAGTACTTATTGAATTTTTTATTATTGTTTAAATTTTATTTCTACTTGTAAAATCTTTACTTTGGAATTAGAATTTTACACGTTCAAAATAATTCACTTTTAACATTCGCAAAACTCCATATTTATTTAAGATACATTTTTTTTGTCACAATCATAAGACAAAACTTTTTTTCTAATTTCTACCATAGCAACAGCATTATTTCTTTCAAGCGTCTGTCATCTGTTGAATGGTTGTTAAATTTAAAATATCAGGTGTTAAATTTCGAATAGACGTATTTAAGCAGTGAAACTTATTTTGAAGAATTATATTACAGTTAAAAATTTGCCATCAAGCCAAGCAAGTTATTGTTGTGATGAAAAACTACCGATAGTTCTACATACAGTGATCTTTTGAAGCAGCTACTAAAAAATGGAGTAGCGTATTACGAAAGAGCACTTCTCAAATAATAATGATAATAATAATAATAATAATAATTGTAACGACAGCTTATGATACGCTATCTGAAGAAGCTATGATGATAGGCACAGCATTGTACAATAATACAATGGATGTGTTGAGTGACAAGAAGTTTGTAACTGATGAGAAATTGATCCATGCTCAAGAAGAGTGTATGGAAGATAATTTCGAATAAATTACAGATAACTCGTCTGATGACTATGTACCGGGCAGAAAAAAAAAGAAATTCGAATAGTCATAACGATATTATTGATTATAGTTATTATATTCAAAAAATCATAACTATAATCAATTGTAAAGATAGACTTCGAATCGTAGATATAAAATTCAAAAATATATAAATAAGTAATAAAAAATCAATAAGTAGTAAAAATAAATCAATGAATCAATGGAAAAGTAAATGAATATTTACTAGACTAAAAAATGAATTAATTAATAGTATTTATATTTTTTTTAAAAGAGATAGCGGAAAAAAACATTTGCGTAGCAGGAATTCGAACCTGTGATGCCAGAGTAGAAGTCCACCGTTGTACACATACCGCTTAATCACGTTTGCGCGTAGCTTATATTTAAAGTTTGCGTCAAGTTGTTCAAAAATAAAAATTCATTTTTCTCGACTGTATTTGAATATTGCGTCTTAGTATTTTACAAGTGATATATTCACGTTGTGTACTAACACTGTGCGAAAGGTCATTCAAATCCGTTTACCTGAAGCCGTGCCTCCTCCTTGTAAGAGAACCTTCAAAATATTCATTAACCACATCAAAATAAATTAGAAAATGTTCATATTTATGTTAAAAAGTTTTTCTAGAAACGTAAGCCCAATTGAAGAAGTACCACTATTTTATTACTCAAAGAGAAATCAATGATTCTGCAACTAAAGTAAGCTATATTTAAATCAAAATCCTTGAAATATGAATAAAACTCTAAAATATTCCATGGTTTATTAGAACAGTGCAACAACAATATTTGCTGCATTCTATAATATCATTCTAACAATTTTAATACTAATATTATAATCCAGAAAAGCTTAATGGCCAATTTTATTAAAAGCCTCTAGGTGAATTAAAAATGGAAAAATTCTTTACTGTAAAAAATCATAAGTAAGGTAGTCTGTTACTTCATTTAAATTAATCTCTAGTTTTAAATTAATACTTTTTCGATTCGAAATGAATTAACAACTAAGGCAAATTATCAAAATATTATATTAAATATAAAATTTCTCAAATAAAAAATGTTTTAAAAATTATCAGCAAAGGTGTGTTTATTACACAATTATCTATACTACATCACCTTAAACTTTTTGGAAATATATATATACAGGATGGTTATTATTAAACTTCCCCTATGAACAGTGCTCTATAGCTAAAACGGGCGAACGAATTGTAACCAAAATTTGTATATTGGCTATACATGATGTGCGCTCAGGGAATTTCGAAAGAAAAAAAAATAGTTCAAAAAATCTCAAATAGGAGGCGTTTTACATGAAAAACGGCAAATGTAATGATGGAAATGGCTAATTCGAACTATATAAACAGTTTTAACATTTATTCAATAGTTATTGGCCATTTATTCACTCATTTGGGTAATGTTTGAGCTGATTTCACCAAGCAAAGTGCCATCTAATGGACATTTTTTTTTACTAAACGTTCTGAAAAATTACATTGAGTGCATCTCGTGTACAGTCCATATGCCACATTTGGTAGCAATCTGCTCACAGGTTACAGCTGCAGAATGCTATTTATAGGGGAAGTTTAACTATATATAACCACCTGTATATAATATAAATATATTATTCTTGTTACAAAAAGTTTTGAGACTAGGAACATTATTTTTTTTTCAATGATATTTCTTTTAATTCTCGCAAGCAAAAGGATGAAGGCGAAAAATTCCGAAGCCTTATATACCATTCTCAACTCGGAGGTAACCCCTCAAATAGCTCATGAAAGAATTATCTCTAGATATTATCTTAGAAAATTGGTGAAAATCCATATTAAGGGTAACTTGAAGGGATTTTTTTTTCGTTTAATAAATCCAAAATTGATTGTTGCCATGAGAAAAAAACGAAGTTTTTACAAAATTAACTATCAAGAGGGCTTTTTGTGCAAATTGCATGAATAGGAAATCAAAGTTTTCGTTAATAGTAAACTTAATGATATGTATAACTTTGCTGAACGACAATGGACTGCCGAATATAGAGCAAATGGGCCTTTTTCTCCGGGGAGCTATGTTCACTTTCCTGCTAGCATATCTAAATATTGATTGAGTTCATATTAAAAACTTCACCGCAAGGCAATGAAATTTCGTTGCTGACCGAATATACAGGCTGCGGTGCTGGCATTTTAGTTATACCGCTTTGCACCAAAAAAAGCCACGTGAAGAAGGGGCTGTGACCATATTAGTCCTATATAGCCATGCTAAGATGGTCACATCAACCTAGATCACATGATTATTTTAGTGCAAAAGGGTGTGACCAAAATGTTAACGCCGTAGACTTCATATCTCGTCAGCCTCGATAATTTTTTTTATGAGATAATTGAGGCTTTAAAAAAACGATTGTGTAATCAAAAAACAATGCTTCGTTAATTCAAACCTGATTAAGCAGATCTCTTCTCAAAAGTTAACATTCGTATAGAAATGTGGAAAACATTAAATCATAAAGATTAGTTTAATTTTTTTTTGTTTTTGTGATAGTTATAAATCAAAATATCACACAGGTTCGGAATTTCTTTTTCTTTTCGTATTGTACAAACACATAAAGAAAGACAGAAGAAGATAATATTAATTTTCAAAAAAAATTTAGTGATTAAAATCAGAAAGAGAAATTAAGCAGTTTACTTCTTGACTTAAAACTTAACACCGAAAGTTTATTTTTTCTTCTAGAGGTATAATTCTTTTTTCCTGAAAGTTCTACTAATGAAATTTCTTTTAAAAACTTTTTTTTTATGCTCAGAGTAGAGAACCGTAATTACTTCTGCCTGAATTATCCTGTTGATCGTAATGAACAATTTACTCATCTCAAACTAAGTCCTATTTAAGAACGAGATTTTTGAATGACGGTGAAGTTTTTTACATCAGTTATATTACGAAAAAGCTTTTAAGTAGAGAAAAAACAGGTAATTTTCCAGCTAGTTATTCTTTTCATAAAAAGGTCTGAATCTCAGAAAATCTATTTTTCTCGGTGTCCAATTTACTTCCAAGTAAGCAGCCGGAAATGCTTGAAATAATAGCATGTTAACAGAATAAATGAAAAAAAAACGAAATAAGTTCTCTAAAAGAATTGTATCGCTTAATTAAGAGTGTTGGACAGTAAAACTAGAAAATCGCAATCCTCTGTTTAAATGATGGGAACTGTGATGTAGATCAGCGTTCCCAACTTTTTTACATCTGCGGACCGGCAGAAATAGGCAAAATATTTCACGGGCCAGTGCCAGCCCAAAAGAATAAATATTACGTAAACATATATTTTCTATATTAAATCAAGAGTTATTCAAATATAATTTTTAGTTAAGACATTTGCTGTTAATTAGTTTTTAATGAGTCTCATATTCGTGGACCAGCAGTAAAGTCTCGCTGACCTTGCCGGCCCGCGGACCTGTTGATGGGAAACATTAATGTAGATAACTTTTTTAATATTCACTATCATTTGAGGTTTTCAAATTTAATCTGTTTAATCTGTTTAAAGTCAAGCATTTTAAATTTTATTTCTGCTCTCTTTCCCTTACTTCGGCTTTCAAAATTTGTACATAGCTGCCAACAATTCCGGAATATAATTAACCACTTTTTGTAAACAATGTATTTTTAAAATATTTTTTTCAAAACACGATCCTCTCCTAAAGCAAACTCTGAAATTTCGATATGTTTTAACGCAAAAAGTTTTGACTTAGAATTACTGTTTACAAGAAGTGGTTAATTATATTCCGGGATTGTTTGCAGCTATGTTTGTATTTCGATTTTCCCCGCATGCAACAGTCTTTCACTGGGTATTTATTTCAGATTGCACAGTGCCTCCTGGGCAAAAAATAATTTCTCCTGTGTCGCTTTGTAATCGTAACGTATTTTTCATTGCCTTCTGCCATATACTCTTAGCTGTTATTTTGCCATATTTTATTTTTATTATTTTTGATGCCATGAACTGACTTCAAAATTTATCCAGTCGCTGCTTGTTTACTTTAATTGGTCTAAATTAATTGTAATTGGTGTTGATTATCTCGGTTAAAGGCTTGATCTCGCCAAGTCCCATTGGCGTATGATTTTTCTCGCTCACTTTTCTACGATTCGAATGCAAATTATGACGTATCATTTCACTGCCTCCTAGATACAGAAAGCCTGAGCGCTTAAGCTTTGACGTCACCACACTTTCATTCTCATAAAGTAAAACTATTTCAGTTTTCTGGTGAATACGACAAATATTAAAAAGTATCTTAAGTGAAAGCTAAAAATTAAAATACGTTTGTGACACAAAACAATTCATTGTGATCTACTCCTTTATTAATTATATAATTAGTTACAGTTAAAAACTGCCCTTTTTTGTAAAATTAAATTTTCTATCTCAATTCAGTAAAATGTTAGAGAGTAAATTCACCAGAAATTTCGAATAGTTTTACTTTATGAAAATTAAACTGTGATGACTTCACCTTTGAAAGGCCAACTGATGACGTACGTAGCGGTGGTTAGGCTTTCTGTATCTAGGAGGCAGTGATCAAATCCTGTAACCACCACCAGGAAATTATATTTGCACGTTTACTTTAAATAGTAACTTCGATTAATAGTTTCCCAGAGTCTCCAACCTCTATTTAATATAATTAAGCTCTTTTCGTAGTCACTGACTTTCGGCTTAGAATATGCAGAAATGATAAAATTTAACGGTTCGCCTGCGAACCCTTCAGAAAAAGCATTTTTTTTTTTTTTCAAATGTTTGCAAAAAGTGGTTAATTATATTTTGTAGAGGTTGAGGATTCTGTTTCAGAAGCTCTATCCGAATCTCTATCTGATTTTATGTTTAGCAGATGAGTGTTTACAGCCTGAGATTTTGCAATGACAACGCTAATTAATTACGGATTTAAAGTAATTAGCTAAATTATTTATTATGGGGACTGTAATATAAATTGTTTTCAAAACTTAGTGGATTTGAACTAAGACTTAATTTGATCCTTTTTACTTCCAACATAACTTTTACCTTTCGAAAACATATCAACCGGTGAACCACTTGCTTAGCAAAACTCATTACAAAGGCAATTATCTTCACACGAAACATCTGTTTTGGAAAGAAAAATCTAAAATTTTATTTTATCGGAATTCCACCAAGTCATATAAATCATCTTATCCAAAAATTTAAACTCATTTCTTTTTGCTTGTTTTAAGACATTTCCCTTTAGGCAGTTAATTGCTTTTATTAAGGGGCTTCAAACATTCAGAAAATTAGAGGTGGAACTTCGTATGAATTGATGGCTTTAGAACATCCCAGCTGACAGGTCTTATGGGATGTCATTGTATTTATAGTTCCCATTTAAAATACCTCTTTTTCCGTTTTTCTCTTACCGTTAATTTTCGAATAATCAAATCTACTCTGTTTTAGTACCTCTAAAACGGAAAGAATGAGTAGTTACTCCTGGAATAGGAAATGAATTACGCAGATTGTCATACGCATAAAAACATTAAAACATTTAATCTTTGTGAGTGTAAAAAGTGACACCGTTTAGCCAAATTATTTTCTGAACAGTAAACACAAAATTATCAAAGTGTAAATTTCTAATATTTCTACAGAAGACTAAATGCGTATCCCTTTATAAGTTTTATGCTTTGTCTGGCCCACTCTAAAAAGTGTTAAATTTTACAATATTTTTTGGCTGAGCAATTTGTTAATTTTCTTTTGTTTTTTAACTAAAGTTTGCTAGCCAAATTGATTTAAGAATTTATTGTTGTTTTTTAATTAATGAAGTATTTTGTTGGATCTATTATCAACCATATTAAGTAAAAACGCTGAAAGATCAATTTACGCATGTAGAATGAAAAATGCAAACTAGGTGCTGCTTACAGAAAGATTTTGTCACACTACAAGAAGAGAAGTTCAGTAGCGTACGTTATTAATACTAAATTAAGGCTGATTGATAAGGAAAAGCTTATTTAATCATCTGAAGGCAGCTGGAGCTGTAGATAGAAAGCAGAGTTCCATTTTCTTTCCAGGATCGTTTTAAAGTGAAATTTGGGACTGATAGATTCCATTTATAAAAATGACTCATTTTCGATTTCTCAAGGTTTTAAGATGCTGAAAATGACCTGCAACTTTTACAATGTATTTTACCACTTGCGATCAATGTAGGTATGCGTTTTCGCTGATAAATAACGCATAATAACGAAGGTCACGAAGTTCTATTGAATGTTTACTTTAAAAAATCGAAAAATTTTTATTACTTTCTTAGAGTTTTCATCAAATGTTACACAACGTATAGAAAATATGAAAATAATTCTGATAAATATCCTACTTAAATTAAAAATTAAAATAATACAAATTAAATAAGATACAAACATTTTTAACTGCACATGCGCTTGCACAAATTTTTGATTTGGCAGTATTTTAGACAACTCTATAGAACCACTTACTTAATCATTTCAGTTCAATATCATGAAATTTTACAAATAGATCAGCATTAGTAATGAGCAAAATTTCAGTTTCTCTGGAAATTAACTGAACGATAGGTGAAGGGATTAGACCAATTGGATTTCAGGCAAGTTTATCAGCTTGAAATTAATAAGAAATTCACATTTATTTAAAAATCCTAGTCAATTCTTTTTTTCTAGAAATGCTGAAATGTTGCTCATTGTTTGTTCTCATAATCTTCTCAACTGTTATGATGTTCAACTAGAAATTTATATCAGTTACACTATAGAGTTAACGAAAACTGCATGCCCAAAATTGATGCATTTTACGTGACAAGTAAAAACAAGTAAAGAGCATTGTAAGTTTTATATAAAACAACATTTAAGGGATTTTTTTTCAGAAAATGGAAGAAGACAGTCAAAAATGCAAATTTTTCGCATTTTTAAACTTCGTATGCAAATTTTTAGTTTGACCCCAAAAACGATGCTTTAGTGACAGCGAATGAAATTTGGCCTTCAACTTAATAAAAGATAAAGTGTAAAAGAATGATCGACATTTCGTAAGTGCTTTGTTTTGATGAGTACGATGTCTCAACGAAGAATTTTAACTGAATCAGAAGCATGGAGAGTTGTTGGTTCGTTAGAAGGTAGTCAAGCACAAGTCGAAGTAACAGGAGCCATTTTAGTCGCACAAAGTGTGATATCAATGATCTGGAACCGTTTCATAGAGACTGCAAATGCAAGACGAAGACCAGGGCAAGGTCGTAGATTTGCAATAACGCCGGCTCGGAGACACCGAAATATGAATTCCACTTTTCTTCAAAAACAACTTCATTCGGCTTCTGGCACAAGAGTTTCAACTCAAAATGTCCGAAACCGACTCAAAGCTGCTGGTCTGTATACTCGCTGACCCACGCTGGTATGTGTTAGGTTAACTGCATTGCATCGTAGGGCCCGCAAGGAGTCGGCTACAGAGTATGTCAACTGGACGAGAAACGAATGACGCAATATTCTTTTCTCTGACGGGTCCCATTTTTCTGTTCATCTTGATAATAGGCGTACTTTCATCTGGAGGGAACGTAGCACTCGGAACACCCCTGCGTTCCTGCTGGAAAATGCCAGATTTAGCGAAGGGGGAGTGATGGTCTATGCTGGTATCTCCATTAATGGGCGCACCGATCTCCACATCATTCGGAATGGAACTCTGAACGATCGTCGATATAGGGATGAGATTCTCAGATCTTTTGTAGTCCCTTACGCTGCAGCAATTGGAGATAACTTCATGCTAATGGACGGCAACTGCAGGCCACATGGTGCACGCTTGGTAGATGACTTCCTTTTCGAAGAAGGAATCGTACGAATGGGATGGGCAGCGTATTCTCTGAACGTGAACCCAATAGAGCATGTTTGGGAGAATCTAGGGAGACGAGTTGCTGGCCGTCTACTACCCCCAAACACTCTCCAAGAACTGGAAATAGCTCTTCTGGAGGAGTGGGACAGAATATTCCAGATCCTCATTAATAGCCTCATTGACTCCATGCGTCAAAGTTGGCAGTCCGGGGAAATTATACCCCCTATTAAAAACATTTTCTTTCAAAAAGCTTTTTTTTTATTAGTTTTTTCTCACATTAGCAAATCGTGTTTTTCCCTTTTGTACCCAAATGCTCAATAAAATGCATTATTTTCTGCTAAGCATGTGTATTTTTTTTCTCATATGGATTAACACGTCTGTCGATATATATATCCATGTATATTGGCAGGCTGGAAAGTGTAACCCGCATACGGGACACATTTTCCAACTTGACACCCGATGAACAGACTGAACAGCTTCCTGTCAAAATGTATTTTTACATTTTTGAAAAACAATTTTCCTAGTTTGTAGATAAAGTTATAGGAAATACACTGATATCCTGTTTCACTTAAAACAAATTTGAAAAAATACATTTTCTTTTTAAATTACAAAAATTACAAAGGTTAGAAAATATGTCTCGTCTCCCTTATATTACGATAATATATGTTGAGTTATGAACATATAATATTCTACTCTGTAACATTTTTTTTATAATTTATTGAAAATTATTGAACTTTATTTATTTTTTTAAATGTTCTAAATGTATTTTTCAATTAAATTTTTATTGTTTTAATGTTAATCACACAGCTACCAGCTATTCCAGAATGTAATTAACCCAATTTTTCAAGCAGGAATTTTTGGCTTAGACCAAACGTTTTATACTTAGCAAGCGAGGTGTTTATTAATTTGAAAAACTACTTAAAAAATTACTTTTTGCAAAAATTGGTTAGTTATATTCCTGAATAGTTGCCAGTTGTGTAATTACAATATGCTATGTATGCTTTCAACAGGAAAACTTTTCCAGCTAACGTTAGATACACTAATTAAATCATTTTTCTTTTATAACATATTACATATATATATATATATATATATACACTTTTTTCGGTATAAGCTCGTAAATTGGCAACATGTGCTACCTGCTTTTTTTATTTTTATTTTTTTTCACTTTATCAATGGATTATCTTGGGATTCCACATTACGTAAGTTACCTATTCTATATTATATATATATATATATATATATACTAGCTGCGTGCCCGTTCTTCGCACGGTAGGAAACGAAAATGTTCCTTACATGTGTAATTCCACTTAATTCCAGTGATGTGAAATCTAAAATTAAAGCGAAATTATTTGACTTATAAAGTTTGCGTCATGAGTACTAACTTGGCATCATTGCAATATCATGACTCAAAAAACTACATCAGTGTCATTCGCGATCAGAAAAGTGAAAAGCTTAGCGGTTTGCAGAGAACTCCTGACTTTCAAAATGTGTTATTTCTATATCATACTGTTTTGAGGTTCAAGTTGTAGCATTAAATACCTCAGACACTACATGAAATGGACAACTATTTATTTTAAAATAGCTGCGAATTTCATTTTTAAAAAGTTCAAGTAATCTCCTCTGTTGAAATTACTGCGGGATATATCAACGCAAATTAGAATTACTTATCGTTCAGTTGTTTGTAAAACAACCCTTGAAAAAGGATAACAGGACACTTTTAATTTCATGAAATATTTATTAACGTTGTATATTGGGATTTATTCATATCATCCTTACAAATCTACCAATACTACCTATTACGCATATTAATACTATCTATCTTCGCTTCTCCCTCTTTAATGCTCAATTTAACCCATTTATGCCTAGTGTCCCTTTTTTGGGACGGCATTTTCGCTATTAGTCGAAAACGTTATTTATTTTTCCTAGCCTTTATTCATGAGAATTGAGCCTCAACTCTACAAAATATTTTAACATGACCAAGTAGGATGTTGCTATTTCGATTTTTATACATAAGGATTTTAAAAGAAATCATCCCTTGTTCAAGAAGTTGACATCAGAAATTTATCTATTATTTCTGTTATCAGTAAAAATAGAAGAAAGTCGCAAAAATATGCAGGCACAAATGGGTTAACGAAACAGCTTATATTATTTGGCACAAATGGGACCTTTATATTCTATGGCGATTCTTTAGCAATTTACGCATTACCATAAACATTATTCATTTCCCATAATAGTTGCTATTAAGGAAGCTCTCCATACAAATTGAATTTATGCATAGTTTTGTAAGATTGGCGTATTTAGCCCCGCAAAACATTTTATCTCACCGTGATGAAAAATATTCAAGCGGTGCCAACTTAAATATCCATGTATCCAATATAAAGATATCTTATAAATCCTCCATAGTTCTGTCTACTGAATACATCAAGCTGTGTCATCTCGAGGAGCTATTTAGAATCGCTATAACTGTGACAGGACATTAGAGTTGCAGAGTTTACAAATTTCAAGCATTTTTAAAAATTTCTGACGTCACTGTTTAACTACCGTAAAAGATACCCCGGTTGGCATCATGAATTTCTCAGTTTATTTCTAAAGTAAGTTTTAATCAAAATATCGCCTCCTTGTGTTAAAAAAAGAGCAGGGATAAATGAGTTAAATTTGTGGCGTAATTTTTACGTATTTTAAAGCATTTGACGTCATAGATCCTCACTTGCGCATTGAAATTCCGATATCCCATTTAAAAAATCGATTGGTTGAAAAAAGAACATTTTTTTCTAATCCTTTTTCTGGCAACGCAATTAATTTATCACGTGATCAATTAATGTAATCCCGTAAGCTCTCCTTTATGGAGGAACGTAATTCAACGTTAAAATATAACTATACTCGCAACCTGCATGCATACGTTAGGCAACACCTGCGCCATATTTAAATGCCAAAAATAAAAATAGTAAATAGAAAAATTTTAATATATCGCGCTTTGAAACGAACTTTGTAACTTTTAAAAATGAACATTTTCAGCACCGTGAAGACATTTCAATTTTTAAATAAGCACCGGATTAAAATACCACTTCTAATAATAATAATCGTGAATTTCTGAGTTTATTTCTACAGAAAATTTTAATCAAAATATCGTCTCTCTGTGTTGAAAATAGAGCTGGCATAAATGAGTTAAAATTATGGCGTAATTTTTACGTATCTTAAAGCATTTAACGTCATAGATCCTCACTTGCGAATTGAAATTCCGATATCCCATTTCAAAGCTCGATTGGTTGAAAAAACCCTTTTTTGTAATCCTTTCTGTGGCAACAACAGAACATAAGTTCTCGTGCCGTGATCGCAATGTAATGAATGGCGTAATATCGTGTTGATGCTATTAAATTCTAAACATTAGGCTGCATTAAAATTCGCAAAAAATCATCTAATTTACATAATTTTTTCGTTTTTATTTTTAAAGAGGGAGAAAAGAATGTTTCACGATTTGTCAAAATATCAAAAAGTTATGCCGGATAGAACTCAAGATGGCGACAATTTTAAAATTATTTTACGAAAAATTCGCCGAAGTCGATGCTTAGTAAAAAAATTCCTAAAAATCGGTAAATTATGTTGCGTATTCAGAACAAACTGTTTTTAAAAGAAAAATTTCTCCTCTATCCGATGATACAAATGCCGTTTTGCTGCGAGCGTAATTTCCACCGTTATTACGAATTAGGTGAGAAAAAATGCCAAAAATCGCATAAAACATAAAATAAAAAAAATTCTAGGTCGAATTTTGAAAAAATCGCTTCGAGGTGCACAACTTCATGTTTAGATCTTCCCGAGTGCCAAATTTGGTGTTTCTACGTGTATCCGTTTGTCCGTAACGCCGCCGACACACAGACCCACAGACCCACACACAGAACCACACACAGACATCTTCTTTTATAATAAGTAGATAGATATATATATATATATATATATATATATATATATATATATATATATATATATATATATCATGCATATATTTTCAACAAAATTTTATATATAATACTGCTAACATTATCCCTCGAATATTTAGTTCTTTCTGAAACATAATGTCATATTAGACAACAAAATTTCTTCATATAAAAGGGCCGTGTACTAATCTAAACCTATCGTAAAACACTATATATTGATATTGTATCTGTCCTTTGGGATTACAAGTTCCATTTATTTAAATATAACTGACTCTGTGTTCCCTTGAAAATAAACAGGTCTTTAGAAATCTCTGCACACGGAAGAAATAGGTTGACGAAAAGAGGTTTTTCTTGGAATAAATAGCTTCGAAGATCTTAACAAAAGAACAATGTTGAACTACGTAGCTATGAATGAGTATCAGTATTTTGGATAAATCTGAAGACACTTGACGTCTGCTACTTATGTTTAAAGGAAACCTTGTACAATTATGCCGATTTTTACAATTTTCATTATGAAAAGATATGATTTTTTTTTTTTTGGGGGGGGGGGTTGTATAATACATTCATACACATTGATGTACATTAATAAAATCTAGTAAAATGTTGTACATCCTCTACAAAAAGTATTCATGTGCAAGCGAAATTTCCTATTTTAGCTTTGAGAATAATTATTGAGTTTTTGAAAAACGCACAAGTCAACAGAAATAGGGAAAGTTATAATTACACATAGCCTAACTTATATTCTATGGCACAAATAGTTTTTAATATCCGAAACCAACGTAGAAATTTTACCTCTTACTTGGATACTTTATACAAAAATAGATATATATTGATTTACACGTATTTGTACAACATACAAATACATGTAAAACAATAACCTCTCGTTTTTTTCTATTAATGGAAATGTTCCTTTAACGAACTAGTAATCACCGTGTACGGGAGTGGTAGTGTTCACTTGTGCTATATTCTAAGCCGAAACTACTGTTCAGAAAAAGTGGTTAATTATATTCCATAAAAGTTGGAAGCTATGTTGACGTCATTTTACAGTGTCCACTCACGGATTTTCGAGCTGTCCGGTTCTCGTCTGTGCACTGCTTCCAAACTCGCATCACTGTGCTGCTGTTACGCTGCACACGAGCTGCTATTGCGCGATAGGAAAATCCTCCGTCACGAAGGTCGATGATTTTTTCCCTTTCAAACTCCGTAAGTTTAGTTTCTGTGGTATGGTTCTGAGAAGTGGGCAGAAATCCCTGCGCTTGCGATTCTTGCCATTGCTAAATGTTACCATGCTCCTGATTCTGCCTCTATTCAGCAGTGCAGATCCCTTTTCTGGAGCCTCCATGAAAAAGGCAAAATAGTGGCCCTACAGTGGATACCATCGCACTGCGGTATACCTGGAAACGAAGCTGCAGACAAGTTGGCCAAAAAAGGGTGCACCATCTTACAGACTCCTTTAGGAGATGTCTGCTACAAATCAGTGTCCTCAAAGATTAATCTGGCCCTAAAAAACTTCTACTTATCTAAACTGGAGGAAAGAACAAAGGAGAAATCCTGGAATATGGCCATCCGTAACATCCCAACTTACCCTAGATACAGAGCCGTCGCTGCCTTCCGACTGACAACAAGGCACGACTGTCTCTGTGCCCATCTGCACCGGCTCAAGATTGTGAGTAGCCCTGCCTGCCCCCTTTGCAGCAGCAATCAGGTGATGACTGCAGATCACCTCCTCCTCTGTCCCGCATTAAAGGAAGAGAGTATTTACTCCCGCTACTGGGAAGCAAGAGAACTTTTACTTCGTTTGCTGCCTTGATTTTCTATGTATGTTCTGCCTTCACTGTCTAGATATTTCGTCTGTTTGTGTGCTTTCTTTGTGTGCTTTTCCTGTGTAATTTGTGCTCTGTATCCACCTGGCGATAGAATTGTGTTCAAGCTCGCCTGCTGCATTGGAAATAAAAAACTCCGTAAGTTGTTCAAATTTCGCCCTCTGCCGTCGACGAGGCATAGTCACGTCTCACTTCACGTTTACCATTAACAGATGAACACAGACTATTTTAAACATGCCACTACAGCCCTTTATTTATACGGTTTCAGCCATAGATATAGGAATCTCTAGATTGAGCATACCGAGAGAAAACTTGTTGCCTCCAAATGGTAGCCATGATAGTGGCATGCGCATGCGCAGAATGGAAATAACTTAAATTATAATGGTATTTTCAATCATTTTAGAACGATCTGTATTTTAAAAAGTACTCGTATCAAAATATTTTCCCTCGAACTTATTTATTTTTCTGAAGTATTGCAGCGAATGTTCTATTTTACATCGCCGGCAGCCATGGGGTGCGTTTTTGGCAACAAAAAGCACACGATTAGGAACATTGGATGAACAATCATACCTAAATCTATGGTTTCAGCAGTAACACAGATGGCGCTGCTCAGCCCACTCATGCATAGTGGCTTTAAAATTTTAATGATTTGCTTTACGTAATGCTATTTGCATTTCCTGAAAATTTTACCTGAATTGTGTCATTCTTTCATGCTGTTGCATTTTTTGAAAACAGGAGTAGACAATGGGACCTTGTTATTCTTTACCCGTTTTCACGCCACTCCGCTCATCACGACGTATTTCAAAGTCCCTATTTTCTGTTAAAAGACTAAAGAAACTTGAATTTTACATCATAGGGGAATTTTCAACTTGGAATATTTTCAAGTTTTAGAAAATTGTCTGTTTTTTCAATCATAAAGCATACATTTAAAGACAGATGCCAAATTCTTTATAAGGATGTCACCACATGAAAAGGTCCAATTCCTGAAACAGTAAAAGAGAAAATTCTTTCGATTTCGAGAACGAAACTGGTGTGGAATTGGAACAAAACAAATCTTCAACTAAAGCAGAAGTATTACGCTCATTTGAAATGATCAGAAATTAATTTAAGGAAATTCGGGGAAAGATGTCAATTTGGAGAAGACGCAAGTTTGCTGCTGATATTTTTATGTGTCTACAGATAGCAATACTGACCCTCTTGAGAGAGAAATCTTATCGAAAATCATATTCATAAAGTGAACAAGTTCGCATTTGGGACTGTGTCAATATTTAGGAAAAATCAGCATGGAAAACGTAGTATTTCATCTTTTAAAGCTAGACTTTATGTAAACAATAATACCTACTTTTAAAGAAATTATTCTCTCTTCACTTTCTCAGTTATCTGCCTTGAAATAGACCTGTATTCAATGGATAACTTTTATTTACCGGAAAAAAGGTCCCTTCCGATTTTATTTAAGACAAGCAGCTTGTACAAAATGTACTATTAAGATTTTGCATTTTTTGATTTATTTATTTAATTGTTTCAAAGTAAAGTTCCCCTTTGGAATCCCTTGTAACGCTTGAATATATTTGTACGATCTGGACAGACATCACCAAGTGGAAGAGACATTTCTCCTGAGCAGAGGTCTAAGTTCGAACCACGCGCGAAGTAATACCATAAATTACCCGTGCCTCAATTTGTGACAAGGATGCTTTTGGGGAAACTGCTAATAAATAACTAAACCTATAGTTAGTTTGATTCTTACAGCAGTCTAAGCATGAACATGTCTCTAAGCATGAACATGTCAGCACGCAGTAACAAACAAGCAGCCTCCCTAACTTCGTGTTTCGTTCCATTGCAGAGTTTTCCTAGAACCTTTCATACTAGCTGATATTCACTAAACCGACAAGCAAAATGTACAGTTCTAATTTTAAAAAATTTGTTCCTATTTATGAATACTTGAAATTTGTTTTAAAGACACATAATTAATATGAAAAATGTTTTGTACAAATTAACCTTGTCCTCTTGTTTTCCAGATTGTGTCCCTTGAGGCATTTTCCAGTGCCTTTATGTCCTTGAACAATATAGTTCTTAGAAATTGTGCATAATGAGCAGTCTCAAATCAGTCTACATCTATGCAAATCATTAGATGTTTTTCGTACCTTGATATATTAAAGAACAGTTTGCTCCAGAACCAATTTGCATCATCAGCGCAAAACACATTAATTAAAATAAAACAAAAAGAATGAAGAATTTATTTTAAACATAGAATCTATGTTTCAAAAAATTACTTATAAAGCATTTTTTTCTTCCTCTTTTTCCTTAATAGAATAAAATTGTTGACCTCACTCCCCGTCAGAACAAAAAATGCTCTTTAAAAATCGAAACTTCATATCAAGTTTATTTGTTTTATAATACAACATTGATTCAAATCTAACTAAATGTAATAGATATATTACACATGAACACGGACAGGGCAGTTCAGTTAAATAATTATGTATAATTTTTTCACAAAAGAAATATAAGTAATATGCTTTATTTTTAACAAATACACCGCAGAGCCATTATATTATGATCATCTACTCAATAACGCGTTGAGCCTCCTTTGGCCTTCAAACCAGCTGCAACTTGGCTGGGCATGGATGCCACGAGTTCTTAGTAGATACTGGAGACAGGTTGTACCGAATATTTAAGCAGCGGCCATGCAAAATCAAGATATAAGAACATGGTGGTTTTTGAGCTCCATAGCTGCTAACTGCTCCGGAATATAACTAACCACTTTTTGTAAATCGTACATTTTATAAAAAAAATTTCAAAGTATTATTACTAGGCCATCCGGCGACATCATAGTGTCGCTGTATCGCTAAACGGCCGGCGATACCACAGTGGTGTACTAGTATTTTCCATTTCTTTGAGCATTAGACCACTTTCTGATGTTTTATTAGCAGAATTCCATGGCCAAAATCAGAAGGCACAGAGGTCTACGAGGAGGGCAAACGCAATGCTGTGAAAATGGACCAAGCTGAATTCACAAATGAGTGATATATAAGTCTCATGCTGCCATCTGCCGGAAATAAGTTCAACTAATTCCACTGAATTAATAATAAAATTTTCTCGTAAATTTTATATGAAGTAATAATTTTACTTTTTTTTATGTTTCAAAACAAAACAATTTATTATAATGCTTAAAAAATTGATAAAAATAATAATTTTTAAAGTTATGTATGTACTCCAGCGATAAAATCCAATCGATAAGTTTTTATGTATAGGTCATGAAATATGCAGAAAATGCTTATAT
This sequence comes from Cheiracanthium punctorium, assembly GCA_038373885.1. Lineage (NCBI taxonomy): Eukaryota > Metazoa > Arthropoda > Arachnida > Araneae > Cheiracanthiidae > Cheiracanthium > Cheiracanthium punctorium. The sequence continues at coordinate 178,319 of JAWZYV010020035.1, read as the reverse complement.
GCATGCATATATAAACGGTTATTGCGACAATCAACAAAGTTAATGCGGCTATTTAAACTAAGTTTTAAAGATTTGTATGTAAATTACTTTTCTATCTTATCACACTCTTTGCCTTTTTTTTTTTTTTTCCTTTGGTAAATTTTGGTAGTTTTTATTCTTATTTATAATTTCACTCTTCCTGTTATATATTACTATTAAATAAGTATTTATTAAAAAATGGGAAGTTTAGTTTTCTCATATTTCACGACTCTAGTCCAGAAGCATTATTTTAATAACCCATTTTTAAGTAAGAGTTTTTGGGAATACATAAATATTTACAATTTCATCGTTGCTACAAAAAGAGGTAAACCTTAGATTCAATTTCCCTACATTATTTTAAGAAATAATAACCTTTATTTTTAGAAAATACTTGAATCAAACATTTTATGCTATTCTTTAATTATAATTGTTATCATTACTTTTGTACATATTTTCCAGAAAAAAAAATTATTTTTACTACTGATGTGGAAAATTTATTCATCATCAGAGGTATCCGCACAAATTACTAAATATATTAATGATAGCTGAACACTAAATAGCTGGCTTAGTGACTATAAATTTTTATGCTGTCTAAATGCTCACGACATGCTCAATACGCTGGAAAAGGTCATCTAATAAAACAAACTGTAACATGTCAGTTAGTTGGTTGGATAGTTAGTTAGTTAGTTTGTCTGTGTTTGTTTGTTTGTCTGTGTCTAGCTACTAGACGGGTGATCCTAGACCTACCAAATTTTGTATGGAAATTCTCCAGGACGGGTCCCGACATACCTCGAGGCGATTTTTTCGAAATTCGAATTGTAACCCTGCAGTGGAAAGAGGGAGAATTTAGCATATCTAGGTTGCCATATTGGGCAAGTTTATTAAATGATTCAGACTCTTGGAGTAAAAATAAAAGAATAACGATTTTTTTTTGTTTAGATTATTTGTAAGGTTGTTTTTTAATTAAAATATCGTGTGCATGTGAAGTCACAGCAGGAATGAAATGTTTTATACTCAAAAGAAAAATAGGATTTGGAAATTTTCCGAGACTAAAATGTGCAACTTTTTAATTTGGAGAAAAATATAATGGTTGATGTGCGATTTTGAGAAGGATTCTAACGCTTGGCGCTATTTATCGTAATTTAATCGTCTGCTATTTGGGTTATGAATACACCTGAGAATAAGTTTTTAAATTTTCATTCATTTGGAATTGTGCATTTTACTGCGCAGCTTTTCTCCATCTATTTCTAATGTATTACATACAGAAGAAGGATGTTAGAAATATCAATTTTAATTTTGTGTATTCACACTCATGAATAATGATATACTTTCCAACTTAATGAAATAAGGAACGAAAATAGGGAAGACCCATGTATTAAAATATGTTTTTAATATATAGTACTGTAGTGCGTATTTAAAATCTGAAAGTGTTTCAGATTTTCTTACTATTTTCCCCTTTCCGTTTTTTGATAAAGGCCAGTATATCCAGAAGCTTTCCAGAATTAATATAGGGCGAAAATAATTTGTACTTTTTGTGGGTTTTTATCATTTAACTATCTAATTTTTGTAACCAGGGGCGGTCCGACACGGTAAGCATCGCATCTGGGAGCCGGCTTCGAAGGAGCATCATTTCGAACTCAAAAACTGACTAGAGCATAAAAGGGGGAGTCTTCTTTTAAATTAGCAGGGGCACCACTTACCCTAGGCCGCTCCTGCTTTTAACCATCTTAATTTTAAATTCCATTCAGAATCCGACAGATTTCAGTGCCACGGAAGCCGGTGAGGAACAGGATTCTCTCCGAACAAGATTTATTAAGATGGCGAACCAACTGGTCGCCTGAGGCGGCTAGTTTAAAAATAAAAACGCAAATTCATTCATAGAAATGCCATGTTAAAGGCCTCTCAGGTGGTGGAACAGCGCCATCTTCAGACCGAATCTGCGTTAGGTCCGTTTTCGCGAACCCTATTGCCGATAGAAGTCCTTTTGAATCTGTCCATGACAAAGGGTAAGAAACTAGTGTATTGCGCGAAAACCTTTGCGGCCACCCAGACCCGGCGCCAAGCGAATAATTTTTTTACGAGACATGCGGTCGGCAAGATGTTAACTAGCACGCGCGGCTTAAAATGTTATTATATTCTAAGCAGAAAATTATTGTTTTAAAAAAGCGGTTAATTATATTCCGGAGCAGTTGACAGCTATGGAGGTCTCAGCTGCCGGGGAGAGGGAAGCAGCTGTTGTACCTTTGCGACTTAGACTGCGTACCTTTACTCAACCATCGACGTGACGAAGGAAAAACCGGGATTCATCTTACCAGGCAACCTCTTCTACATATCCGTACTCCATGCGTAGTGTTGACAATGACAGTGGGACGCCTGCTCCTCAGTTCCATATCCAATCGTATCCGCTGAAATGTGAGTTCTGAAACACTTGTATTTGTACTCGCATTGTTTTGGGCTGTCAGCTGAACCACTGTCTGCCACTGATTTCGCTGTACTAGGCGGACAGTCTCTGGTGTCTTCTTTCTTTTATGTTGCTTGAACGTCAAACATCTTGGAGTCTATTGCTGGTTTCCAACTTTTACAAATAATAAAGACGAAAGATCGTGAAGAACCGACCAGTCGTGCAGCTTCGGAGATACTCGCTCCAGGTCTTCGGGCCATTACAATATGCCCTCTATCAAATTCGCTTAGACCAGCAGCCTTCCCAATCACTCACAAATGTAAGTGCAAGAATGATTCCTTACCTTCTCCAGCAATAGTTAAATACCATTCCCACTTAATTTCGTGCTCCCTATGTCATCCAGACGAGTTCATTGAAAAATGTGTTGGTGGTCATAATGTAATGACTCTTCGGCGTATGTTATATTTTATTCAACCAAAGAGAATATATAGTCACCGCTAAGGAGTGAAATAAAAGATAAAGCGTTCAACATTGAATGTTCACGCCGACCAGGTGGTGTAGTGGCTAGAGAACCATTCTATCACGCCGTGGGTCTGGGTTCAAATCCCGGCTTGGGCATGGATGTTAACTTGTCCGTCCCTTCATAGGAGATAATGCTGTCCGCCCACTGGGTGCTCCCATAATAAAATGGACAGTAACTCGGGCCTTTGTAGTGGCGAATGCTTGTTGAGCAAGTACCCGCCGATTGGAAAAAAAAAAAAAAACATTGAATGTTCACAACTCTGAACTTTTCAGCTGTTATATATATATATATATATATATATATATATATTAGCTCTTGCTGTTGTTAACGTACCACCCATAATCAGAAAAATACTTACAGGATATGCATCTTATTTTAACATTATAGAACTAGATATATAAAATAACTAATAAGTCATTACAAAAATTCTAGACTGATTTCAAGAAAGGCGAGATTTACATAAATGCAAAAAGATTACAATTTTTAAAAAGTAATCCGATTTCATTTTAAAACATTCTAGAGTGTAATCCTAATTATTTTGATTTTTTATGAAACGAAATAATGCCATTCTTAGCTACGCTAAGTATAAAACAGCTAAAACAAATTATGTGCTAAAATGATTTCTGCTTCTTTATGTGATCGTAAAGCTTCATGAATGTGTTCCGTAAGCACTCAATGAGATTTAATAAGAAAGCTGATTAATCCCTACATAATAAATTTTTTCAGGCTGCTGTTCTTGACAGCGACTAATAATACCTCTAATGCATGTTCGAGTTACCTTACCTTATTGAAGGGATATTGTTCTAATAATGTAATGAGTAGTTGATAATATTTTTATAAATACCTTTCCCAATATTTTTTCATGGAAGAAATATTAGTTCAAGACTGTAACACTTATAAATAATTGTTGTAATACATTACCAGGGCTGAGAAAGTCAAAGGCAAAACTTGTTGATCTGTAGATTAGTTGCTTTCAATATATTTAATATATCCTTTTATTTCTCACAAAAATATTAAAACCACAATAAATTAAAATTTACGTAAGTGTCCATGAAATGAAACTAAAGTGACGCAAGCTGTTTTAGTGATTTAAATATTTTATTACGTGTTCACACGTATTAATGAATAAACACTTTTACTAAACATTTTCTGTTTCCTAATTACACAGCATTAAATGCAAAAAACCCAAATATATATCCTATGAGGCGTGTACGAGTGGCAGTAAAAATGTTCCCGGAAAAGTTTACCCACCACTATTTTGTTACTATCGGGATTCGTAACAGGCAGTATGACTGAAGTGCGGCTGAAGGTGCTCGTAGGAGTGTGTGGTGATCAGAGTCTCCAACTTTTACGGAATATAATTAACCCCTTTTACGCAAACAGTTTATTCGCTAAATATTTAAAATCGCCGGAAGGTTACTCAGCTCATGCACTAAATACAGGGAATTTTATATACTCTAAGCCAAAAATTACTATTTGCAAAAAGTAGTTAATTATATTCCATAGAGGTTGTAGACTCTGGTGGTGATCAATTGGCGGGATGTCAAAGTTCCAGCAACGTGCAAACATGAAGTTCATGTGCAGATTGAGGAAATCTGCTTCATAGACTTTGTTAGCCTTACAAGCAGTTTACGGTGTGGGCCGCGGTAGCCCAGTGGTTAAGGCGTTGGACTCATAACCGGAAGGTTGTGGGTTCGATACCAGCATACCACTAAAGACCACCGTGTACATGCGGTGTACGTGCACGCTAAATCCGTGGTTCCGAAAGTCCTCTCGGCGGTCGCTAGCAGTTTCCGAGGGGTGCCAATATTCAGAAGTCCCCCACCTTCTGATGAGGTTCCAAATTGTGGCGGGAAATTCCGGGAAGGACGTATATGTAGCTCTAAGCGACACATTCAGTGACGCGAGCTGTCCTCCTCTGGCAAACAAGCAGTTTACGGTGACGATTCTTTACGATGAAAAAATAGCCGTTGACAAGTGGTTTTCAAGATTTCGGGGAGCAGGAAAACGACAGCCACTGTGGGAGACACTCAACCTCCCGAAACAAAGGAATGGTAGAGCAAGTGAAACAGTTAAACAGATCAGACCAAAGAATGACCATCGATGAGTTGGCACAAGAACTGGGGATCTCACATGGATCCATTCACGTAATCCTGTCAGATGAGTTGAAGATGAAACGTGTCAGTGAAAGTTTGTCGCGCAGCTGCTGAATCCGTATCAAATGTGGAAACTCGGAAGTTGTCTGCGGGCAAATGTTTTTAAGAAAGCACAGAGGACCGACGTTTCTTGAGACAATCGTTACTGGTGATGAGACCTAGGTGCACGCTTACGACCCGAAGACGAAGACGCACTCATCAGAAGGGCACACAACGTCCTCTCCTCCAACAAAGAAATTACGTCATGTCAAATCCAGCTGGACAAACTGTTAAGGGTCTTTTGTACATGCAAGTTTTGAAAAGACTGCTGGAGGCAATCCGAACAAAACGTCCTGTCCAATGGCAAAAAGGATGGTCACTGCATCACAACAATGCTCCCTCCCACACATCGATTTTTGTGCAGACATGGCTCGCAGGAAAGAACATTCCACTTTTCCACCAGACACCCTACTCACCGGATTTAGCACCTTCAGATTTTTGGCTCTTCACCAAGATCAAAACGGGCCTCGAATTTAACCGTTTTGACACAATAGAAGACATCAAAGCCAACGCGACGACTGAACTTCGGAAGATACCGAAACAGGATTTTCAGCATTGTTTGCAGCAATGGCAGGAGCGGTGGAGCAAGTGTGTGTGCTCTGAAGGCGATTATGTATCTGTGTACGAATATTGTGGTAATAAAGAGTTACACTATAATTCCGAGAACTTTTTGACTGCCCGTCGTATAGGATGCATTAAATACATAACACTACATATATTATTTAGAGACGGAGCCAGAGAAACAAAATATAAAGGTAAAGCACAACAAATGAGACCTATTACAGAAAGATCAGATAAATTTTATAAGCTGCCTTGCTAATGAAATCTATACAGTAATTCCTTAAAATGATAGTACGCAAAAAAGCATGAAATATACACCTGCCAACTTTCACGAAACGTAAGTAATCACTAATTGCTAGCAGCACATTTTTTTAACTATTAAGTGATAACCAAGCGGCACGTTCGTCTTAGATAATTTGCATAGATGCCAACTACTACGGAATATAATTAACCATTTTCTTAAACAATAATTTTTGGTTTAAGATATCGCAAAGTTTTGTAAGGCGCGCGGAAGCTATTTTGAAAAAATTCTAAAAAATATATACTGTTTATAAAGAGTGGTTAATTATAAAACGGAATATAATTAACCACTCTTTATAAACAGTATATTTTTTTAGAATTTTTTCAAAATAGCTTCCGCGCGCCATACAAAACTTTGCGATATCTTAAACCGAAAATTATTGTTTAAGAAAATGGTTAATTATATTCCGTAGTAGTTGGCAGCTATGTATTTGGCTACATTCAAAGTCGAAAATTACTGTTCTAAAAAGTGATTAATTGTATTTCGTAAAGGTTGGCAGCTATAGAAACACTTGGACACAAATTTAGCCTTAAAAATAGCACTTACATGAAACCCTATAGAGTAAGTCCGTAAAATAATAGTACTTAAAAAGCATAAAACACGTGGACACAAATTTAGGCTTCAAAATTAATATATAGATTTGCCAAAAGCTACCTCATCCACTAAAGGAGCAGTAACTGAATGTGACAGTCCAGTGACAAATTGAGCAATAAAAAAGAGGATATTTTTGATCTTGTCGAGGTTGATTTGTATAAGTGAAATCAGAATTTTAAAAAGTGGCAGATATACAGAACGAAATACAGTTTAAAAAAATAAAGACATGACTCATAGACTGAAAAAGAAGGTATAAAATACAAAATCAGTTAAGTGAGTAAGAAACCTGCCCACAAAATACATGAAAAGGCTATTCAAAACATTTATGTTGTCTTTCGTATAAAGATACTTTCTGTGGAATTATCTCTCCAGGTTTTGGAAATGAAAACTTTTATTATCAAGTGAAATATTTGGTAAGATCAATATTTTTTTAATGCTAATCTCGTCCACAAGACATATTTGCATACACCATCATACCTGTAGCTTTCTTAATGTGAAAGACTACGAATTCTAAGAGATCACCGATAAAATGATCATTTTAATAAAATTTCGCTGTACTCACTTTGTATGGATTCATTGTTTTTCCCTGTTCATCGTATTTAAATTAAAATAGCTAAAACTTAATAAAACAACACTCACTAATCTTTTATTTCTAAAATAATCCTGGATCATTAAAATATTGATTCTATGGTTAACAATAATAATTACTACAAGATACATTTTCCTTACTTTTCAAAAATTATTTTAGTCAGAAAACACAATAAAGAAAATGTTTGATACTGGATAAGAAAGCATTATTTTCCTTTCTTCGAAAACCCTTTATTTGAAGAAAACTTTTAAGGAAAGTGAAAACTAAAACCATCTTCCAGGTTTAAAGAGTTGTTTGAGGTTAATAAAGGACGAGCTAAATCGATGGAGAAAGTAATACTAAAATAAAAACCGAGAAAAGCATTTGTGATTTCTTCTCGTGAACAAATCGTTTCGAAAAATTACAAAAACCTTGGAAACTAGATTCTTCTCCATTGCAACGAGAACTTTAACAGAACAAAATGATCTATAGTTGAAAATGCTTTTCTATTACGAAGATTCTTCTTTTTTGAGAATAAGCTAACCTTATTTTATTGTTTTATGAATAATTCTTTTTTTTTTCACATTTGATTTGCATTTTTTTAAAGAGTCGTGTTTATAAAAATGGCCGCGTTAATATTTCTGTAGCATAAATTGTGGAAATTAATAGCTGAGAGTACGAGATTTTAAAATTAATTTCAAAAATTTATTTGTGGGTTATGTAACACACCAATCAAGAGTTATTTGGTACATGTTGAAACATATATATCCAAGAATGCAGATTTTCACTACCCATGCATTGCAATACACACCCTTGAAACACATTCACTCTGATTTAGTTTGTCACTGCATTTTGCAGTTCGCGTGCTTTCTGCAGATAAAAGTTCCTTGGAAAATAACCTTGAATTTAGAGTTTATTTCAAATGGATAGAAGATGCAGCTCTAGTGGTAGTATCAAAAATTGTATTAGAGGCAGATTCATATGGGCTAGATATTATTTACGAAAGACCTTGCCAGTAATATTTGTAAAACGTGTTGGAAAAAAGAGACGTTTGCTTTAATTACTTGCTTATTTCAAGTATATTCAATGCATGCTTCCTGCAGGTGTTTGAACTTAAGGCGGGGTTTACATGCATCACTTTTGATGTACAGCTACGAAAAAAAAAAACGCCCACTTGCACTTTATTTGGCCATTGTTCGTTGTACAGCAAAGTTATATATACCATTTGCTTGCAAATAACGTATGATTTTATTACTATTTAGTACTATTAATTTAATTTGAACAAGGGGACGCTTTCATGTTTATTTCTGCCTCACCTTCGTTTTTCTCAAAGGTAACATTCTATTTTGACTTTTTTAAACGAAAGAAAACCTTAAAATTACCTAAATATAAATTTTCACCAATTTTCTACGATAACTTACAAAGATATTGCGGATTCTTTTTAGCACGATTTTAAGGGACTTTCTGCAAATTAAAAAACGCTATTTTGTAGGTTTCGAGCGTTAATTTCGTTAATTTCGTTCGCAACCTTTCGTTCGCAATAGTTAAAAGAAGTAAATATTATTTACAAGGAAAATACTGTTTCTAGTCTTAAAGTTTTTTGTACTGAGAATATCAGGTGTAGAAATTAGAATATTTAGTCAGTGCTCCAAATGAGCCGTGATTCCGAAACTTCCTTGGTCCATATGCGTGATTTAAAGAAAGAATGCAAAACGACACTTACGATTTTGAAAATCTTTCTAACTTTGAAATTGTTACTGAGTATTTGAAGGTTCTCTTAGACAGGTGAAATGCTGCCAGGAGTGAGAATCTGTAATTTGTTCTTCTGATTACAAGCATGAATGTTACTCAGCTACAGTCGAACTTGAAAAATTGTTTCATGATTGAAAATTTATTTGTTTGAATTTCATGTAAAAAACGCAATTACTTTTTCCGACCCAATATTACCACTGTATTTGTTATTTCGCTTTCTTCATTTTAATATTATCGTCTGCAGTGTGCAATATTTTTCTAAGATGTATAGCAGTATTTAATTTATAGTCTGATGAAAGTTTAGACAGAAAAATGTGAATTTGAATGTTTGTTGACTGTTTGATAAAGTAAGAGGAAGTCCAAAGACCTGATGTTTCAGGTATTAAAAAAGGTCAAATTCTTGCATAAGAATGTTGAGGATGTTTATTTTTCAGAAACAAGACGTTGTACTGGAAGACACGTGTACTGGATGATGTAATTCAATACATGGGAAATATTTCATTTCGGGGGAAATAGTAGCGGACGCAACAATAGACGCTTTATAGAATGACGATCAAACTGTACAAACCTCGTATTACGAATTTATTTGCTTCAAAATTTGCTATTTTTTAATACCGCTAACTTTTTCCTATTTTCGTGCAAAATAAATCTAATTTACTTTTATTTTACGCAATTTTCAAAAACGTATCACTCAATAAATTTATATTTGTTCCCTTAACACATTAAAATAACACATTTTATTGAATATAAATTAAACTACTGTACGTAAAAATTTGAAATTTTGCACAGCCATGTAAAATTACTTTCTACATCTACCTCCATCAAAATTTGGCTAGGTTGTTATTCATAATTTTTTAAATATTAATTTAATAATCCATGATTCATATAAATATTTTATTAAAAATTATAATAATGGTAAATTGCGTTTGGGTCGTTTAGTTCTAACAGAAGTTCTTAGAATAAAAACCAGCTTTTTATTATTAATATTATATGAGATATGAATTAAAATATGAAAAAATATTTTAAAATAGGGAGTGGGGGATTTTGGAAGCTCATAACTCACTCATTTTCAGTTCAAATTTATTGAAAATTGGTATCCAGCTTTAAAATGAGCTAGATTTTTGAAAAATGAAGTGAAATCTAGGGGTTGTTATTGGGGGCAAAAAATTTGATGCAAATTTTAATATGGAGATGGCCCGTTTATGCAAATTTTTATGCATAGCTAATTAAAGTGCACGTATACCAAACTTATACCAAATTAAATTTGCACGTATACCAACATTTACGTAAACCAATCGTAAATTATTGGTACATGTAACTTTGCTGCACAACGAACGACGCCCGTATAAAGTACATGTGCGCTTTTTTTTATTTCCCGCAGCTGTACATCCAAAGTAAATCACTCTGATTGAAGTTATATAGAATGATCATCCTTATTTACACATTTTCATCTAGCTTGGTGGTTTCATCTAAAGCGGGCTGTCACTGTAGAGGGTGCACAAACCATCTCAATCAAATAGCGAACTGGGAGAGGAAATGAACAGATCGTTTGTTTATATTTTTCACCGAGCCTTCACTCTGGATTAATCATCGGTTCCGGGAAAGATTCTTTTATCAAAAGTTGGGCGAGGAATAAATTCTTTCATCTTTCGTTTACACGTTGGGTGAAGAAAAATGAAAGACTTCGGATGAATCCTCCAACGTGAACGTAAAAATGAAAACGAGCCTTAAAATCAAAGCTACTCTTCAAGAACACGTTTGGAACCGCGTCACCAGGTATGTTCATAGACTTATTGAACTACCATGAAAGACGGGCAGCTTGGAAAATAGCCGACGGAAAAATGTAGAGAGCTTATTCAAATTTAAGGTAGTTAAAAGTTTTCCGGTGGCTAGAAAGATTCACCATACGGAGTACCAGCCTAAAAAAGAAAGGCTTGTTACACATCGGAAGTTAAAGGATTGTTTACTTCTCTTTTGGGCCATTCTCAAATAGTTCTTCGTTGATGATGAAACGTTCTTCGTACCAATATGAAATTTTCTTACCTATTTATATAACTCAAATACTGAAAATATCTCAAAATTAAATAAAATTGCCAATGCACTTATACAAAAACTAATTGAGCGTTAAACAAATTACAAATCAAGTGTTAAAAATAAAATATTGTTCTCCAAAAAATTTACTCGTTCGAAATCATACATAAGTCATCGAATTCCTTTCAAAATGTGTACTTTTAAAAGATTCTCTTTAGTTATGCATACAAGCTAAATAGAAATTTTCATTTACAATCTGTTTTTGTTCTGTTTTTCTGCCGAAACTTTTCTAAAATGTAATATAAGACGAACTTGATAGTAAAGAATTTATGTTTGTTTAAAAATAGCTTTAGGATGAAAAAATACTGCCAGAATATAAAAGTTATAACAGATAACTCACAAATATTTTCGAGCATCTTGATATAACTAGCAGCATAAAATACTTATGGCTAATTAACTAGTAATAACGCTAATTTTCGTTATCTGTACGAAAATTCCTCCTCACTTGAATATTAAACGAGGAACAGATTACAGCAAAAATATTTATAGTATACATAAATAATCAGTTTTACTATAGAAAAGCAAGCATGGCATATATTCTTTATGAACTATTAGAAAATAGTGCTACAGAAAGATTTATTAGAAAATAGTTTGAGCTACTTAGGAATCTGAGATATACATAACAAATGTATATTTTCTTCTGAGAGTACAACAAAAAACGATAATTCAATCAAAGACAATTAGATGAACTAGAAAGCTGCAGTTCAAACATTTTGAACATTTTTTTCCCTTAAACGCATTTGTGATATTTGCTGTAATTGTATTTTTTGAGTTTTACGAAGTATTTCCATTTAAAAACTTAAAAATTTTAAAAAGAAAAAATATCTTGCATGTTTTGAAATATGTCAGAGTGCTTCTCTTTTGAGCATTTTCTAAGCACTCAGTATATGAAACATGCATCAATCATTTATTCTAGTGTAGGTTATTTTAACTTTAAATTTCTGTTATGAAAGCTGCTTTTAGTGCATATGTGTGGTTTTAAGCACGCAAATAGTATGCTGTTTGAAAGAATAAAACCCACTCTATGGATCTTGAACAGAAATAAACACTAACTTATTGCGCCAGGAACTCAAAAATTTAGGATGTCTCTTTCCAAGCTGCCCTATACATTCTAACAAATGAAAGACTGATTTTATGAAACCGTCTGAAAAATGTTTATATACACAACTGCACATCAAAATTCTTCGAAGTTTGACACATTCGGTGAAATTTTTATTAAATTCTCAACTCTCTTGTTTTTCGAAGTTATTTTTTGCTTCAAAAACTATTGTTAAATAAACAGAAATTTTTTAACTATCAAGTGAAAAAAAAGGATCAAGTCTCCCGAATTGCTGGTACATTCTATTCCTACCTTAGAGTAACATGATCTTTGAAACACATTCACAGTGAGGTGCTGGACGGTGCTGATTAGGGCATGCAATCCCGATCCCGCGGGAACGGGATCGTGCGGGATCCCTCACAAATATTTGCGCGACTAGTCCCGCGGGATTACGATCCTAATAAAGCGGGATTGACGCGGAGAAATAAATTATTTTTATTACAATTTCACGCTGCTTTCACAATCAATAGACCGAAATTTTTTTTCATATTCATGTCTCTTATCTAACAATAAACAAATTAGTAATTACAAATTTTATAATTTAAAGTTTTATTTTTATTCAATTACCTTCCAATGGGAGTCTCGATCAAACATATAAATCTAAACATCGTAATCTAAATTTTTCGCAAACTTCCCAATCCCCAAATGAACTGGAATATTTCATACTAATTTTATCTTTTAGCGAATAGTCACAAATTAATTATAAGAAGTTTACATTTTAATTTTTAATTTTTTTAATTTACACTCTTAATTGTTTTACCAAAACTAAATCTAGAATAGGGAATGACTCATTGGATTTGTTAGATTTTGTATGTTCTTTTTTCAGCATCTAAGAAATTATGTTATTTATGGATTACGTTATTTATGGATACATTCACAGTAGGCCTGTGATTGTATCCATAAATTGTATATTTCTGAAAATTCCTCATTTTTAGCGACTAACATAGGACATAACTTAGTTTTATTCTAAATATCATGGTTATAATTTTCATATTTCTGTAAGTTATTGTATTAATTATTGTATTAAGATTAGTTATTAAAGTTCATATTGCTTAAAATCTTTTTTTTTCTGTTAACATGAAATGTAGCTAAATGAAATGTCAATCCCGCAAGATTGCAGGATCCCGCGGTATTAATAAATCAAAATCCCGAAATCCCGCAAGACGAAAATCAGTGCGGGATTGCATTCCCCAGTGCTGACAGGGATTCTAATTCAGTTCCGTCGACAGACTCCAGTTTCGTCGTCAACTACTGCAGGTTGCTCGGTTGAGGATGCGTGGAGCAAACCGCTCGATCAATATGGTCCTAAGAACTCTCGAGCGGACTTAAATCTGGGGACTTTGGCAACCAGGAAAGAACGGTAAACTCATCCTCGTGCTCTTTGAACCATTCGATTCACGTCCGTACACACCTAGCAGTATAAGATATTGCATGGTTCTGTAGGAAGATAGCATCGTGTAGGCAAAAGCAATGCGCATGTAGGACCAAACGTAGTCCGCCAGGATAGCTGCATATTTAAAATAATTTATAGTGACATCCACAACAATACCCAGAGGAATGCCACAATGTTTTTCATAGTTTGCATAGGGTAATATTTTGCATATGGTTCAACAAAGTATGCAAAAATTAGTTTTACTCCAAAATAAGTACAGTGAAATCCCTCTATAATGATATTTTGGGGGTTAAAATAATATATCGTTGTAAAGATAATTATATCGTTATATAGGGAATCAATACTGGAACGAAAAGAATTTTGCTCTTTATATTTTATAGTCTGTGGCATCACTATTTCCACCATGTCCAGAATTCTGTAGACACCATAGCCTATAAATGCTTATCGCATATTTTAATAATAAATTTTTAATATCTATATCAATAAAAAACACAAAGGTTTTCTGTAAAATGTTTTACGAGAAATGCACTTTATCGTGATACATTATTTCATTACCTTAATTACACCAGCAGTATGAAACCGAAACTTTGATGATGTTTTTCGGCGGTGTGTGTAATCTGGAAACACTGTCTAAAGGTCCAACCACATTTTATCTAAAATTTCTTTATGTAGCTTTTAATTTGTTCGCATCAGTTGGATTTGGAAAAAGAAAAAACTTAATAGAGGGGATTATTGTGATGGAAGTGATAATAACATCGTTGTAGAGAGAGTTATCGTTTTAAAGTGCATAGTTATACAGAGAACTACTTTACATTAATCTCATGTAAATTAATCCAAGACTACGATAAAGAGCGTAATAGAGAGAATTATCCTTATAGATAATATCATTGTAGCAATGTTCTACTGTAGTGAAAATGATTTTATACTTAAGTAGATTATTATCAGTTTAACAATTTCTTAGCAATCATGCAACCATTCAATCAACACATTTCTTTAAATGCTAGTTAAAAATTGTGTTTTATATTGTTAAACCTTATGTATAGTTCAAAATAATTAATGATTTATGTTTTCATTTAAACATGTCTTCTTTGCTTTACTTTTACATGTACGATATGACACAAGACAGGATAATTAACAATTTTTGGACATAATATATCATAAATATGGTATATAGCAGGGTGATTAAGATATTCATTAACAATTCATTTCATTATCTAACTTTAGTATAAATATAATGTTTTGCAAATGTCTCCCTTTTTAATCTACTTAATACCTATTTTCTCTCGTAAATATGAGTAATCGTCTCACAGGGAAATTTCTTTAATGCGATTTTTTTTGCACCTAATTTGCGTTTTGTAGTTTTCCTGAGTAAACTGCGTCTAATTTCAAATTTAATTAATATGAAGTATCTGCACATGTAAAACTTCAGATTTGCATAAGGAAATGTTTAATTATCATATGCGCTTAAATTATTTTGACTTTACCAAGCAGCGTTACTTTTTTGCAGGCAGCATTGCTTCTGAATAAATTTGTTTTTATCATACAACGGCAAAATTTATATGACAAAATAATATTAACAGATTTATATATCCTTAATATTCGTACTTCTTAGATTCGTTTCATAATTTTTTTAGATAACTTTTCCAAAAGTTTGTTGCTTCGAATAAATTTGAAAATTCTATTTTATTTAAAATGATTAAAAATATATTTTCCCGAAGGACAATCTCCTTGAGGTTTTGACATTCATGCATAGCTGCTAACTATACTCCGGAATACAACTAACCACTTTTTAAAAACAGTATATTTTGTCCGTATTATTTCAAACTAGCAATCAGCTCTCCCGATTTCGCTATATTTTAAAGCGAAATATCCTGTTTAAAGAAAGTGGTTGATTATATTCCGGAATAATTGGCAGTTATGTTCATGTATACAATGACATATAATCTGTGAATGATTTGGAGAAATATTCAAAAGTTAGCATACTATATAAAAGAAAACTAAACGCATAATATTGTGGTTCAAAATGCAAAAGCTAGTGATTATAATGATACACTTGAGATTGATTCTATAGTAGAGAAATTATTTTGAAAAATGTATTCCTAAGTGTAAGAAATACATTACTAACTACAAAACCAGGTGATTATACTCAGGTGATCATGCACTAGAAAATTACAAAATCGACATCCCGGGGCATTCATTAATTACGTAAGGGTCCCCAGGGGGAGGGGGATGGGCTCCCAAAATCTCTGCATGCCCTTATGACGGGGGAAAAAAGGGGGGGAACCATTCTTACGTAATATTTTATAAGTCAAAATGTGCGATATGTAACTTTTTTTTTTTTTAAATGGCGCGTCCTAACAATGCCTTAGAAGCATTGGCTACCGCTAAGGCCGGAGTTGTTGCTCACTTTATTATGGGGGCATCTAGTAGGTGGACTACCGTTAGCGTGAATCAAACCTCGACTGCCGGGAGTTGAACCCGAAACCGTAGAACGGTGCTTTATCCACCATACAAGCTGGTCGGCGCGGTTTTTAACATAGAGTGATGGATATTTTAGAGCTAGATCTATTTTTTTTAATATACAATTTTATTTATACATATTTTTATTTCGAATATTATTATTGCATATTAAATTTTCAAAATCTTTAATGTGTCTATTTTTACACATTTTGAAGCTTAACTAAGTAAATAAAAATTATACTACGTTCTATTCGTATATTAATCTTACTTTAATTTTTGAAAAAAAATCCTTTTATTACCACGCAATAATAGTAAGGAATGATTAGTCACAATTGCATATCATTTTACTCAAACTGCATCATTTCACAACTATGAAAATCCCGCGGAGTTTCTATGCTGTTCCAAAAATAGCGGCTTCCACTCTTTTTTAATCTCTGTATCCTTCAATTTGGATCCAACGTTTGTTGCGACGAATGCTCCAGAACTCTGTGCTTTCAATCGTGTAGAGCGTAGGATGGCTCCATTAAGCAAGCAGCTAACGTGAGTGGTTTTGTCGCACAATACATACGGAACACAACTCGATGTACGAAGGGAAAACATTGACCCTGAGCTTGAACTCTAGAGTTTTCAGGCTGCTGGTGAAGCTTTCGCGGATCTCTGGAGTGAGTTAATAATTAATAGATTCCCGAGTTAGTAATTAATAGATTACATTCCTGTAGCTGCGCGTTACGAGGGTCCAAACTCCGAAGCAGCAATACCTAAGCCCGTGGATGCAGTATGGTACGCCAGACACGTCAGAGAGTCACAGTATTGTTTGCAGATTGTGAAATGCGACAATACTGATTGCCGCGGAGCACTACGTAATGATCTAAAAATTATTTTTGAAAATGGATTTCTACCACCACTTTCACAGCTTTTTCAGGATCCGGATACGGGAAAGCTGCGCATATTGAAAGCATTGGAAACTTTCTGGGCGCTCATTTCTTACCACTTTTTCAGTTTACAGTTGTTAAAGTGCCAATTCCTATTTCCTATATAACGCTACCGTACGATTTCGCTTGTCCTACAGTGTAGGGGGACATTGAACCTGGGCGCAGAATATGCAAATCGTGTAAGCTGTACATTGCATGAATCGTGACGGCAGACAACCACTATCGCGCTCTCTATTCCCGCAACCAACAGCCTTGGGTCAAGAAAGATTCTGCCAACAACAACTGCAGATGTTCTCAGCGATTAGCAGCGGAAATCGCGAAACGCGGTAGAGATGTTTTGTGCCGCTGCATCCTCCAACTGGTTGAGAAGATGCAGAGTGGCTTGATGAAGGTGAGGTGCCAATGGACGTGCCAGATGAAGTGCCATCTACCGCTGCATCTGATGAACTACCAATAGTCTCCGGTTCGGCAGAATGGCTTGGGGAAACCCATTTAGTACAGACAACGATTGACAATCTGAACTAAACCAGTATTTACTGATTAACTTATTTTGAGATTATTTCAATTCTAGTCGTTCCTTATTTGAGCAAAGTATTATTCGTTTGTAGTTTGTTTGACTGATTTGTTTTCTCACTTTTACGATTATTTGAAAACTTACTTTTAATTATAATACAGATTTTCCAAAGACAAGATAATTATCTGGTAATAATATAATAGTTACCTAAATCTTATAATAATATAACGGTATAACTTAGATTATCTTTTAAAACATAAAAGTTTTTAGTTTACGTCAAATTATGAGTTTTAGTGCAATTGGTCCTTTTCCAAAACCAGATAAAATCTTCCGTAAGAAGGGAAGGGGGAATCCGAGAAATCTTATGCATTCTTACTGGGGCTAGGAGGATCAAAAACGGCCAAATTCGTCCTTATGTAATTATTGAATGGTCCCTTAGACATGTTTGTAAAACATAAACGATATACAGGGCGTCTGAAAAAGATTATAACACGCTTTAATTCTTTATCCATTAGAGATTAGTGAGCAGTGTAAATTGAAAAATGTTCAAAATAAAGTAGGACAGAAGACTATGTCGTTAGAGAAAAAAATTATCTCGTTAATTCTTAAGAATAGCACGTTTTAAATGTGTACTCGAAACCCGTACATAAAAATCTCAATTAGTAAAATGTTCAAAATTTGAGAGTTGTATCCTTAAATGTCTCGGATATATCTTTAAACAACGATGGTCAGGGCTATACGTGAATTTAAATGTAATTGTTTAATAATAAAGTGTAAAAATATTATTTTCTGTCGTAATTTCTGTACGACTCCTGAAACGCGATCATTCGACGTGATCTTTTCACTTCGAAAGACATTCAAAACTGGTTTCAGTCAGCTTTTATTTATTTTTACTGACACTTTTTTAAGATATAATTCTCAAGTTTTGCACATAACCTCATTAATGTATGGGGCATATTTTACTGAGAATTTTTTGTACAGGGGTAGTATGCAAATTTAAAGTCTCACTTTTTAAAAAATTAACTAGAGAAATTTTTTCTTAACATAATCTTTCTTCCTATCTTATTTTGAACATTTTTTCAATTTGCATTGCCGAATTAACTCTAATGGATAAAGCATTTAAGCGTGTTACCATTTTTTTGACACATCCTGTATACATCTATGCCACAAATAAATCAACCAAATACTAAAATGAAGTATTGTTAGACTTCATAAAGTTACATCATTTTAAGCACTCGTTTTATATTGTGAGTGACAAAACATTAAACCTGCCGCCTACATGAAATTGCATACGCTACTATAAAGCTTCAAAGAGAGCACTTTACAAAGACCATGCCTACTTGTCATGAACCACCCACCGGATGCTCTATATTAAAATAATCAAACTAAACAAGCAGAATTTCGGAATGCAGTCTCACGAATGTCAAACCTTCGAAATCTTTTTAGTTTATAAAAGGAAGTCCTTTGTATTCAATACTTTATATAACCATGATATAACGAGACAATTTAAATCAAAGTAGTTCCTTAAAATAGAGTCTGCAACAGAAACCGTTACCACGCAACGAATTTCATGCTGGTTATCAACAGACATTCGACGTTAGTTTTAACATTTGCTCAGTTGTATTATCAGAGATTTTGAAATAAGAAAATATTCCAAGATTTACTTTGGAAATGCTTTAATATGAAGCACTGAATATCTGCATTCTAAAGAATACGCTAATGCATGACTTCAGGGGAATAAACGCTTGCTCCCTTCAATCGTCGTTCAGTAACGTTACATGCAGGGTGGTGTCATTAAACGTCTATAAAAAGGTTTCTAGAGCTAAAAAGGAATAAATAAATTGTAATCAGATTTGCTACATACTCTATACATGAGATGCCCTCATTAGAAGTTTAAGAAAAAAGTTAGTTCAAGAAGTTTCCACTAGGTGGCGCTTTCCATGAATGAACATTATATTTAACAACGAAATGGATAATTCGAAATTTTAACGTTTATTGTGGAGTTCTCAGCGTTTATTAACTAATTGGGGTCATTTTTTTAGCTCATTTCACCATGCAAAGCGCTACAAAGGGAACCTTTTTTCAAGCAAAGTTCAGTAGGTGGAACTTTTTAAAAATCTCCTTTGAGTGCAACTTGTATAAAGTCCATATGCCAAATTTGGTGACAATGTGGCAATCGGCTTATCCGTTTCAGCTGCAGAATACTCTTTATGGGGCAAGTTCAATGACAACCAACCCAGACAGCACAGCAAACTTGCAGCAAGCTTGATTTATCAAGTCAATGAACTTGAATTAAGCTTGAAAATTTCAAGCGTGTAAGCTTAATGCAATCTTGAATCAAGTGTTCTAGTGTACACTTGCCCAGCTTGCATTAAGCTTGACATAGCAAGCTTAATTTCAAGCTTAAAAAGTTTTTTCTAAATACACGGGGCGAACTCGCACGGGCGAACGGTCGGCGAACTCGCCCCACATATTTTATTTTGCCACGCATTTTCCCCTCTACGCTGAAATTTCAATTTAACTTAATCTGTTTCCTTCAAGTGTCCGTGGCTAGACTAGAACCCGGGACCTTTGGGCTGAGAGGCGAGCGTGCTATCCGTTCCGCCACTAAGCCTCGCGCAGCTATGACAAAAGTTTGAAGTGACTTATCACACCGTTTTCTGGCCAGATTGATAAGTGGGCGATGTGTTATTTGTTTTTTTTTATTTTTCCATGGAATGCATCAAAATTAAAATAATGTTATGTGTGATTTATAGACTCTACTAATAGGGAAACAAACATAATATAAACTTAACAGCAGCACACGCTTTAAAACTTTCAATATCGCAACACTCATGAGCAATACTGCTGGCCAAAATCGAGACAAACGACTGATTTTGAAATCAATTTCGTAGTATAATTGTATTTTATTTTGAAGAATTTCCATATTTGGAAATATAGAATCTTTTTTTAAAATTCTATGGTGAACCACCCATAAAGTGAAGTATATTAACTAACTAAATTGTGTTAATTATATTAAAATTTATTTTTAGGGCTAATTAATTAGTTAATGGAATTACTAATGTTAATTAGATGTAAATAAAACTAAAACTCCCCTCGTGTTACACTTCAGAGGGGCTTATCCCATTCATTACTTCCCCTTGTGTTCTAATGTCCAGGTTTTGTGCGTAATAAAATAAAACACAACTTTTACGAACTTTCAGCAAATTTGAGAAACCTTGACAATTAATGTCCATTCTCTTACACAGATGGCGCCATCACTGCACACTTTCGAAACCTACAATCAATCTAAAGTCAAGCTTGATTTAAGCTTATGTGCTGTCTGGGAATGTTGGGCAAACATTAATTTGTGAAAATAATTAACAATTAACAATTAAATTGTCTAATTTAGTTGCAATTAAAATAGTTAATTATAGTCGTAAATTATCACAATTAACAATTAATGAATTGTGCTTGTAAACCACTGCAGAAAAATTATTTATTTCGGTTTCTTCAGTATCATAATGCCTAAGCTATATTTTCTGATGTCAAAATTATTTCAATCTGCCTTTAAAATTAGAATGTTCTAGTAGGTCTCCAACAAGGAATAGTATGTCTTGTCCTACAAAGGGAATTAAAATTCTGATCTTGGTTTTATTTAAAGTGAGGAGCTCTGTATGAATAATTTCTTGGGAAAACTCTCTTTTCTGAATTTAGGAATTTTGTAAAGCTGACTGTTTTAAAGCGTGTTATTGCTAATTATTTTCTGTGAACTATGAACTGAAATTTGTTCGTCGACTTTCTATAATCAATAAAATTTGCGTTTCGTCCTGTCAACTGGGCTGTTTACTAGAACTTTCCATATAAACTGTACTTTTAAGCTTTTAATGGTAACTGCGGAGTGTTTTCTGCAACAATAGTTATTAAATGTCATTTAAGTTTTAACTGGAAACAAATTGGCGCTCGCATTACAAACATGAACATAAGAAGCCCAAAATTACTGAGCCAATAACTATACTAAATTTCTCGCCTTTGTGCTTGAAGTTGAGAGTTTACTGCTTTCCTTTTACAAAACTTGTTTCTTCTCAAACAAGGCGTGTTTTATAAATTTAACAGTTTTGAAACATCCAACGACATTGAACTATTGCAATTATTTCTACGTTTGCTTTTGCATGAGTACAAAAAGCTATTAACTAAAACATCCAGTTCACAAAATGATAATGAAATTGTTCAGGCCACTTTGCTTTTCTATATAACATATTATTAACAAACTGTAAGTAAAATGTGTGTGTTATTTAAAATAATAGCTTCAACTAAGCATAATTTTCTTCTGCTCCACCATAAAAAAGTGAAAATTTTGAACAGAATATAGACAAATTAAACGAAAGAATACAGAAATTTCATAATGTTTCTTCACACACTGTTTTATACAACTATGTACACAAATGCAATCTCTTTAAGTAATTTAATCTGCAAAATATTAATTGCAAAACTTTCCTGTTAGCTATCTTTCTAGTTGCAAGTAATATTTACAATCTTTTATGAAGTTACGCTAAATAATCAAAATTGTATAAGTTGGAATAGGGTCCTTTCAGTTTCGTCACAGTCTCTCTCTTCGCATCACGTTTTGTGATACACGTCGAATATTGCCTGTTCTGCTCTTTCATTTTAATTTGAGTGGCTGCAGACTGTAAGATATGGGAAGTTTTTAGATTGAACAAAATTAAATGATGATTTTAAAAACTAAAGGGTTATTCAATTGGCTTTAGCTAGTATCTTGATAAACTTTTGCACCAGCTGATTAAGTGGTCTTCTTTTCTAGATGAAAAAAATCTGATGTGTCCAACACATGACTTCCTTGCACGTCCATTAGATCAAAAATATTTTCGACGCACTTCCTCTAAATTTATTTGTTTGAAAGAGATAAAATATCAATAATAGTAAGGTTTAGCGATTTCCAGCCAAATAGTTCGATATCGCCAAGCTGAGTTCAATTTGAAAGATTTCCTTCTGACACTTTATTTGGCGATATTTCACCAAAAGCCGACAAACTTGAGATAGTATGCGAGATTTTGGGGATAGCCAAAGTAGTCATTGACCACAGACTTTCAATGAATTGAATGCATCCATACACCTCAATGTATTCAAAGTCATTTGGCTCACCCTGTAAATAAATTCTCAGTCGATTGCTGTCAAAAAAGATATTGAAAACAGTTAGATATTACAATAGTTCTAAATACAAAAGTTAAAAAATCTACGGGTTAGTTTTAGAGTTATACAAAATACGAAATAATTTTTAGCGCCAAATTTGGCAATATTTCGGCGAAACTCGTCAATATCGACGACATTTGGCGAGATTTTAAGCATGAACCAAACAATGACAGATTATCGCCAAATTTGGCGATATTTCGCCAAAACTCGCCAAGAACGATGACAAATGGCGATACTTTGGGCATGGACCAAATGACTGACTATCGCCAAATTTGGCGATATTTCGCCAAAACTCGCCAAGGTCGAGGACAGACGGCGAGATTTTGGGCATGTACCAAACAATGACTATCTACAGTAGTATTATATTGAAGATGTCCATAGACATTAAAGTACTGAAATTCTTTCCGGTGGTCCTGTAAATTGGGTAGATTGGAACCAAAAATCGAGATGCACAACTAGATGTTACAACATTCTTATATATGAAATTTCATAATAGTTTTTGAGATTTGAGAGTTAAATATGCACACACGTACACCAAAAGTCGCCAAGCTTGGCGACTTTTGGCATAGTTCTTGAGGGAGGCACGTGACCGTGGTCGGACCATTACCTAACTTATGTGGTAGGACGGTATTGTGCTTGAAATGGATGAATGCCCCTAAAATTGCCATTGGCCGTAATGTATTGGAAATCTTTTGAGTGTTCCTGTAGCAGAACTATAAATTATAAAGACACTTTTTTTAATGGAGAAATTCATTTTCTAACTCTTTACAGCATATATCACTTCTGAGTCGTTTGAAATAGCCCAATACCTCTAAAAAACTCCTCCTGGTCCTGTAGATAAACTATTCAGTCGAATGGAACCGAAAGGGGAGGTGCACAACTAGATGTTACAACAATCCTAAATATAAAGTTTCAACATTGTACGCCTCACAGTTTTTGAGATATGCGAGTTTAATGAATTTCGGCCCATTGAGCGTAATGTATTTCGAATGTTTTGGGCAGTCCTGTAGATAAACTATCCAGTCGAATGGAACCAAAAGGGGAGGTGCACTACTAGATGTTACAGCTATCCAAAATATGAAGTTTCGACATTCTACGCCTAATAGCTTTTGAGTTAGGCGAGTTTAATGAATTTCGGCCCATAGAGCGTAATGTATTTCGAATCTTTCGGGCGGTCCTGTACATAAACTATCCATTCGATTGCGACCAAAAGGGGAGGTGCACAACTAGATCATAGAACAATCCTAAATATCAAATCTCAACATTTTACGACCTATAGTTTTTGAGATATGCGAGTTACATACATACGTACGTACGTACGTACAGACGGCATGGAAAAACTGGCCACAGTAGACTCGCCGCTGGTCAAAATGAGTTGCAGACGCGTTAATATGATCGTGCATGCTAACCTACGATGAGATGCATCGAAAAAAATTTTAAAATTAAATTTAGAGGTAGTCAAAATTGGTTTTTTTGTCGAAATTTGGCCCCCAAAATTTTTCGGGATCACATTACTTCCTTATACTACGTACAAGGAAGTAAAATCTACAACAAGTGTGTTGCCTCAAATTTAAACGACAAGATGATCACTCATTTTTTATTGTATACCTAACCTTGCATTTGCACCTTGCTGTGCTCGGTATTACACACTAATTACTTTAAATTAAGTTGCACAATTGCTTAAATTTTCATTATTCTGAGTAAAGTGAACGATAGCGTCTAGGGTCACATGGGGGTAATTACGAGTCACTCTTTTATGGGGTAGATAATGGTTACTAACTTTATCGCATTAAAATTTTTTTCACAAAACGGCTAAACTATGTCAAGTCATCCTTATACATTCCATTTCCTTATACCAAGTTCATAAACAGTGTAGCTACGAAGCAAGCAAGAGAAAACAAAAGACTTTTTACGTTACTATAAAAATATCTTCAAAAAAGATTGTCTCTGAAAATCACGATTTTTTTAAAGACTCAAGTCAGGAAAATATGTTTCAAAAAAAATATTTTTTGATGCTGTTTTTTAATTGCAAATGATCTAGGCTTTTCATGCGTACATGTACTTTTTATTTATTATTTTAGTATTAATCTATAAAGTATGCTCATTCATCCCTTAGTTTATTGGGGTTATTCTTGGTCAGTGATATTTTTTGATATTTTGTGTGTAATTTTTATTTGCTTTTGTATAAATAATATATTATTATTTACTATAACTGTCATACTTTACTGCAATATTATATTATACTTTAACTGTAACTTTCACACCACTCTGGCTCGAAAATCAATTCCAGCTTTGAAAAAAATACAAAGTAAGCGATTAAGGAGCACATCTCGAGTACTGAATTCCTAAATAAGAATAAAAATTAATGCAAATTAGGCAGTTACAACAAATCAAACTTTCTGGGATCTTGTAACTGTAAGAGAGAATGAAATAGAAGAGAAATCAAATGAAAAGAAGACTAAGGAAACACCAAAGCATAAAAATGTAGACATCAAGAGACCCCTTGCTTGCAAAAATGTAAAATCACCTCAAGAATATATAGACAGTCTCTCAATTGCACAATGAGCTAACTTGGAACTGTTTAGTGATAAAGAACTGTCTAATCATAATGCAAATAAGATTGAAGAAGTTGCAAACAAATTTCTCCTTAGAAGGTGCTAAGACGGTGCTACAAGTAACTGATACTGTACTTGAAAAGCAGAAATATTTTCCTGTGTATTATGATAATGACCAATTCTACAATGGGAAAATAATTAAAATTTTGGCCAAGGAAAATGCAGAAATGAAATTTCTGAAACAAGATGACCGAAATTTTCACTGTCCCATACAAGATGTCTTGAAATTAATTTAAATGGAAATAATCCCTTTGTTTCTGATAGTAACAGGATAAACAAAGTATGCAAATGTTACAAGAAATTCTGGGCTTAGAGCGAAAACAAATTCTAACAGGCTCGTAAAAATAATTTTATTTTTTTATTTAGAGTTAATTTGTTTATGAATAATACCGTATCCTTTTGTTCTACCAATATAATGTTTTGTATTTAAGAAAAAGAGTTTTTTATTAAATACAAAACATTAGATAAATAAAAAAATCTGTTTTTGTGGTAAATAATGATAATTTAGAATATTTATTTACTTTTGATATACATTACTATAAACAAGGGGTGACCCATATTTACCCAAATCTGGTGTAATTCTTTCTCATTCAATAATTTAAATAAAATAAATAATAACTCAGTTTTAGGTAAAGTGATTATTTGAATAATGTCTAAATTATTTAAGCTTACTTCCTGCCAAATTAAGTCACTTTATCTTTCATACTTTAGAAAAACTTAAGATTTTGTTGTTTTTTGACCCATAGTTTCTCCGTGGGATTCTAAACTATTGGTGGTATTAGTAAGATTTATGTTACTTTCTCAGTCCTGGAAAACAATTTTCAACTCGTGGCTGACGAGATATTGGCTACGGTGCTGACATTTTAGCCACACCCCTTTGCGCTCGAAGAGTCATGTGTTCAAGGGGGTTAAACCCTTTTAGTCCGAGATAACCATAGTGAGATGATCATACACTTTAGGTAGTATGACTCTTCGAGCGCAAAACATTGTGCATAAAATGTTAGCAGCACAGCCTGTATATCTCATCAGCCACGAATCAACTTCTCTACCGTATCTGTTTGTAAAGTATTTTAAAGATATTAGATGATAGCACGATATCAGGCTCTTTATGAATGCGTTTTTCAGACTCGCTGTGTTAATAAGATGACTGACATACTCAAACTTTCAGTATTTAAAAAATGTTTTCAGCCTTTTGTTCTACCAATATAAGACCCAACGGGTTTACTCCACTTTAAAGATGTTTCCATGTAAAGTCAACATATCTCAATAATAAATTTTTGGCAGTAACGTTCTGACTTAAAGCTTGTACCATCTGCCTCTCGTGTTTTATAAATCAACAGCATTTCACTAGAAATAATATCAATGAAGCTCAAACGCTTTCTATAATGGTCCATTTTTTTACCTTTATAGCACAAATAACTAAAAAATTATTTCTATAACTAAATTATTTCTATAACTAAACTTAGTTATTCCCATAACTAAAAAATTATTTCTAAAGTAATTTTTAAATCTTTTTAAATATAAATATATCACAGAAATATCTCTTTTGACTCGCATAAGCTCGAAGTTAAGTTTACTTCCGCTTGTCAAATACAGAAATGCTGTTTTCTAGCTTATCGCTGAATCAAATGGAACTCTTATTCACTCCAAAATGATTTACACCGAAATTTCTTTCGAGAGATCACAAACTTAATACTGAAATTCTATCACTTTCACGAATCTGAGGCAAAAAAAAAAGTGATCGGGGGAAATCACAAACAAGCTGGTGAAATCGCAGCTGCCCAAAGTCATCAAAGATATCATACGGTTGAGGAATCTTATACTCTATTCTCAGTAATCTCAAAAATAAATGCTATCGAAGGAAAGCGAAAACAAATGAGCGAATTATTCTCGATATAACTTTGAGTGCTGCATTACACCCGTGATACGATGATATTAATTGAGTTTCGAATTGATAGCTTCCTATTTTTATCTGGATAAAAGCACCAATGATGGCTCAGGAAATTATTTTTTCACAAAACTACTTAGTGGTAGACAATATCATATTCATAATATTTGAGTTCAAATGTTTCACTACGATTTCCAAGATTCTGTTCAAACAGTAATTTAAATTGCTGGTTCGATGGTTCGATCAACATCGTCTAGATATGAAAAACCTAACATTTGAAGCTTTGACGTCATGTTAGATCCCCTTAAATGACGTCAACTATTTTCGCAAAGTAAAACTATTTTAAATTTTTGATGAATTTTCTCACGCTTAAAATGTTTTAAAGATAGAAAGATTAATTTTACGACAAATGGGAATTTTTAAACATCACAAATTATATAATATGATACTGAAATAGATCATAACGAGATATTTTGTATCAGAATGGAATTTTAATTTTTATCTTTAACTTAATATTTTTTCTAATGTTTGTAGCATTCACCAGAAATTTTAAATAGCTTTACTTTTTGATGATAAAACTACGTTGACGTCACTAACGTCAACTACGTTGACGTTGGTGACGTCATTTAGTGATCGTTAGTGACGCATTTATGATCGACTAACGACGATCTAATGATGACGTCAAACTCTCAGTGTGCTGGCCCCTACTGTATCCAAAAGGTGTTAGTTCGGTACAGTCGGTATTAGATTATTCTAAGAAACTTTCAGGTTTTAAATTTCATTTTTAAAAGATAAACCATAGCGGCCAAATCTTCCGGAAGATTTTTCACCACAATTGAATCGGTGAGTGCAAATACCACCTCAGTCACAAAAAGGAAATTTTTCAGGAGAGAGAAAAAAATTCATAACTCCTCCAAATTTTCAAATATTTAAAACTTTTTTCCCTCTGTCATAACATGCATTTATGTTTCTGTCATGCAAATATTACCTAATTTCGACATCAATTAGGCTCAGGAAAATTTAAAATTGGATTCGGACTTATGCTGTTTCTGCATTCAACTGGGTTTAATGAGCTGAAAACTTGGAAAAAGGCAATCATTCAAATCAAATCAAAGCAAATCAAATCCACATTTATTGTCTAACCATATTTATGGTATACAAAAGTCAAGAACATGAATTTAGGAGAAAAAAAGTGCTTTGCTTGCAGAAAATTATGGAGATTAAAATCTAACATTGAAGCTGGAATAACTATTTTTTAGAAAACCACCCCTAGGGTAGGTCAGGTGGCCAATAATAGTGTTAAAATAGATCATTCTCGACCATTGATTCATTGTCGTGTGTCGACCATTGATCATTGTCGCCCATCGCTCGAAAAAGAAGCCCCGTATCTACGAAACTACTCAACAGACTAACGTCGTTCTTGCCCTCAACACGCATCTTACCTTTCTAAGCTTATTTTCATCGAAAACGATTTTGCGAATTTTTTTGACTGAAGTGGTTTTTCCACTTACCGATTCAATTTTCAAACAGCTTAGTTTCCCTTTAAAAATTTGGTCATATTTTAAGCTTAAATTTGCTAAGTAAAAGTTAGTGGTGAAAAATTTTCCGATAAAATCGGAAAAGCTGGCAGCGATGGATAAACGCTTTGGTGTACTTAACATCCGGCAGACTGTTGTGAGTTTCGAGTTTGAAAACAAACAATATAAAGATATCAAATAAGGAATTCACCTGGTTTGATTATTTTCTATAATCATACGTAAGTTTATTTTTTTTCTGATGACGTGTTGATTATGTACTGTAGATAATTGCAATTAACAAAATACCACGAACCGCTTATTAAAGAATTTTCAAAGCGAATTTGTTCGTATTAGCAAACCAATGTACCAAATTTGTTTATTTTTAATTAATGATAAAATGAAAACAACTGATTTTTACCATACCTGCCAACTACTACGTAATATTATTAACCACTTTTTCTAAAAATGATTTTTCGGCTGAAAATATAGTAAAATTTTTGTAACTACACGTGCGAGCTGGCTACTACTTTGAAAAAATGCTTAAAAATATATACTGTTTACAAAAAGTGGTTGATTATGTTCCGTAGTAGTTGGCAGCTGTGTTTATTCTAACATCAAATCTAAAGAACGGCGTAAGAACACAAAATGTGTTGCTGCAAATAACCTTATCATTATGCTTTCAAACAAAACGGAAGATTTATCATATGATTATTTGTCTCTGATTACACTTAGCAGCAAATAAAAGTTTTTGTTTGTATCTGGTTCTAAATAGGCAATTCTTACTAATTTTGGGTAGCAAAAAACGAATATGTAAATGAAATTCTATTATTCAGAGCTGCCAAGTCTCCGGCTTTTTGCGGGAGATTTCTCACCACAATTTTTAGACAGTTTTATTTTGCATTAAATATTTGAACTTATTTTAAGCATAAATTTGTAAGTAAAAATTAGTGGTGGGAAATCTCTCGAAAAAAGCCGGAGACTTGACAGCTCTGATTATTAACTCTTGTTTTCAAGGTACACAAAAGGCCATTGGAGAAAGATACACAACAGCCTACCCATCGACTCCAACTCGACTCGGCCTCCCAAGATAAATGGAAGAAAAAAATATGTTTAATAAATATAATGCAAAAGATAATGTTTCTTTAAAAAATGTTCATTTTTCGGAAAGCAGGGGTAAATTTTAGTTTATATCTTTGAATGTTTCCTTTAGGCCTACTTCTAGTACGTTAAAGACGGAGCATCTCTTGCAATAGTATAGGAGTAGTCATTCATCATTGTGACTTATCCAGCGACCCTGATATCAGCGTTCCATTCAAGATATATCAATGAAATTTTACACCATGCTCATCGCTTACAGTTCCACAGATTTTAGGGGGAAAAATCAAGATGAAAGTAGACGAAAATAAAGTGTCCGAGGTATACTGAATACTAGGTCACAGAGCTTTTGTTGGAGTTTTTACACCAACTGCTGGTAGTTTTCGTCTTTTCTGTTGCCTAGAAATTCTCGTACCATACCTTTAAGGGCTTCCCATGTTGCTTTCTCTTTCCCCTCCAAAATTTTATCAAAAGCAAGGTTCTTTAAAATTATGCATATTTGAAGGCCCACAGAGGTTCCATCCTTATTAACCTTTGCTTCACTCAACCTTGGCAATTTCGCTCTAAGGTATTGAGGAACCTCGCACCCTTGCTCAGGAAATCCCCTAAGTTCTTCATTATTCCCAGCTTAATATGCAGGGGCGGAAGCAGAATCACGATGTTATTTGGATCTACTAGAAGCTCATTTTCAACACTTCTCTGCCTGGCATTAAGATTTCTGGAATGCCATTTACATTTTATGTCGATCGCAATTAAAGGTTAGTAAACGTCTATTTTTGAATTAGCGTTAATAATTTTATAAATCAAGGTTATAAATATCACGAAACACGTTTTTTAATAGAATTTTTAGTTCGGAAATGGGTTTTTGAAATAAATCGTGATAGAGAAATAAATTGCCTTTAAATTATAGGGAATATAAAGAACAATTAATCTCTTCAGATTATAAAACACTGTTTAGAATGTTAACTTCAATGAAAACTAATTAAAACTAGTTAAAAAAGTGTTACTTTTAGTTTAAAATCCGATTGAATGGAAATGCATGACAACAAATCAACGTATCTCGGACATTTTGTAAAATCTCAGCTCTTTGTTAAGACAGGCTTGCTCGCTAAAGTTAATAATTTCATAAATATGGAAATATTAGTGTCTGAATCGTAAAAGTAAACAAACAAGTAAATTGATTACTTGTTTTATAAATTGAATAAACTTTGGAAAGATAAATACCACTTTGCCAATAAACAGGATTTCAGTCAAAAGATGGAAGAAACAAACTATAAAAATTTCCGAACTCAATGTAGCCCGCGAAGTTGTTAATTGATCATCTCCGACTCATTCATTTACTCCCCCGCTTTTGCCTGAATGATGCTTGTAAAACTCCTCCAGCTAGTTTGATGGTTTGATGAATGGCTAAATGAGATTCATGTTTGCTATGTGCATTCGAGTTCCTCACGTATTTATTTACATTACAATTGAATATCTACGTGCAGGAAACGGCGCTAATGAAAGTTAAAGATCACCGAAATGACCTACGCTATTAACAGAAAACTTTTGTATGTTTCATGTAGATTTTACTTCTTTGTTTAATATCATTTTTAGCCAAGAAAAATTAATTTTAAAAATATAGATTTCAACGATAAAAAAGTATTAAATTCCGATCAATCATTTTTAATTGTAATACTTTGCTTTTTGGTTTAAAATATCTTGCTGGAAACAACTACTTAACCTAAACAGCATTTAGATCATATTCTAGCTGAAATATTTCTCCTCGACGGATTAATACATAGGTACCAAGTATTACGGAACATAACTAACTACTTTTTGTGAACTGTAGTTTTCTGTTTAAAATATAGCAATACTTGTAGATAACTGTTTTGGAAAAGTTTTCAAATAAATTACGATTAACAAAATGTGGTTAATTATATTCCGTAATACTTGGCACCTATTTTAATATGTCTTGCAAACATTCAAAATACAGGGTGGCCATAATTAAACTGCACGTGTTCAAGGGGTGCTGGAGAGAAAACTACTGGGAATATTCCAGTGAAATTTGGTATCTACACATTTCAGAACATGCGCAAGTCAAATATGAAAAAAAAATCGCCAGTTTTGCCCGATAGATGGCGCTGTATCCTATTTCAACGCTTATCGGCGGCATATATGCAAATTTTAAGCTCATCGAACAGTATAAAAACAAGACGACATTGAGTAATGGTCAATCATGACTCTGAATAAGAAGGAACGTGCATTGTTAGTGAAGATATTCTATCAGAATGGTAGCAGTTATTCCGCTACTCTGAAACAGTGTGACCAGATTGAGTAGATTTCTACTTTTTGATTACATTGTAAGTTAAATTTTGAGGTCCAGTAGAAAATGTAGCAGATTGCATTTTTGAGTATATTTCATGTACTCAAAAATGCAATCTTCTATATTTTCTACTTTCGAAAGCTTCATGCGAAAGTTGTAACTGCGAACAACAGAAAATTGAATGCTAATGGATGAGAGGTACATGATTAGTAACATTTTTTGATTGGCTTATATCTGATATTTTAAGCATGCAAGAAGATTTAACACCTATATATCTTTTCATCAATCATAAGTCAAAATAGTTATAAATATCAAAACTCGTTCTAACCAATTAAGAACCTAAGGATTCTGTGCATAAAAAATTGGGATAAACATTCATGAAATAGAGAGATTCCCGTGAGAACTTCAACACAGAAGCACCAAAACTTTTTTCATCCCTTATATAATAGCAAAAATTGTTTTCATACGCTTAGGCAAAAATCGTGCAAATACTCTGATTAAATGTCACGCTGTGTTTTACATGCAAAAAATTAAGCATATTTAGTACTTATTTTTTACCGCATAAAATAAATTAAAATAATTTTCTTGAAATCCTCTTAAGAGTTTAACTAAATCTGATTAATGTCAAATTCAAAAATATTTAACATCATTGGTAAATAAAAGATGATTTATTTTCACGAAACTTTAATATGATATTGCAGATTAACTCCTTTTCGTAGTTGTAAAGCAATTTACTTCATGTAGTGAAAAGTTTAAGAAATTTTTCTTCAAAATCTTTGATTACTTTCAAGTAAGAACTTATTTTTCCTAAAAACTTTTCGTAATTTGTACTCTTAATATTCTTGAACTCAATTATTTGGAAGCATGCATTTGTGTATTTGAACAATATTCATTTTTACTGGGTGTGTTGTGTGAGTCAAAATGTGAAAGGATGATAAATGGCGTTGGGAAGTTAAAGAGCATTATTCTAGAAAAGAGCAACTTACACGAATTAGTAAATTTAAGACTATTTATTTAAAAAAAAATTTAATTTAATAAGAAGGGCGTGGTAAGGTAAGATGTAGTGGGGTAAAATGTGTAGGGGTATTTTTCTCTTTGATAAAAAATATAAATATATTGTTTTTAAATTGTGTATATATATGTGTATATAAAACTCGGCTGTTCGAGCCTCGTCGGGAGAGACCCCCCCCCCCGCCTGAACCCCCCTAATTTTTTAGTTTCATTATTGTCATATTAAAACGGCATTAATTGACAATGTCATTTTATCTCTCATCTTTCGTGTATTTCGCCTGGTAACCCTATGTTGGAATTTTTATGATTGTAACCTATTTTTAGAAAATACATGTGATGCATAGTCTACAGCTTACGAAATATTGCAACAATAGATTAAAGCTGTTGTGAACTAGTAGTATTTAAATATATGTAAAAAATACATGAGATGGATATTCTACAGCTTACGAACTATTGTAATAATAGTGTTACGAATTTTCGCTTTATGTAGAACCCTCGAGAAATTGACTTTTCTGGAAACCTCTTGTACCTCCTGCGTCGGCTATTTATAGAAGCGGGCATCGCCCCGAAGTCAGTCAGTTGCGGGTTGAACAGTCAATGTGTGAAGAGCTCTGAGTACGCTTGTGAACTGATAGTGCTATAGAAGCTGTGTTTTAGCTTGCTTTGTGAAGCTGTTTTTAAAGTGCTGTGTGTAAATTCTTTTGCTGTGTCTTAAGGGATAGTGTACTATATCCCTTGAATATTTCCACGGAATTTTTGCCTGTAAAAGTGACTTTTTACTTGAACTTTTTACACCACTGGACTTTAGAACGACGAACCCCAGGAGTAGCAGAGTAATTCCGCAACATTTGGTGTCAGAATCGGGATTCTAAAGAAAGACTTTAATTTTCCAATTTATGGTTTTGACTAGACAAAAAATGGAAGAACAACTTCAAAAGGATATGGGGATATGGAATATGATGCAGGAAATGAAATCCGGTCAAGATGAGATAAAAAAACAGATGAAGGCGGATTTAGAGAAGAAAATTGAAGCAGGACAGACCGATTTAGAAAAGAAAATTGAAGCCGGACAAGAAGGAATGAAATTGGGACTGGAGAAAATGGAGACTGCTTTGGGAAAATTAGAGAAATTCGAAAAGAGTGTGCAGGAAAATCAAGAGATAATGGAGAAAAGAATGTCGCTCATAGAAGAAACTCAAACGAAATATGAACAAAGAATTGAAGGAAAAATAGAAGAAAATGTTAAGGAATTGCAGCAAGGTATTTGCAGAATGCGGGAAGAATTTAAGAATAAAATTGAGGAGAAACTAGACTGGAAAGAAAATATAGTTTCGAAAATACATGAAGAATGTGAAGCTAAAATTAAAGAAAAATTGGACTCTCTCGTAAAGCTGGGAAAGTTACCCGAAAACATCAGGTTATCTTCACACCGCCCAGCAGTGAAACTTACTGCCTATGACGGAAAGACTCCCTGGGAAGCTTACAAGACCCAATTTTCAATCGTCGCCAGAGCCAATGGTTGGAGCGAGTCCGAGAAAGCTAATCAACTGGCCGCTTCCCTTAGCGGAGATGCAATTAATGTATTGCAAACTATCGGAGAGACGAAGATAGGAGATTTTGACGCCCTTGCCAGTGCCTTGGAGATGAAATTCGGAGAGAAGTGCCAGAAAGAATATAGTAGAATCCAACTTAAGTCAAGGATGCAGAGATCTGGCGAGACCCTTCAAGAGCTGGCTTCGGACATAGATAGGCTTTGTCATCTAGCTTACATGGACCACCTGGATAATGTCCGAGAAGAAATGGCGGTGCGTCATTTTATTGAAGCCATCCGTGATCCAGAAACCCAAAAGTCACTTATGTTGGAAGATTATCAGGATTTGAAGTCTGCTCTGGTGTTCGCAATGAAGCTAGAGGCAGCCCAGCGGGCCGTGAGAAAAGATCGGCATGCTGTTAGAGCGGTCACGGTCCAAGAGGAAGCTGACAAAGACACAGAGGGCGTCGAGAACAGGTTGAAGAGAATTGAAGATCTCATAGAGCGAAAATTAAGATCCGATAGAACGAGAGATGGCCGAAAGAAAGTGAAATGCTGGAAGTGTGGCGTCGAAGGCCATGTACAAAAGCATTGTGGTCGAAAGTCTTATGACCAGCAAGAGAAATCTAAGAACATGAAAGAGGGAAACTAGGAGGTGGCCATCTCGCGGGGCGGAGGTTGCCATATAGTCAAAAGCCCCACCTAAAAGTCTTGCAGATTTCATCAGTGAATGGTGGCAGTAATGGACTCTTCGTACTGGGATATGTTAATGGTTCCCCATGCCACATGGTGATTGATACTGGAGCGAACGTAACCATCATAAGGACGGATCTGGCCAAGAAATTAAATTTGAAGATTATCTGGACTCCGCCCTCGCTGACCCTCCAGACTGTGACAGGTGACAAGATCGAAGTGGGCGGAAAAGCGCAAGTAGAAATCACGTTTGGGAATGCCAGATACGACCATGTGGTATATGTCGCCAATATTACAGACTCTTTTATTCTCGGACTCGACTTTTTAAAATCGCACAAATTTAACTTGGACTTTAAGAATAATGAGCTTCGTTCAGACTCAGAAGAAATAGCTGCGTTCGATATTAGAAATGAAACTGTTTTGCCTGTTCAGCAAATAATAGCCCAGACTGATATCACTCTACCTCCCAGAACTGATTCAATAATTTCTGGAACAGTAAAAGAAAGCAATAAATTCCGTTTTGGATTAATCGAACACCCAAGCAATAGTGATTCCATCAGAGGAGTACTTGTGGGAGCAACACTTGTGGACTTGTCGAGAACAGAAATTCCAGTTAGAGTAGTAAATGTGACGGACAAGTCGAAGGTGATAAAGAAAAATGAAGTGTTGGCGACATGCACTCCTGTTACCTGCATTAATAAGAACATCAACCAAACGACAGCTAAATCTTCCGAGTGCCTGACGAAGGAATTATTACAAGACGTGGAGTTAACGGCAGAACAGAGAAGCGCTGCAGAGAAAGTAATAGCTGAATTTGAAGACCTCTTCTCTCGTACTTCCGGTGACTTTGGCCGTACGAGGTTAACGCAACATAGAATAGACACAAGCAGCCATTCTCCCATCAAGCAACATCCTAGGCGGCTGCCGTTTGCTAAGCAAGAAGAGGTGAGCAGACTTTTAGAGGAGATGCAGCGTGATGACGTCATCGAGCCATCGACTAGTCCGTGGGCCTCGCCGATTGTTTTGGTCCGAAAGAAAGATGGTTCCACCCGGTTCTGCGTTGACTATAGACGTCTGAATGACATTACCAAGAAAGACAGCTACCCTCTTCCCAGGATAGACGACACATTGGACACTTTATCGGGAAACGAATGGTTCTCCACTCTGGATCTCAAGAGTGGCTACTGGCAAGTAGAAATCCATCCCGATGACCGTGAAAAGACTGCGTTCACCACGGGACAAGGATTGTGGCAGTTCAAAGTTATGCCTTTTGGACTCTGCAACGCACCGGCTACATTCGAGCGTCTGATGGAGACAGTGTTGAGAGGACTCTCCTACGAAGCATGCCTCGTCTATTTGGACGATATCATCATCGTCGGGAGGACTTTCGAAGAGCATCTCGAGAACATTCGAAAGGTACTGCAGAAATTAAAAGAGGCGAACTTGAAACTAAGTCCATCGAAGTGCAATTTGTTTCGTCGGGAAGTACGTTACCTCGGGCACATAATATCCGCCCACGGAGTTCGAACCGATCCCGAAAAGACGTCCGCAGTCCAGAACTGGAGTCGTCCCGAGAATATCCATGACTTAAGAAGTTTTCTCGGTCTGTGTACTTACTATCGAAAATTCGTGAAGGGCTTTTCTCAAATTGCAAGACCCCTTCACAAATTGACCGAGACTGGACAGAAATTTCTATGGACTGAGGAATGTGAGGACGCATTCAACGAACTGAAGACGGCTTTAACATCTTCGCCGATCCTGTCGTATCCTCACCCTGACAAGCCATTTATCCTGGACACAGACGCAAGTAAGGAGAGTGTTGGAGCAGTTTTGTCCCAGGAGATAGATGGCCAAGAACACGTCATTGCTTACTGGAGCAAGTGCCTCTCAAAGGCAGAACGTAACTATTGTGTTACGAGAAAGGAACTTCTTGCTATCATTAAGGCCGTGGAGCACTTCCATCATTACCTGTACGGCCGAAAGTTCCTGCTCCGAACGGACCATGCCTCTTTAACCTGGCTTCTAAATTTCAAGAATCCAGAGGGCCAAATAGCCAGGTGGATACAGCGATTACAAGAATATGACATCGAGATACGTCATCGGAAAGGGTCATCTCATGGAAATGCAGATGCTTTGTCGAGAAGGCCCTGCATAGACAGTTGTCGCTATTGCTCCAGGGCAGAGAAAAATTACCATCTGAAACATCCCGTTGTCCGCCAAGTTACATCATCGGCACCATCTCAAGATCCCTGGAGTGACGAAAATGTTCGGGCGGACCAATTAGCAGACAGCGACATCAAACCTATTGTGGAATTTATGGAAAAATCCAGCGCTAAGCCCAGTTGGCAAGAAATATCATCTTACAGTCCGGCAACAAAACAGTACTGGGCTTTATGGGATTCGCTTCGCCTGAGGAATGGAGTCCTGTATCGTAAATGGGAGTCGGACGACGGCAAGATGCTCCGATGGCAGTTAGTACTCCCTCGTTCGAGGATTCCGAAGGTTCTAGAAGAACTTCATAATGGCTTAACTGGAGGCCATTTTGGCGTAATGAAGACCCTGCAGAAAGTTCGCGAGCGCTTCTACTGGGTTAGGGCTCGAGGCGACGTCGAAAAGTGGTGTCAAGCTTGTGACGCCTGTGCCGCCCGTAAAGGCCCGAAGAAACGAAGCCGTGGAAGACTACATCGTTATAATGTAGGAGCGCCTTTTGAGAGGATTGCCCTCGACATCCTGGGACCTCTTCCGCGAACTTCGGATGGCAACAAATACATCCTAGTTGTCATTGACTACTTCTCTAAATGGCCCGAAGCGTTTCCTATTCCCGATCAAGAAGCTACGACCGTAGCAGAGGTACTGGTGCAAGAATGGATTTCCAGATATGGAACCCCTCTGCAACTTCATTCCGACCAAGGAACGAACTTTACCTCTGCAGTCTTTAAAGGACTATGCCAACTTCTCGGAATGGACAAAACCCAGACTACGCCTTTACACCCACAATCCGACGGCATGGTGGAGAGGTTCAATCGCACAATTTTGAACAACCTCTCGCTCCTGGTATCTAGGAATCAAGAGGACTGGGACAAGAAACTCCCCCTCTTCCTGCTGGCCTATAGGAGCGCCGTCCATGAGACTACCGGCTTCACACCTTCCCAGATGCTGTTCGGCAGAGATCTTCGTCTTCCCGCCGATCTAGTGTTCGGCCGCCCTCCAGATGCGCCTTCATCGCCAGAGGAGTACGTGGAAAACCTTCGGGCACGGTTTGAAGATGTACATCATTTTGCTCGGGAGCGGATCAACCTGAACACGGAAAAGATGAAGACTCGCTACGACACGAAGGCTACGGGACACGAGTTCAACGCAGGTGACAAAGTTTGGCTATGGAATCCTACTCGACGGAAAGGCCTGTCTCCCAAGCTGCAATCGCCGTGGGACGGTCCTTACACAGTCCTAAACCGGCTGAATGACGTCATCGTACGGATTCGTAAGTCACCAAACTCGAAGCCAAGAGTTGTACATTACGATCGGCTAGCCATCTACCGCGGTTGTAATTAGCTCAGACTATGGTCACTATGGCGTAATTCCTCTTTTCTTTCATCTCTCATTCCTTTCCTGTCTTTCTCTTCTCTTCCTCTTTCTTCAACTCTCTTTCTCTCACTACTTACGCCATGTTTAGTGTACATATTTGTAATATATTGGTTTTTATTAATGTGTATTTGTTTATTACATTGATTACTTATTAGTGTAATTGTTTATTATGATGTTATTTATTTATTAATGTGTATTTGCTTATTGTGCTATTGATTATTTGCTTGAATTATGTTGTTAAGATCTTGTTAATGGTTATACACTGTAGGTACTTGTGTGACCTCCTAACTAGGGATTGTACTGCCCGGGACGTGCAGTCCTTGGGAAGGGGGCAATGTTACGAATTTTCGGGGCAACCCGCTGCTCTGGGTCTTAAAATGGTTTAAAATTCGTATTCTACGCTTCAAATAGATAAATTTTGCTTTTTGTTGCATCAAAATCGGCCAATTAGAACCGGAGATACGGAGGTTTCGCTTTCCC
Source organism: Cheiracanthium punctorium (assembly GCA_038373885.1). Lineage (NCBI taxonomy): Eukaryota > Metazoa > Arthropoda > Arachnida > Araneae > Cheiracanthiidae > Cheiracanthium > Cheiracanthium punctorium. Next base: position 139,007 of record JAWZYV010020035.1, on the reverse strand, counting down.
ATATGTTTTTCTATGGGCTTCTAGAAATCTCGAGAAATATTAGTCCTAGAGCTTAGATCTCTTCACTTTTGAGGACTTATTTTTGGCGCCAAATTTGGCGATATTTCGCCAAAAGTCGCCAAGCTTGGCGACTTTTTGGTCATTTGGCGCGATTTTCCCAATGGGGCCTGGAAGTTGTTTTTCCTGCATTAAAAACGCATAATAACCTAACATTTCTCTTCTATGACGTAATCAAAATTCACGCTTTATGTAGAACCCTCGAGAAATTGACTTTTCTGGAAACCTCTTGTACCTCCTGCGTCGGCTATTTATAGAAGCGGGCATCGCCCCGAAGTCAGTCAGTGCGAGTTGAACATTCAATGTGTGAAGAGCTCTCAGTACGCTTGTTTTGTGTGAACTGATAGTGCTATAGAAGCTGTGTTTTAGCTTGCTTTGTGAAGCTGTTTTTAAAGTGCTGTGTGTAAATTCTTCATTGCTGTGTCTTAAGGGATAGTGTACTATATCCCTTGAATATTTCCACGGAATTTTTGCCTGTAAAAGTGACTTTTTACTTGAACTTTTTACACCACTGGACTTTAGAACGACGAACCCCAGGAGTAGCAGAGTAATTCCGCAACATTTGGTGTCAGAATCGGGATTCTAAAGAAAGACTTTAATTTTCCAATTTATGGTTTTGACTAGACAAAAAATGGAAGAACAACTTCAAAAGGATATGGGGATATGGAATATGATGCAGGAAATGAAATCCGGTCAAGATGAGATAAAAAAAACAGATGAAGGCGGATTTAGAGAAGAAAATTGAAGCAGGACAGACCGATTTAGAAAAGAAAATTGAAGCCGGACAAGAAGGAATGAAATTGGGACTGGAGAAAATGGAGACTGCTTTGGGAAAATTAGAGAAATTCGAAAAGAGTGTGCAGGAAAATCAAGAGATAATGGAGAAAAGAATGTCGCCCTGTCTTAAGGGATAGTGTACTATATCCCTTGAATATTTCCACGGAATTTTTGCCTGTAAAAGTGACTTTTTACTTGAACTTTTTACACCACTGGACTTTAGAACGACGAACCCCAGGAGTAGCAGAGTAATTCCGCAACAATAGATAAAAGCTGTTGCGAACTAATAGTATTTAAATATATGTAAAATTATGTCGCTTTTTGGGGACACATTTTTTGGACAATTTCCAATAAACGGGGTTAGAGATAAAATGGCATAGTCATTAATATGTCACATCCCGACTGGGGAAGATTGTTGTCGTCGAAACCGAATGAGGCGCGATATGAGTTGGTTCGGTCGCCTGGCAAGGCGGACGTCATAGGACACACTGTCCTAAGGAATGGTGATGGAAATCCTGCGGGCGCGGGGAGACCCGCTCCTTGGCTGTACGGCTGTCGATACAATGACTCCGAGTCACAACTGCGTTCCATCATTATTTTATCGAACTATTTGATATAGGTTCCTGTGGCATTTGCGGCCACGAAAAAGATAGCTCTCCAGGTTATGCTAGCCGTTTTATTAACTTTTGAGGTCGTGTCACATGCAGTGGGGGTAAGACAAAATTTAGCAGTGGACAAGGTGAGTTTTGCGAGCCCCCCTTCCCCAGCCAACTATTTTATGTGGCAATTTTAGGGAGGAGGGCGATTTTCGTTTGAAAAGCTGATCGTAATTCTTTTGTTGTTGTTATATAAAGTAAAAAGCACTACTGAAATTTGTGTTGACATTATTTGAGTTTAAAAAATGATAGTTGATTCATGAAAAAAATATTTGTTGCCATTTAAGTACAACACGCAGGAATGTGGGGTCGGAAACGTCCTTTTCATTTACCTGTTAATAGTAACATTAATAATCAATCCAGTAATCAATATGCAAAAGTGTTTCAATGATCAATCTCGTATAATGAATATGTAATCCATACTTGAATAATCAATTCTGTTACTAATTTTAGTCAAGTGTTTCTGCGGAAGATCCATTAATTTTTGACGAACCATGATCGGAAAGTTCACTACTATCATATTCCAAAGTGAATATCAACAGGTACGTGAAAACGACGTAGCCGCCCGACATTGCTATCAGATTTTGAGCCATCTTCGTTCCTTATATTACATCTTACATGTTTTTATAAGAGTTCAGAATCGCCCAGCATATAAAGCCATAATCTTCACTTTGAGAAATGAAAATTCAAAAATCATTAATGAAGTTTTATTTTTTGAATGGGAATTTTAAATATAAAAAATAGATATACTTGTATATTTTCCTCCGGAATCGCTACTCGTTCTAGTTCGGGACACAGGACATTGATCTGGTGGTCTACTAAACCCTAATCAAGCAACACAATTGGTTGCTTTAAACACAATTTAAAAATAGGTTTATTTATTTATTTATTTCCATCGCGTTATTTATTTTCATTTTGCTCTCTCATAATTTCGATGCATAGCCATTTTCAAAACTCAGTTTTCAATTCTTTTTAAAATGTTTCACATTACAGTAAAGCTCCGATTATCCACAAATGCCTCCTTGATTTTTTTTTTTTTTTTAGCACTAGAGTGCTACTTCGTTCAGTCCCAGGTTTTTGTCTACGCGACTTTGTAGACAGGTTTTTTAGACATGAACTGTCACGGTGAAGATCTTTTCAAAATCGTTTGGCAGATAACGCATAGTTGGTAGGGGGGGGGGGGAGTTAAAATCTTGAAAGTAGCACAAGGTTTAAAACTTTTGATAATTGATCGCGCGTTTGCTGCCAAAAAAGAACTTCAAAACCGAACCAAGCTTGGTGATATCTTCCGAATTTTGGCTAGAAACTAAGAAAGTATAGTTAAAATATGCCGGGCGAAGATGGGAAATAGTGTTAATAGGTGTTTTTAATATAGATTTCAATTCCAAAGATGTGTTTTATGGAACAAGAAAGGCAAATACGGCACACTCATAGATAATGATACACATTATAAACAGTATTTAAAATGGTGAAGTATAGTTGGAATCTGCTTGGCAAGATCGTAAAGCAGTTTCAGTGAGCGATTTTAAGGCGGATGTCGACTCCAAAGATGCGTTTTATTGAACAAGAAAGAGTTGATTCCTATTTTAACGTTCCCACTCTTGTCAACCTAAAAAATCGCCGCACTTTGGCGAGCTTTGCAGTCATGGGTCTCTAGAAGTTATGTCAAGTTTCAACGCTCCCAAAAGAACTAGATGAAAACTAAAGTGAACACATTAGTGATAAACGCACCAGTTAAGGAATTTGAAAACACTTAATTATTAAAACTACATTAACTGGCAACCCAGAATAAATAAATAAGTAAAGGAATGCTGTATTTACATGTTGTCCCAAATCGCCATTTTATAATTCTAAATTAAGGTTGCCAGATAAATATAAAAAATCGTCGTGGTAAATGGGTATGCTTAATTATCGCCACCTTGGCGGGAGTCGGGGAGTTACAGCAGAAATCAACACGAAAATGTCAAACACGGTACACTCATGGATTATGATGCAAGTAGTATTTAAAAGCATGATTACAAATAGTATTTAAAACGGTGAAGTACAGTTGAAATATGCTAGGCGGAAGTTGTAAGACAGTTTTAGTAGGAGATTTTAAGAAAGATTTCTATTCCAAAGATGTGTTTTATGGAACAAGGGAGAAAAATGCGGCACACTCGTGAATAATGATACACTTTCCAACTTAATGGAATAAGGGAAGAAAATAGGGAAAACAAAGACGCATGGATTATGATACGTTTTTAATATATAGCACTTTAGTGAGTAATTAAAATCTGAAATTGTTTCTGATTTTCTCACTTATTTTTAATTTCGAGGCATTTTTAATTACGAATGAAACATGAAACTGCTTGGCAGCTTGTACTCGAATCGTTTCAATTGTTTTCAGGAACAGGCCGTCTACGCACATCTCGAAGAAAAGCTCATGTTAAGGAAAGTACAATCTGGAATGAAAAAAAAAATGATATATCAAAAGCAAAAAGCAAAACTGACTGATTTTTTAAGGCAACGGAACACTTTTTGTTTACAGCAAAGTATTGTTTTTTGCTTAGAGTTCATTTTAATGATTGAGACTTTTTCGGGTTATCTGCGATTTTTGCTATCCGCTACGCCCTTGCCACCCTATTCCGTGGATAATCGGAGCTTACTGTATTAACTTGTAATATCTTAAAGTATGAGATTGTTCTTTAATCGGTTTTCATTTGCACTGCCTTTCAAGTGGTCGACAATATAACCAACACCTCCTAGATCAAGAAAGCCTAACAATTACTACGTCACCAAGCTTTGACGTCATCATTAGACCTACAGTTGAAAGTTTTATTTTCACAAAAGAAAGCTATAAAAAAGTTGTGGTGAATTTACTCATGAATAACAATATTTTAATAATTTGAGATAAAAAATATAATTTTATGACGAATGGCTGTTTTTAACCATGACTAATTAGATAATATGATAAGGAAACAGATCGGAATGAATAATTTTGTATGAGAAAGGTATTTTAATTTTAATTTTTTATTTAAGATATTTTCTAATATTTGTAGCATTGACCAGAAATTTTACATAGTTTTACTTTGGGAAAGTAAAACTGTGATGACGTCATTAATTGAAGGCCTAGTGATGACGTCAAAGTTTCAGTTGTTAGGCTTTCTATATCTAGGAGGTGTTGATATAACTCAAAATAACTTTTGTAAAGAAACAAAAGCAAAACAAAATTTGAGTTTAAGGTACTTTTAAAAAGTCGTAGCTTTTCTTTTTTAATGGGGAAGGAGGACTGCACCACGCACCAGTAAATTATTAAATTACTCACGTAGTACTAAAAAAATATAAGCTATTAATACTGACGTTTCAATTTAAAAAAGATCTTCAGAGAATTAGTTTCTGTTTTCATGTCACTACAATTTACTACTGTGTTCCGCTGAAAAACAATAATGTAACTGATCATTTTTTAGACAAAAAGGAACTAATTTCCTTGAATGTCAGATTGCGATTGCTGAAGTAAAGTGCTACTAAATATCGAGTATTTTGCAAAATGTGCCACTTTTTGAAAAATTTTGCTGTACAATATTTTCATTTATTATAGTGTGCAATGCAGTTTATGAAAACTCATTCTGTTTTTTTTTTTTTTTTGGGGGGGGGGGATTTTAATCTGTGCACAGTGATCGTGAATCAGGTTTTGTTTCTTCGAACTGCGCCTTTAAATCATAGGTGCCAGCTACTACGGAATATAATTAGTGGAGACCGGGGTTAGTTGTGCCATCGAGCTTCCAGACTGAGCCGATAGGTTGCAGCCCCTGTCGCGTCACGTGAGTGAACAGGTTGATTGTCTCAGTGTGCTGTGGATTTTTGGAAGTTTAGCGTTGTTTTGTTTTCGAGATAAAAATATTTATCGTGTTTTGTATTACAAAAGTAAACTTTGTGACTTACGTTGGAATCATCCTGGCCACTAGGGATACTGAGGTATGTAAACTGCTCTAACATTTTTTGATTGGTAGTGTTTTGAGCTGTTATTCCATGTATTTCATTTGTTGTTCATTCCAACATTTCGGAAACTAATGAATAAAGTTCAAAATGGCATAAGGCGGGGCTAGTTGTGACGAAGCCTTGGGGGCATGTTGTGACATACCCTCATACCCTCTGAATACCCCTAAAGCAGGACCTCGAAAGGGCAAGAGCTCCGCTCGTAAATGTTTGAAATCTGCCATTCTAACAAGCACGCCTATAAAAGAGAAAATTTGAGCAGAATAAAAAAACAAGAGAATGCAGGAAACAAACAGAAGAAGAGAAAGCAAGAAGGAAATTATATGGAAAGGCCAAGGAAGACATAAAAAAAATTACACCTAGAATATTGAAAAAAATGAAGGAGCAAGAATCAGATAGCTCTGAAAATGACGAAAATGTCGCATGTTTAGTTTGCTTGGAGCAATACAAAAATTCTAGACCAGGAGAAAACTGGGTGCAATGCATGACAGGTAAAGGATTGGCACATGTCAAATGTACCAAAAATGATCCTTTTTACATTTGTATTAACTGCAAATCAGACGCTGAAACAAGCGATGAAAACGGGGAATTAAAAATATAGATAGGCCTATAGGATATAGGTCTACACGTTGTGGAAGGTGAAGTCAAAGATCAATATTATTAAAGATTAGTGTTGGCTACTTTTTATTTCTTTCTTATTAACCTAAGGCTTTTTTTCTTTTATTTTTATTGTTGAATGTCTCTAAAAGTAACTTTATAAAGGACCAAGAGTTTACAAGTGTTAGTAATCTAACTAGTATTTTATTCTCATTTGATTTACACATAGCTGCCAACTACTACGGAATATAATTAACCACTTTTTGTAAACAGCATATTTTTTTAGTATTTTTTCAAAGAAGTAGCCAGGTCGCGCGCTTAGTGTAAAAATTTTCCTTTATTTTAAGCCAAAAAATCATGTTTAGAAAAAGTGGTTAATTATATTCCGTAGTAGTTGGCAGCTATGTTTACAGTGTTATTAAAAACATAAGTGTTTTTATTGTGTCCAGAACGTTATAAATGAATAAATTTCTCATTACTGATTTAAAAATTTCCATTTAATTGCATTTCTTACATAATTTGTATATGTTACAATGAATCTGTATGTGTCACAATGTGTCCCAAGCATGTCACTACTAGCCCCGCTATGGGGCAAGTTGTGACAAATTTCGAGGTTACGCAGAATTCATTTTATGTTATCAAAAACGTTAATAATATTAATGATAGTTTTATAAATACATTATACAAGAATTACTCTAACGTTTGATATAGTGAATGTTTTACTTCAGTTCAAACCTTGCGGATAATATAAAAAATATAGAAAATCTCACTACTAGCCCCGGTCTCCCCTTACCACTTTTTGTAAACACAAAATATTTTTAGTATTTTTTTTAAATAGTAAATGCAGAAATTTTGCTATACTGTAAGCCGAAAATTACTTTTTAAAAAAGTGGCTGATTATATTCCGTAGCAGTTGGCAGCTATGCTTTAAATATACAGTAAATATGTCCCAGATACATGCCCGCAACCAGAAAATATTTCCGAGAGGAGGGACGATCTTCAAGTTGTTCGTTTTAAGGAACACTCACAGGGGTTGCTATGGTGAAATCGTATTTCAAATGTCTAGTTTTCAGATTCTAAGTTCTCACCCTTCGGTAAAAATATTTTGGTTCGAGACCATGCCAAGGTCCATTCCTGAAAACTGATGCGAGGCCTTGGAAGCGCGGGGCCATGGGCAGTCGCCCACGCCTATCCCCGCCCTTGGTCACATGACCCGTGAACATTGCATTAATTGGTTAATCCGAAATCTGGATAGCGGCTTTTAGACGAATTGTTTTGTCTTTTAAGGAGCTTGATTGACCACCACCTCCTAGATAAAGAAGGCCTGAGAACAGAAACTTTTATGTCATCACGCATTTATTTTCAAAAAGTAAAACTATTCAAAGTTTGTGGTGAATTTACTCCCGTATAAAACATGTTAATAATTTAAGATAGAAAATTTAATTTTACGACAAAAGGGAAATTTTAACTGTCATTAATTATATAATATGGTATAGAAATAGATCATAATAAATATTTTTTTATCGGAAAGGTATTTTATTTTTTAAGGTATTTTATTTTTTACAAAATAACTTAAGTTATTTTGTAAAAATTGTATCATCCACCAGAAATTTGAAATAGTTTTACTTTCTGAAAGGAAAAATATGATGACGTCATCTTAGAAGACCTAGTGATGACGTAAAAAGTCCTGTTCTCAGGCCTTCTATGTCTAGGAGGTGGTGGATTGGCTGACCGTGGTGACCATTTATAAGATTACAAAGGAATTGCAAGTGGCTGTGTAGTAGTCGTGGAATTAAGCAGTTTAAAAACTTTTTAGTACTTTGGAATTTTAACACGTTTTTTGATTTCGTATGTATACATACACATATATATATATATATGTTATTATGTGCTATCACTTAATGTTTACCTGGGATTCCATATTACGTAAGTTTAGCTATTTTATATGTATATATATATATATATATATACATAGGTGCCAAGTTTTACGGAATATAACTAACCACTTTTTAGAACGGCAATTTTCTGTTTAAAAAATGGCAAAATTCCTAAGTTATGGGCATAGTATGGTGACGATTTCGGAAAATTATTCAAAAAATTCAAGTTTTAGAAAAAGTGGTTAGTTATATTCGTTAATCCTTGGCGCCTATATATATATATATATATGATTTATTTATTTAGCCTATATTTTCAAACATTAGTTGGAAAGATTTATACTCATTAAAAAGTTTATTACTTGAGTTTGGAAGCATAATATCAAGTTTTATCTGCTTATAGAATCGATGCTCTTATGCTCTTTTCCCAAGTCACTAAAAACTTTCAAGAAATTAAAACATTCCTCAAAATATGAGCAGTTCTCTGATTATTTTCAATTTAGAAAAGGTATAAGCAGCTTATTATCAGAAAAGTGTAATAATTTTTGAAAATATTTTTCCACCTTTTAACGTCGTAATGTAGTGGGGGTAATGTGGGTATACAGCTACGCCTTGTTGATATCATGTTTCCAAATGCTCTTAGTAAAATACTTAGTTAAAAATGCTGGCTAAAAACCATTTTAAAAGAAACAATTTGCATACCTCCCAACTATTCCGGAATACAATTATCCACTTTTTGCAAACAATAAATTTTTTAAGCATTTTTTTTCAAAATAGTAGCCACCTCGCTCGCCAAGTTTGAAACTTTTGTTACATTTTAAGCCAAATGCTTCTGTTTAATAAAAGTAGCTGTGATATTCCGGAATAGTTGGCAGCTATGAATTTATATTTTTGATGTCAAAGTAATACCTACTTATTTTACCCAACCTTACCTGCAACAATGAGATATCGAAATACTGTGTTTGTCAATAAACCTAAGTCCAACAATCCTGGCAATAATATTCTTTAATTTGAATATCTTACAAGTCATGAAAGGAAATAGTGCTGTAAACGTAACGAAGATATTATTACACGTATGTATTCGTTACTCTAAACTCACTACCTGTTACTAAGTATTCCTTACCCGTTACTTTCGTTACTAGTTCTAACGTGAGAAACAAGTCTTATAGCCAGGTGCGTATCTAGAAGAGGGAGTGGGGTCAGCAGCCCTCCCTTCCTAAATCTGACCATTTACTTAGCTTACAATGTGATATTTATTTACAACTGATACTTAGTTAGCGATTTGATGCACACACACACACACCCCCTCCTGAAATAAAATCCTGGCTACGCCACTGTTCATAGCATTACGTACGATTTCGAATGTTTAAAATACTGCATGCAACTACAATTTTTTTGGTTTAAAAACAAATAAAAATATCATACATTGTTTTTTAACTTTAAAAAGTAAGAATGGTAGTTAGAGCTTATTTTCTCTGATTAATAGATGTTTTTATACAAATATATTGCTTTATACAATGTTAAACCACCCGAATAACTCAGATAGCGCCCATAGAAATCTTCCAAAAACATGCTGCCCCCCCATAGTCTCCCTCCTCCTTTTTTAATTGTCAACGCTTGTTTGACCTTTTCATTCTCCTCATAAAAAGTATAACGGAAAGCTTGTGTCTAGTGTTGCTTCTGAGCTCGGATTCTTGAAAGATGGGGAGTCAAGTCACCCCCCCCTCCCCCTTAGACATCAACATTTTAAAAACGTACTGAACTTTTTTGAATAATTTTAATACCAGTGGCGTACGCAGGGGTGGGCATAGAAATCCCGGGTCCCTCTCGAAAGATTTGTTTAAAACGAAACGATAACTTTAAAAAAATGCGTTTTATGTTTACATGCCAAATATTTTTTTTTATTTCCATATAATATTTTAAATAATAAAAATGAGTGAATTCATTTACTTTATAAAACTATTTTTTAAGGTGTATTTAAATAACTTGTTATTTATTACTCATATTTCGGTTCTAGCTCAAGCATTTAAAAGAATAAGTTCTCAGTCCTTCGGGACCACCCTGAAAAATAATCCTGATTACACCACACCACTATTTAGTATTAAAATGACAGAAAGCACGAGCACCCCTTACTAACTTGCTTCTATTCTTATAGCTATTGCTCCTCTACAATTGCAAAAATACCCCCTTTCTCCCCCACGACCCCCCCCAAATTTCTGATATTGGCAACCACGCATAACATACTATATACCGTATATCCCGTCCCCGCATTATATAAAACAGAGGCCATGTCTAATCCCATATCATAATAGAACAGCAGATACTGTATCTATCTGATATTGTGTCATCAGTAACGATAACGAAACATGGATCTTTCATACCTCATCAAAACGAGACTATTCGGCATATGCGAAACGCAACCCCCTTACTAGTCAGCAAAGCAACGAATAGTGAAAGATACTGCTACTCAAATACCAAGACTCATTTTCCCCTTCTAACCGCGAGCCTTCTTCCGTTGCTTCTGGTATCCAGTAACAAATAATGAAACATATTAGTACTCGATTAGCGGAATTCATTTTCCCCTTCCAAAGCACGCGTGGCAGTCTGTATTAGAAGTTCGAAGCCGGTCGATCCGGATGCAGTAACGGCTCATATGCGGATGTAGCAATTCGTTACTTCGAGTCCGAGTGATTATCCGCATCTCAGTAACGAATACATACGGTTTGCTACAGCTCTAATAGGAAATAAAATTTGGTGAAATGTAATATTGTTTTTCGTTTTTTTATCTATTACGCACAAATTAAGCATATGTGATGAAGTCACATTCCACTGAAGAAAGCAATAATTTACTTTCAACCATATAGAAAGAATAACTTAAAATCCTCACTTTTATATAGAGAAGTGAAGCGATTATATCCTGAAGTATTGACTGAATTCTGAATTCAGTTAATGCTTCTGTATTTTGAAGTATTATTTTTAAAAACGGGAACTTTATGCAATATTTCAGAATAATTTTTTATGTCTTAAAAAAAAGAAAAAGAAAAAGAAAGAAAAGAGTTTTGAAGTTCGTTTATAAGTATTAGGATGTATAATGTGATCCTCAGTTCCTGAAACACTGGCTAGAAAAAGAGATTAATTTTTTTTTGGATTTTTTTTGTTGTTGCTGTTGTGGGATTATGGTCAATTATCTACACGTGGGATCTAGGCCGATGGGTGAGATGCTCTTCGTGAGGGTCTTTCTGAGGGGTTCTAACAAGTATTTACTCTAAGTTTCGGAGAAAACCACGGATGACTCCGGACGGTTAGTTCGGTTGACGCTACCTGGTTTCGAACCAGGCAATTCCATCTCCCAGCTCAGAGTAGCTTATATTTATTTATCGAATATATATATTTATCGAATTGTGCTTGAAATAGATTAGCGTCTCTAAACTGCTAAGACCTTAAAGCATTGGAATTCTTTTGAATACTCTAGTAGAAGATCTATGATGCAGAAACTGTTTTAAATGGAAAGCTTTATTTTTTGTAATCCTCAATAACGTTTATCAATTTGTTTTATTGGAGATAGTCAAAAGCTCTAAAATAGACATTAAAGAATGATTGCCCGCAGAGCTTAATGTACTGAAATTCTTTTGAGTGCTCCTGTAAACGAACTATAAGTGCTACGTACAATAGCTTCAATAAGGTACATGCTACAATACGCAGGTATAATATACATAAATTTCGGACTAATATATGCATATTTACAGCAGTTACAGCACAGACGGACAGACAGACAAATCTAAATCATAAGCACTTTTCAACGTTTTTCGAAAGTGTTAAAAATAATAATTTTTATATAGCTTTATGGAAGCCTTGATAGAGAGATTTTAGACTGTAACACTATATATAAATATTAATGAGAGATTGATTTTTTTTTTTTAAGTACAATCTTTCATTTATCCCCAAAACTCAACGCAAAACTTCAATCCTACAGGGAGAAGAACTTAAAATAGCTAAAAATGCTGACGGAAAAAGCAGAATTCCGCATAGCCATTGATATATACTTTCAGTATATTTTCCGATAATATATATAAAATTGTGTTATAGAAAAAGTTGTGGAAGTAAATTCCTGCTATATTCATTTATTTTGATGAAAGCTGAAATGATGTTAATAAAATAGTTTTCTAGTTTTCTTTAATTGGCATAAGAAAGTATATTTATGTTTGTTTTGGCAAATATTTGATATAGTAATGGGATCAACTATATTACATAAACCAAATATATGTTGGACAAATATATTTGAGTTACATAGAGTATTTCTTAGCACAGCTATTGATAAAAGCGTATCAGCAGGAAGCTTAAATATTCAATAACAAAAGTGAGTGTAAGAAGAAAAACGTAATTAACGCAAGATAATTATAATTAGGGGTTAAGAAAGTAACAAACTTTTAATTAATTCAATACAGGAAAATTGATTTCAGAGTTTGGTTATTAATTAATAATTTTCTAAAAGTAGCAATTCAATTTAGGCATGCACTTGACAAAACCATTTTTCAAAAATATTAAATATTTATATGAAATAATTAGTTATTACGCACAAATTTAAAATTTTTCAGTTATGTAATATTTATATAAAGAGCTTCACTTATATTCGAAAATTGAAACTCTTTTTTCGAATGCTTCACTTCATTTGACGTTTGTATGCGAGTTTAAATTGAAAAAGTATAAACAATTAATATACAATGAAATTAAAGATACATAAAATTCATTTATATGATTTGCAAAATAAAAAGTTATCTTAATACACTTAAATATATTTTTATTTATGAGAAAAACTAAATCTGTGTCTTTTAAAAGAGCACCAATAAAAATAAATCTGTATTTTATCTTTAAATTTATAATTGGATTCGTTTGAATATTTGTTTTATGATATTATCTCACTGGAAATATTTGAAGCTAAGCATCAAAGTGAATTATAGAAACTAATGCCCTATTGCACAACCTGTATGGTAGTGATAGCTCCGTTGGCAGAGTGCCAAATCCTGAGACGAAGGACTTGGGTTCGTATGTTGACTGACCACAGAAAACACATCCTATGTAGAAAGCCTAACAACTGTAACTTTGACGCCATCACTAGGCCTTCAAGTGATGACGTCATCACAGTTTTAATTTCGCAAAGTAAAACTATTTAAAATTTCTGGTGAATGCTACAAATATTAGAAAATATCTTAAATATAAAATTAAAATGCCTTTCTCATACAAAATTATTCATTCCTATCCATTTCCTTACCATATTATCTAACTAGTCATGGTTAAAAACTGCCATTTGTCATAAATTATATTTTTTATCTCAAATTATTAAAATATTGTTATTCATGAATAAATTCACCAGAAATTTTTTATAATTTTATTTTGTGAAAATAAAACTTTTAAGCGCAGGCCTAATGATGACGTCAAAGCTTGGTGACGTAGGAGTTGTTAGGCTTTCTTTATCAAGGAGGTGTTGCCACAGACAACCTTGTACGTGTGGCTAACAAGGCGTCACATGCGAGTTAAGTTCATGGGGCCGAACGTCATATCTCTGAATAGCTCGGTAGGCGAGGAAGAGATGCACACTTAGAATGACACCTTTCTCGGTGATGCTCAAAACAGTGGGGGTTTTCCGAGAAAGTCCTGCATTAAAGTCTAAGGAGTCAGTTCCCTCCTGTACTCAATAATAATAGCACACTCTCTTAATCTTTTTGCATAATGCTGGACTTTATGATGAAGACGCAAATCGACTCAGGATTTTTTTGGTGTTACGTCGACAGACGTCCAATATTGCGGGACGTCTATGATCTATTTATTTCAATTATTACATTCCACTGAAACCATGGGTTGGAAAAAACGGCGGAGGCAAAGTTGTGCACCTAATATTTTAAATATAAATATTACTCATACTTTAACTTGTAAATTCATTCTTTATTTAAAATACAACTCTACGATAAGCATATCATAGATTTAATTTTATGCTTCTTGAGATATATTCCATAGCTGCCAACCGTTTCTTTTTATTGGAACATTTCCCACCACCAATTTTTCCTTAGAAATTTAAGCTTAAAATAAGTCCATATTCTTGTATTAAAATTGCTTAAAAATAGTGGTGGAAAATGTTTCGATAAGAACGGAACGATTGGCAGCTATGATTATTCTTACATGTCTTTAATAAAGCTATAAGTTATTTTCCGTGAAATTTCATAGTCAGAACTATGTGTTGAAGGTATAGTAACCAGGAAATAAAAATTACACAATAAAAAAAAATATGGGAAAATGCCATGTTTATCTTTTAAATATATTTGATAACTTTTATCATCTCAAAAAAATTAAATATTACCATTGTTGTTAGCAAATCTTTATTTGTTTATTTATTCTCTAATATATACAAGTTCTTAAAAAAATAAAACACTTGAAGATGTTTTTCTGTGCATGAGTTTTTACCAATTTTTCTTCTACAACTTTATTATGCTATCATTCCTTTCACTTGCTCATAAGAAAAAAAAAAAAAAAAAAAAGAAATTTCAAGTGAAAATTCCTTAAAGCGCTGATAAGAAGACAAGTAACTCTTTTTGAACAAAAGAAGTTTCCTGCATACTACTTTAACTATTGTTCCTGTCTGAAGTGAGATACGAAATATTAAATCAGAAAAAGTGAAAACATGCTTTGCATTTTTTGACTTCTAAGATGCTTACTAATAGAATAAATAGACACGAAAATTTTCACTTCTTATAGAGTATTATCTCTAATTTGCATGTATTTTTTGTTCGCGTAAGATTGTTACTTTTATATCACCTTGTATGCATTTATTTTTGTGAACAACGAATCAAGTAAAAAAATATAATATTTTTCTAACGGCGAACACTTGCCGTTTATATCCATTTGCCACTACCAACACTGGAATTACAGGTCTCTTTATTATAGAGGCACCTAATAGGAGGACCACTGTTACCTCCTATGAAGAGACGGAGTATTACACCCAAGCCTTACCAGTGTCAGGAATCGAACCCGGAAACCTCGTGTGATAAAAGGGCTTTCTAAGCATTACACAAGCCGGGCGGCATACCAAATTTTTTTCTTTACCAGTTAGTTTTTTCTTTGTTAGGTCTCAAGTACTAGTTTACACCCTATAATTATTCAAATTAGCAAATGCTGTACAGTGAAATATTATATTTTTTGCTGACTATATTTTAATTAGTTATTTTTTAATTTAATCCATAGTATACTTGAGAAAGTGCCATTGAGCATGTGAATAAAATAATTTTAAATTCTCAGAATTTTAAGGATTTCTTCACTTCTAAATGTAGCTATTGTAATGCAAGTTCGTGTACAGCTTGCTCTAAAAATATTTTATGTTGGAATACATTGAAATGAGACATTTGAATGCATTATTTTGTGCATAGTAAAAGCAATGTCCCATTCAGCTCACTACTTTTATTTCAATAACTTGCTAGCATTTGTTTGTACAACAATTATAACTAAAAAGCCACGTTCTTCTTTTTCTTACTTTTTGTGCACATAATAGTAATCTCTTTTCATTTGAATACTCAACATGAAAGTATATTCTTTTATTAAAAAAAAAAAAATTTTAAGTTATGCTTATTACATTTAATAATTTGTCTTTAGTCTTAAAATTATCTTTTATTTATCCTAGTATTAAAACTTATACAAAGGAATTAAACTATTCAGTTCATTAGTGATAAAAGTAATTAAAAAAGCATGCTCTTTGTTTTCAAATCAGGAAAGTAAGCTGGGACCTTTAAATTTCAAATTACTAAAGAATGCAATGTTATTTCCTTGAAATATGTGTAATACAGATCTTTTTCTTCTTACATGCGAAAATTTGGCATAAAAATTATTGTATTTTATTAATTGATATTCTGAATTATGTGCTTTGAGTTCTAATATGTTGCACTACAGTAAAAGTTCTCCTAGGTTTGCTGGGTTTATTTGGCTTTTATTTTAATACATTCTATTAAGTTTAAAAAAAAAAGTAAAGCATGAAATGTGTTGCTAGAGAAAATTCAAGGCTTAAAATTTGTTATTGTATAATATTTTAAAGTTAAGTAGTATTAAATCTCCAGTTTAACTATTACTGAGCTAAAATGTTTATCTGCTTTTTACAGGCGTCGAATTACTTATTTTGCTTATCGATCAAATTGATTGAGCTGTCTACATATTGCTCTGACAGAACAACATACGAATAAATTGTTATAACGTGCGTTTTTCTTTTTAATCAATAACATTGCAATTGTGTATTTCCTTGAATAATTTTACTAGAAATTTAATGTTATCGTGATTTCTAATCTGAATCTGTTTGCAGATTTTTCTTGACAGTTAAATACACAATTTTATATACAATAAAATAAAAATTTTGTGGCAGCTTATAAGACAAACTGTATATGATTTAATATAGAAGATAATATTTTTCTTTACGGTAATTTTAAGGTATTCTTCAATTCATAGTGTGTAATTAAAGGAACTGTCACAAATTGTATTTGTAGAATGTTTTAGACAATTCAAATTATTGACAAGAAATTCGATTCTTGTATGTCACTTTATTTAATTTTGAATGCTACAAATATAAAATACATATGAATGATGCATGCATTAGACTAAACGAGAATAAGCAAATGTTATAGTATCAATAAGTATGAAGTACATGCTGCTATATTTGGTCTCTCTGGCATTCTGTAACCTCATATTTGGCAGATAATTTCGTATGTAATTTGTATGTAGTGGGGCCAGAGCGCACCAGGGCGGAGCCCCAGTACTTTTTTTAAGGCAGGGGGGAGTCCTAGTTAATAAAAATATCAGGCGCCCAAAAATGTCCGAAATTTCAAATGTAAGATGTAGCATTAGTTTATGTAGTTTTAAAGGTAATGAATCCCAGAATTTGCAGAGCGAGATGTCTGAAAAATTTGTCCGCACTTCATTTCCTACGAGTGGGCACTTGTACTACCTATTTATGTCTTTTATTCTTCGATTTTTCAGTTATCCCCCCCACTCGCTTCTATGTGTACAGCGAATAGGGAAAATATCTCTCTTAGAATGGATTACTGCCGCCCAAGTGGCTAAAGAACTAGTCTATCACGCCTTGATCCCCACCATGGCCGAGTGGATAAAGACTCTGTCTAATGATGGATGGCTGAAGTGTAAAGGTTCGGTATTCGGTCCCATCGCGCGGCCATCGATCTAACGGTCTGGAGTTTTCGGCGATTTTCTCCAGATGTAATGCGAATGCGCCTTAGAATCCCTAAAAATGTCCTCCGCCCGTCGGGTGTTAACCCGTCTGTCTCTTCGTATGTGGTAATTTTGGCCGCCCGTTGGGTGTCCCCTTAATAGAATGGGCAATAGCTACGGGCCATTGTAGTGGTGAATGCCTAGTCCTCAAGTGCCAGCCAGTTACTAAAAAAGAAAAAAGAACAGGTTACTGCATTTTGTCAAGCATGTGCCATTCTCAGCGTTTATTAAGCAAAATTGTGCTCCACTTATAACCTTATATCGAAATAACGGAATACCTTATGTCAAAACGTGGTTGCTTTATACGGAAAGGCTGAAGATGGTCAGCCTCTTTAAGTCAATCATGATTGCTCCACAAGTCATACTGAAGGAAAAAGGGGGTTGTGGTCGTTATTTTAAATTAATTATTTTTCCTACATTGTTGGCGGAAATAGATAAATTGTAATTTAATAAGCTCTTTATTAAAAAAAGGAAACGTTGGCCATACCCCTTTTTAAAAAAATTCTCATGCGACCGCCCTTATTTATAGCTCCTCGTCACTTTTTTTAGGACTGCATCCCTGGGCGGAACACAATCCTACTTATGCCCATAATTCAGTAAAAAGGAGGGGCTTACCGTTCATTCAGGGAGATGAATTAGGCTTTGTGGATGGAATATCCTTTGACCTCTGCAGACGGTCAAACAAAAATTGGAGTTTAGCTCGTAAATCATCCTTTAAGGGAATGGTGGACATTAAAAAGTTTTTTTTTTTTTAATTTAATAAGATAGGATTATGAAATGTTGTATTTTAATATATTAAACTAAAAGCATTATAAACAACTGAAAAAAAAATTTAATAAATTTTAAAAATATTAGTAATTAATTAAAAATTAATTAATTTTTTAGTTTCGAAAAAATGCTCCTTGCGTTTTAATTTTAACTTTTTTTAGTAATTTTGTTTTATAATAGCATAAAAATATATTGTATCGGTTTTTGATTCGACCGAGTAGTTAATTTTTTAGAAATATTTTCATGGATATATACCAAACTTACCCGAAATTTTTCAGTTTTCGTAAATAAAAGTGAAATTTCATAATCGAAAGTTTGACCCTATTTAAAAAGGATACACAGATTTATTGTAATATATGAGAAGAATGTTTGTAGTCAATTTTGTACAATTCCGACCAAAATTAAGTAGCATGGAGCATTTTGAAGGCAAGAAAATCACAAAAAACTTGATTTGGAGAAAATACAGTTTAAAGTGTCATTTTCCATTTACCTTTAATACCGTCTCTTCTGAATAAATTTATTTGTGATTTTACCTTAACAAAACATATTTTTAAAATAATTTCATTCGAATATTAGCTTATTTTGTAAAACGTTCAATAAAAATTGTGACGTGTTTATTTAAGCGTTTGTTTGCATTTTTGTGGACATTGAACTGTCCCTTTTTATTTTTTCAAACCCTAATATCTTTTTAAAAAATTGCCGTAGACATACGCGGTTTTTCCTCCATGGTTCAGCTTTAACTGTAGAATATTAGTATGTAAAAAAGAAAAAACACATTTTTGGGGTCAATTTTGATGATTTGGGTGTCCACCATCCCCTTAAGCTGCAACGTCTATGATTATATGACATATTGCGACCAATTGCAAAATGTCTTTCATTTACATTCCCCACTTACATTTCCCCCTGTTGCAATAAATTTCGGATAAATTGTCTTAAAGTAGTAGCAGTCAGAGCAATAATACAAATTCTTTTTACGCTGTTTTATGTTTAATAAAACATTCTCTTTTAAAGTCTCTTTTTTAAAGTACTTTTTAAAGTTTATTCAAGTAATTTATAACCTATCGTTTCAGCAGAAATATTTTTATAATCGTAAAAGATTGAATACTCATTTATTATGTCTGAAGCAATGCAAAGTGAAATAAGATTCTTTGAAATAAAATACGATTGGAATATTTTTTAAAAGACGTTTCAAAAGAAAACATTTTTACAAATCAAGAAATTCAATGCAACATATAGGACACCGCATCTCATTTCTGTAAAAAACAATACAGCTATTAAATATAACAATAATTAACCTCACTTCATCTTACGATGAACATGTTAATCTTTTTGAAAGATAAGAGATTTTATGCAGCAATTTTCTTTAAAATTTCTAGTAATTTTTCAACAATATTTTACTATACGGATCTCATTTCTTACCTTAAGAAAGTGTAAAGAACAGTGCATCGTATTTCTATAAGTTAAAATAAATATATTCAAAAACAGGATTTATCTGTTAGCAATAAATATTCATACTTGAAATATTCACAGAAGAAATTATATTTAACCTAGCAACTTATAAGACAGTAACTATACTCCGGTTTTTACTACAATATATGTAACTTTCAAACTTTAAAAAATTCATTTTATCGAACCATAGTTTAAAGTTACATTTTTAAGTTGTACTGAAAATAATTCCGTCTAAAGAAAGTTATAATCTTTTAAATTTATTTCAAGGTAAACTTTATAAGGTAATAAAATGCTTCAAGCATGAAAAACAGTTTGAGAAGTTTATTTAACTCAGCGGGTAAGAACTTTTTTGTGCCGTGGAAAACGAAGGAGACAATCGTTTAAATATCTTCTTTTTTGAATACGGTTTTTTATTTAATGCATGTTTTTTTTAAATATCCTTGTTTTTGTTCCTGTTTCTGTATTTATGTTTGAATACATAATAATCATGGAGAAGGGCCACACGAGTGCTTACTTAAACTCATATATTATTAATTGCATGAGGATCTAGTTTCAAACGGGCCAAAGCCACATAGGCTTTTCTGTCGTTTCCATTAACAGGTTTTTTTTCCTAAAGGCGAGGCTCTTGAGGGAAGGTAGAAAAAATCATACTTATAACGTATAATACGTATAACCACAGGGCCAACTACTACGGAATATGATTAACCACTTTTTGTAAATAATATATTTTTCGTATTTTTTAAAAAATAGAAACCAGCGCTCGCACATAGCCCAAAAGTTTTGCTATATTTTAAGCCGAAAGTTATTGTTTAAAAAAAGTGGTTAATTATATTCCGTAGTAGTTGGCAGCTATTCATATAACACATAACTCGAATTCTTCTTCCGTACCGTGTAACAAACTCCAGAAATGTCTGAAAAAAATTAACCGCTTAAACAACCTCAATGACAAAATTCTGTCTTTTAGAAATGCACAAGTAAGAATAATAAGAGGGAAAGACGCATTTGCTTCAGTAAAAACTTGAAAAAAATCTCCCCAGCGTATTTGGTTTCTAGTCATCTCTGATTTTTCATTGATTCATCGATTGATTTTGCATCATTGAGAAAAATGAATGATACATAATGAAATGTATTAGTTTAATTTCAAAATAAAAGGAATAAAAAGAAAGAATTGAGAAACGGAATTAATGCTCTTTTTATTAAGGCCAAAGGAAGAATTTCGTAAGATTTTTACGATAATTACTCATTTCCAAGTCCTTTAATCCATGTATACTAGAGAAGTTTTCGAAGAAACAAACGATAAAATTAACTATAATTCTCTGATATTTGACCAAGACTTTTTGTTGATTATGTTTCAAAAATTTTTAATTGTTTAGCCATTAATGTTACTGTCGCAAATTATTTTTTTAAAGACTTTTTACGAACTACCAAATCTCTTCTCCTTTTACTAAAATTCACAAAAAATAATCATATTTGTGTAATTAAAGTATATGTACATGTGAAAGTGTGAGTGATTATTAGAAAAATTTAGTAAGTTCAATTTTCATGATGTCTTCTAAATTAGAATGGGAATGATGATCATTTGGGTAGAAATGTACTAAGAGAGCAATTTTAAAAAAGCATGGGAGAAATATTAGTTAAAGCCACACACACACTCACACAATAAAAATTCTAATCATTTGAAAATATCAAACTTATTCCGCGATATTTTAAGTGAAAAAAAAAGAAAAGAAACAGATCTTTACGGTATCTTGAGTTCTAATTGTCGCAGAAACAAGCTATTATTATTATTTTATTTTATTCCTTGAATTTTGTAATTTCCTATGCCAATCATCAGGGGCGTAGCCAAGGGAGGGGAGTTAGGGGGGTCAAAACCCCCCATGAGAATTTTTTTGCCATACAATATGTATATTCTTCACTACATTATCACACACACGTATACATATATATGAGTTGTAGTAGTCGTAACCCCCCCCATGAAAAATTTCTGGCTACGCCCCTGCCAATCATTAATTTTTATTTGCTCAAGTGTTTTCTTGAGTCTCAATTGCGTCAGACATTAAATTTCATTGCTCTATGATTAAAACAGAACGAGCTTTTAAATAAGAATAGTATAAATTTTAGCTCCGTTACCAGAAAAATGAATAGGGCAACGCATCGAATGGTAAATTCTAACATCAATCTTTCCCTTTGAAGGATGCCGGTAAATATACTTATCAGTTACGGTCTGTTGACCTCAGAAACTTATAATCACTAAGCTAATTTTCTGATTTATTCTGATTAGTTAGTTTTCTGTCTTTTGTTCGGTAATAATGAAAAAGTCATTTTACAATATACATAGCTTCTAAATTACATCTGACTCATACACTTTCATTTAATTTGTATTTTTACTGGGGGCCAAGGCCCCCTAGACTCGCTACGCTCGTTTTTCGTATGAATCATTCGCCCCCTAATAAAGCTTATTCGTAAAAAAGGTATAATTTCAACAAACAAAACCCAAAGGTTGGATCAGATAGAATGTTACCGAGCTACACATTGCTTGGTTTTTGCATGTTGCTTGGAACATAAAAATTTAAACTTCACACTATTTTTAATTATGTGAAACCCATGAAACACCTTGCGTATTAGCCAATTATGGCGAATTTTCATAATTTGGTGACTTGCATATATGTGTAGTTAATAAATAGCTCTAAAAAACAGTACTTCATATGGTACTTACGTATTATCCCGGCGGTCCGACAAGACGAGCGATTTTTTGCCAAGATAAATGCTGGGCACATGAAATTATTAATAGTTTTGCATACGGTTGGCAACATTTTGGCAACTCATTTATCGAAAAAAAATTGTTTGGCGGGAATCACCCCCGGGATAATACGTAAGTACCCTTCATATGTTCTCTTTGTTAAAAACTACGGAACAGCTAGGATAGCTTGTCACCAATGGCGAGTTTTCATTATTTGGCGATTTACACATGCTCACAACCTATAATTACTGCTCATGTAAGGTTACTGAGAAAACCGTTATCCATATTTTCATATACATAATCCTTTGCAAATTGGCGTACTTAGAACCACGAATTATATCATCTCGCCGCATTGACAAATATCCAAAGTGTACTATAACTGCTATAATGACATAATTAATGCCGCCAAATATTTCCACTGGTAGCAAATACTCTAGCTGGACCGAACCGGCTTTAAAATAATCTGCATGTTAATTATTTTTCATTTTCAAGATACTGAGTTCTACCATTTTTGAACTTTTTTTTTAACTGGTTAGATTCACCCTTCTTGGAAAGATACCATTTTGCCAGATCGTACCTAATGACAAGATGTCGCTTTTAAAATCAGTTAGCATTAGTTATTCTGTTTTGGAAAAACGAATAATCACTAATTCTAAACTCTTGTTGTCTAAGCGAACATGCTATTTGAAAATTGTCAACTTTGTGTAACACACTTTGAGTTATTTATTTCATATACTTTTTAATTTAGCGTAAAATGGGTGCAATTCTACTTCATGTTTGTCAATTTCATTATACAACTTGGAATTGCTTTGTAGCAAAGAAATGAATTTTTATATTTAACATACTAGAAAGCAAGTACCTTGCAATTCATATTCTAATTGAAGATAGTGGATTCATTTTAAACTAGATCTAGAGTAAAAATTAATACTTTTTTGGCGCAAAAAAAACAGCTTTATAAATATATTTCTTGTAAATTGCGAGCACTTAGAGCAGATTTTCCCACCTTTTACAAACTATTTCGCGGAGAGCGTCATCTTTAAAAAAAAAAAAAAACTATGCATAAATAGGTTCCCAAAAATACAGGTTGTCTGAAATTAAACGACCCTACTTTAAAGTTGTCTGCAGACGAAACTATGGTTGAGAAAATTAGGGAATTTTTCGTAATACATAATGAAGGTATGGCAATTTGTTTCAGGGTATAAAAAATAATTGATACAAATGTTCGCCCTCAGGGGCCACCATTTCTTAATGAATTGCACATTTTACATACATTCATGATAGTTTACAAATATTATTACAACAAATCATGCTCATTATGACGGCCATCCTTGTTAGCTACCATCTGGAAACATGAGATAGCATGTACCCCAGCTGACGGTAGTGTGTTCAGGGAAATTTTACGAACATGTGAAATGCTGTTTTTAAAATCAGGCAAAGTTCTTGGATTATCACGAGTTAGAGAATGTTTCAAACTCCCCCAAAGCCAAAAGTCGACTGGATTGAGGTCTCGGGACCACGGAGGCCAAGAAACGCCCCCTGGTAGCAAATATTTGAACTAATTATTTTATTTTTTCAAACAAATCCCCATACCTACCTCCCCATTACGTCCTACACAAAATTTCATAACTTGATCAAGAATAGTTTCGTCTGTAGACAATTTTAAAATAGGGCCGTTTAATTTCGTACAACCTGTACTTAAATTTCAAATTAGAATCTATATTTAGTATGTCCTTTTTTGACGTATGCAAGTATTTAGATTTATGTTTATAGAAAATAGGTAAAAGTTTTGAACTTAGGAAAATTATAATTTTTATTTTTTCCGAATCGAAGTCGGACCACTGACTAGTGGTTGGGAAGTACTAGTTTAAAGGTTACCAGTATAGATTGATTGCAACACATTAATTTGATTTTTATAATATACACTAGCTGCGTGCCCGTTCTTCGCACGGTAGGAAACGAAAATTTTCCTTACATGTGTAATTCGAAATTATTCGTGATGTGGAATTTAAAAAAAAAAAAAAAAAAGAGCAAAATTTTTTGACTCTTAATGTAAAGTTTGTGTCATGAGTACTAACCTGATCATTGCAGTATAATGACTCAAAAAACTACGTCAGTGTCATTCACTATCAAAAAAGTGGAAAGCTTAATGGTTTGCAGAGAACTCCTGGCTTTCAAAATGTCTTATTTCTACATCATACTGTTTTTTAGGCTCAAGTTGTAGCATTAAATACCTAAGACACTACATGAAATGGAGCACCATTTATTTCTTTCCGAAAATGTACCATATAAGGAAAGTATTGCAATCATGAAAAAAATTCGACTTTGAGATTTTGGTGTATTTACACGTTTTGAGGTCTTCTGAATTCATTTATGCTATTTTCAAGAGATGTTTTTAAAATAGCTGCGCACCGGCTCTTCATACGGGAAGAAGGGAATATTTTACTACTAAAATCATATCTGCATGTGACAAAACAGAATTTCATTTTTAAAAAAGTTCAAGTAATCCCCTCTGTTGAAATGACTGCGGGATATATTAACGCAAATTAGAATTACTTTTCGTTTAGTTGGTTGTAAGACAACCGTTGAAAAAGGATAAACACTTTTAATTTCATGAAATATTTATTAACGTGGTACATTGCGATTTATTCATACTATCTTTACAAATCTAATAATACTACCTATTACGTACATTAATACTATCTATACTCGCTTCTCCCTCTTCAAGGCTCCCTTAAAAGAAACAGCTTAGATTATTTGGCCTCAATGGGATCTTTTGATTCTGTGGCGATTCTTTGCAATTTACGCATTAGCATAAATAATAATCATTTCACATAATGGTTGCCATTAAGGAAACTCTCTATATATATTTAATTTATACATAGTTTTATAAGATTGGCGTATTTAGCGCCGTAAACCATTTCATCTTACTGTGGGGAGAAAATATCCAAGGGGTGCCATTTTAAATATCCAATAGCGATATCTTTTATATCCTCCATAGTCCTGTCTCCTGAAAAACATCAAACTGTGTAATCTCGAGGAGCTACTTATTCCCATTTTAATTGTGACAGGGCGTTAGAGTTGCAGAGTTTACAAATTTCACAATTTTTTTTTAATTTATGACGTCACTGTTTGACTGCCGTAAAGGATACCCCGGTAGATTAATTTCGGAGTTACTTTCGATATTTCGCATAATTGTTTTCAAACGGTATCATTAAAACTTTGCGTGACCTTTATGGAGGAACGTAATTCAACGTTAAAATAAAACTATACTCGCAACCTGCATGCGTATGTTAGGCAACGCCTGCGCTAAATTAAATGCCAAAAATAAAAATAATAAATAGAAAAAATTTAATATATCGCGCTTTGAAACGAACTTTGTAACTTTTAAAATGAACATTTTCAGCGCCGTGAAAACATTTCAAATTTTAAATAATCACCGGATTAAAATACCACTTCTAATAATAATAATCGTGAATTTCTTAGTTTATTTCTACAGTAAATTTTAATCAAAATATCGTCTCCCTGTGTTGAAAATAGAGCTGGAATAAATGAGTTAAAATTATGGCGTAATTTTTAGGTATCTTAAAGCATTTGACGTCATAGATCCTCACTTGCGAATTGAAATTCTGATATCCCATTTAAAAACTCGATTGGTTGAAAAAACCCTTTTTTCTAATCCTTTCTGTGGCAACAGCCGAACATAAATTCTCGTGCCGTGATCGCAATGTAATGAATGGCGTAAGATCGCGTTGATGCTATTAAATTCTAAACATTAGGCTGCATTAAAATTCGTAAAAAATCATCTAATTTACATAATTTTTTCGTTTTTATTTTAAAAGAGGGAGAAAAGAATGTTTCACGATTTGTCAAAATATCTAAAAGTTATGACGGATAGAATTCAAGATGCGACAGTTTTAAAATTATTTTACGAAAAAAAATCGCGAAGCAGATGTTTAGTAAAAAAATTCCTAAAAATCGGTAAATCAGGTTAAGTATTCAGAACAAACTGTTTTTAAAAGAAAATGTTCTCCTCTATCCGATGATACAAATGCCGTTTTGCTGCGAGCGTAATTTCCGCCGTTATTACGAATTAGGTGAGAAAAAATGCCAAAAATCGCATAAAACATAAAATTAAAAAAAAATCTAGGTCGAATTTTGAAAAAATCGCTTCGAGGTGCACAACTACATATTTACATCTTCCCGAATACCAAATTTGGTGTTTCTAGGTGTAGCCGTTTGTCCGTAACGCTGCAGACAGACACACACACACACACACACACACACACAGACACCTTCTTTTATAATAAGTAGAGATAACAACATCAGATTAAAAGGCGTTCCTTTTTAGATTAGAGTACTTCCAATTTCTAGGACAACGTAATATTTTAATCTGCTGGTGTAACATAATAAAAATAGGACATGTACATTTTACTCACATTTTCAACCTAGTAAAATGTTGTTTAAGTCGTACACTCTAAGTAATTTTCTTTTACACGTTTAATCATTTGGCAGAGCCATAAAAACCAAGCGTATCATTAATTGGTTCATTTAATTTTTCAAAAGTACTGTAAATAGTGAAATTTCATTCACTGTTCAACCTTCTAACATCATATGGCAAAAGCTTACAGCTAATTACAACTAAAGAAAGCTGTAAAAGTATTTCCGTGAGCTTCTGATGAGTTTCCGTGAGCTTCTGATGAGCTTCCGTGAGCAGCCTTTTGGTCTAGTGGCTAGCAAATGGCAATATTTAAGTAGTAACCCCGGGTTCTCTTTTCACTTTTGACACACACGCATTTAAAAGCTTTCTAAAAATCTAACTCTTGTGGTGCCTGTTGGTAAAATGTGGCGTCTAAGGGATTGAAATTTTTAGAATATTTGCTATATGATGGTTCAGTATTTTAACAATGTGTTGTTCAATGTTTCCAATTTCATGATTTAAATTTTTTCCACTTCATGATTCGACATATAAGTTTGCGGTTAATCTTAAGTACCAACTTTTGGAACAAAGTTTCGCCATCTTACAAAGATAATTTTTTCAGTAAGTTTACTTATTACAGTGCATCCCTTAATACAAATTTACGAATTAATCAAAATCTTTCAAAGGAAAAGAAGAAACAGCTTTTATTATCAAAACTTTAGCTCATTTTTATAGTAAAACTAGCTGAAGTACCCGTCCTTGACGGGTTAGTGAATGCAAATTTCCAAAAAGCAACAACTTTCGTCAGTATTGTAGGAGTACACAGAATGGATGTAGTATGTTGCCAAAGTAAAGAAAGCGAAGTTATAATTTTTATGTATTGTTAAAATATTACAGGTTAGAGAGTAACTAAGTAATATCATTTCATTCGCTTTAGTCGTAATTATGTGATGCGCGAACGAATATTTACGCATATTGAAATAATTTTTGCAAAATCTCAAAATCTAATCAACATTTTCGAAAAATTGGAAGCCTAGAATTTAAGTAGAGTGACAACCTATCCTGTCACCCAATTTCGTTTCATTCCCTGCAGTCTTTATTTTGTTATGCTGGAACAAAATTTCAGCATTTTAAAACGATTTTCGCAAAATCTCAAAATGTAATCAAAATATTTTAAATATTCAACGCCTATAAACTAAGATTAGCAACTACCTATCATATCACTAAATTTCGTATCATTCGTATTAGTCGTTATTACGTGGTGTTTGAAGAAATATAAACGCATTTTGAGAGAATTTTCACAAAATCTCAAAATCTAATAAAAATGTTTAAAAAATTGGACACCTACAGTTTATGTTGAGCAACCATCTATCATGTGACCAAATTTCATATCATTCGCTTCAGTCGTTATTACGTAATGCGGGAACAAAGATTCACTCAGTTTTAAACGATTTTCGCAAAATCTCGAAATCTGATCAATTTTCTTTTTAATTAAATGCTTATAGTTTAAGGTGAGTGACCACCTATCATTTCACCAACTATCATTTTTTCATCTTTGCAGTTATTACGTGATGTGCGAACACAAATTTACGCAGTTTGAAAGGATTTTTGCAAAATCTCAAAATCCAATCAAAAGATTTTTTAAAATTCGACGCCTATGTTTTAAGTTGAGTGACCACCTACCATGACACCTAATTTCATATCATTCGCTTCAGTCGTTTTTACGTGATGCTTGAACACAATTTTACGCAGTTTGAAAAGATTTTCGCAAAATCTGAAAATCTAATCAAGATTTTTTAAAAATTCGACGCCTATGTTTTAAGTTGAGTGATCACCTATCATGACACCGAATTTCATATTATTCGCTTCAGTAGTTTTTACGTGATGCTTAAACAAAAAAAGCGTCACGGACAGAATGACAGAACGACAGAATGACAGACAGACAAACTTTTTTTTGAGGGTCGCATCGGATTCCCGGGTGCTTGAAACGGATAGAAATCGCAAAATTTTTGAATTCCAAGAAATGTACAGACAAAAGTCTAATATTATTTATATAGATAGATAAGTCCAAAAATGAAAATAGCGAATGTAAAATACACGACAAAGAGAGCTTGCATCGTAAGTAGTTTCACGTACATTTTAAATAGTTCCGAATAAGAAAATGATATACCTTGAAGTACTGTAACCCCAGAATCCTTTCTGTCTAAAAAAAAAAAAAAGAAAATGATAGCGAATATTACTTTATGCAAGAATAATCACGGCATTTAAAAAATCCTAATTAAAACCCAAGTTTCTCAAATTAAAGAGGTTCACTTTAGAGTGCATTTTATGTTACATGCTTGTTGTTTAATTGTCAAAAATTTTAATTGAAGATCTGTGACGAATTATCCATTTTTAATTATTTACATATTGTATTATTTGACATAAACACGTGTTTTACAGTGAAAAAGTACGGCAATTCTTCTATCACAATATTTTGCTAAAGCTTACAAATCTTTAATGAGTAGAACAACAAATACACATATGTATCAATGAACACTGATAAAAGCATTTTTTGTTTATTTGGATGACAACATACTGTCAAGGCAGATGTGTTTTGTCTTTATTAGAGATAATTAATGTTAACATAAAATTTCCTCAAGTAAAACACGAGACAGCTTTTAAAAAAAATGTCTTAATTAGCTATCAGTTTATCTTCCGAGAAAAATTGTCCAGAATTTAAAAACGCGCTGCATTTTCTTCCGCTAAAAGTTCATCGCAATTACTGGAAGTTAATAGCATTCATTCATGGTATTATTTTCAAAACAGATAGTTTCCCGCTTTTATTTTTGGAGCATTCTTACTCCAGATAGTTTATAACAATAGAAGTACTTCAACTTCTGACCCCCAAGAGAAACAAATAAGTGTTTCCATGAAAGGAAATTAGCAATTCGGGAAATTAGGGGTAATTTTTCCCTTTTGAAGTGCAGGCATTGGTGCATAAAGTAAAAATGTGAACTGTTATATGATGTGGAAATTTCTTCAGATCTTAAATCTGTTGCACTTCTATTGAACAAGCAGCTATCAACTCTAAAAGAAGGAATTTTTTCTCTTAGAAAAGAGTAAAATAAATAAAGAAATGTTGTGGGTTTCATTTAGTATTTTCGGGGCATTCGTCAGAACATGAAGGAATGTTGTAATGCTTGCAATTTATTTCCAGATCTTACATTTTTTCTTCATTCTCAGATATTACAAATCACTGAAAAGCTAAAGAATATTTTCTTAAAAGCGTAGAAAGTTATTGTTTCAAAAAATAAAACTGGCAGAACCTTTGAACGTGCTTGGTGCATTAATTATAAAAAGAACTTGGTCATTTTATAGCGATAACTCTTTCCCTGTATAGTAACTGTTTTCTTATACCAGTAAAATTTTTCACCTCTCTCTTTGTAGAAGGTTGCAAAAGAAAGACTGTTTTCTCAAAATTTAAGATGAATAAAAACATGGGCATTTAACATTCAAAATAAGTATTTTTATCAGCAGCTATTTCCGAAATGATAATTTTCCTTACGGTAATCATTTTTCTCCGAAATATGAAATGTATCTCTTTATCTTTAATTACATAAATTTGAAAATGGTATAAAGATGATGTATTACTCCAGAGAAGGTTTATCTGAAGAGTGATCTGTTCAAATGTAGCTAATAATTTTCAAGGCAATTTTTAATAAAATAAAGTAATCTCAATTATTTCTCAACATATCTCAGTAAGATGATATACAATTTTCAACTTTCAAAAAAGCGATATTTTAAAAATATAGTAGCTATTTTAGTTGTAATGGTATTATTTAGTTTAGTTGTACTATTTTTTGTTGTAATTATCTTTTTCATTTCAATTTTTTTAATATAAGGACACTTTCGATAGATTATTTCATCTTACAGCTATATTCAAAGAAACTTTCCCTGTTTAACCCCGCAGTCGCCCAGTCAGTTTAAGCTCAGTCCCCATGAAAACATCGAAAATAAAGCACCACCGACATTAGTCAGCACTTGAGAGGGTCAAAACTTCACACGGCTGGGCTGCAGAATGATTTTTATGCAGATTTTTATGCAGAATGATTTTAAAAGAAATCATCCCTTGTTCAAGAATTTGACATCAGAAATTTATCTATTATTTCTGTTATCAGTAAAAATCGAAGAAAGTCGCAAAAATATCCAGGCACAAATGGGTTAAGAAGAATAAGATTCTATACATGAAATCGGGGAAATATGACTTACACTCTAGTACTTTCTGAGAGGACGTAGCCCAGCAAACACACACAGGTTCTCTGAACGTCTATTAACGTTCAAAAAACGTCTTCTGAACGTTAATAGACGTTCAGAAAACCTATGTATGTTTGCTGGGAGATCACTTATGTGTAGGTGATCTAACCCATTAACGCCCATCGTTCTATTTTTAGGACCGTCGCAGAAAGTGTAAGTCACAAAAATATTCAAGCATTCTTTTTTTTCCTATTTTCATTTCTCGAGTTAAAAATCTGATTTCGTCAAAATACTCAGCAACAACAAAGTAAAATGGTAATATTTCATTATTATTTTTTAGAAAAAATGCATCGTTCATACTCCACAAATGTCGGGATTTTATTTATCACTTCCGGTATCAACATGAATTGGAGAATGTGCTGAAAAAAGTCGGGCGCTAATGGGTTAAGCAATAGAGCGGGTCAGAAAAACACTTTTTCCGAAGTTTGTTTTGTAATACCACCAAAAACTTGTCAATTGGGATAGAAATAACGCCTGCAAAGTTTGAATGTTGTTACTCTATATTTTGAGGTGCCCACCGCCACTTAAAAGTCCCTTAAGGGCCATTTTTGGCGTTCAGTGTATGATTTTGTCCTCAGCAATTTTTCCCCTGGTAAACGCATTGTAGCGCATTTTAATTGACTATATAGAGTTGCTTAACCCATTAGTGCCCGACTTTTTTCAGTACATTCTCAAATTCATGTTGATGCCAGAAGTGATAAATAAATTTCCAGCAATTGTGGGGCATGAACGATGCATTTTTTTCTAAAAATATTAATAAAATAATGAAATATTACCATTTTACTTTGTTGTTGCTGAGTATTTTGAGGAAATCAATTTTTTTTTTTAATTCCAGAAATGAAAATCGAGAAAAAATGAATGCTTCTATATTTTTGCAACTTAACTTTTTGCGACCGTCATAAAAAATAGGACGATGGGCGTTAATGGGTTAAAGTGTGAAAAAGTACCACAGTTTTCAAATGTGATCTTCAGATGCCCACCAACTGCTTAATTTAGAGTAAAAAGAAAAGAAAAACGCTATTTTCGTTCGGAGTTTTTTGTGGTTTTCTCTGAAACTAAGCGTAAATAGGGGTTAGGACTCCTTAGAAAGGCCCCCCACGGAGGCTACCACCCCTTGTGTTTTCCTTCTGGCGTGGATTTACAAGAGGGCTTCAGGTCAAGCACACAAATCCGAAATACATGTTTCACAAACAAACAAAATCTAGTTTACTGATGCAAACTGTGTTTGTTGAAATTTCCGATCTGATTTTCTTTCTCTGCGAAGTTTCGATCTGCCAATGAAATCAACTTCCAATCCTATTCCTACATCTTCCATCACAGCAGAAGCAATCAATGCAACAGTTCGATCAGACACCCCAGTTCTGTCTCACGCTGTTGCAAGGCACTGTATTTTACTTTCTTGTGTGCTTGTGCAGATGTTGATGAAGTGGATGGGCATGAGAAATCTGTGTCATAATTGTCAGGTTTAGGTATGCCAGAAGAAGAACATTCGTGAGTGTCAGCCAGTACCCTCAGAAGTTGAATTATTTGAAGTTTGGCGAACTGTTATATATCTCTCTGTATCTCCTTCCTTTCATCGTAATTTTTTTCTGGTTTTTTGTCAATTTTTCCAATGTACGTACATTTTACTATCTGCTCTCTCATCCAGTAGAAATGCGTGCTCACGTTTGGGAACTTTCCTGTCTATTGAACATACACATTTGCTCAAGTCTGTGCACTTACATGCTGCTATATCGAATAATGCTTCAATTTTTATTTAAAATGTAGGATACCATGGAAGGACTTTTTAACCCATTAATGCTCAGCTATCTATTTTTAGACGGTCTCAAAAAATATAAGTCGCAAAAACATGTAAGATATCTTTTATTTTTCTATTTTCATTTCTCGGAAGAAAAACTGATTTCCACAAAATACTCAGCCATAACAAAGTAAAATAGTAATCTTTTTTTTTCTTTATTAATATTTTAGAAAAAGAAATACATTCTTCATACCTGACAAATGTCAGAAACTTATCACTTCTGGCATCAACATAAATTAAAGAATATGCTGAAAAATTCGAACGCTAATACGTCAAGGGCATTAGCTATTTACAGAGACATATTAACCCTTAACTGGAAACAGCACTCCGAGACTGCTGTGTCTAAGTAGCTACCTCCTACATTTTCAAAGCCTAACTTTTTGCTGTAAAATTAAAAGTTGGTCATATTCATGCATTACCACTAAAGAAAGAAGGTTTACTTCCATTATTTAGTAATTTATTTAGAGTTTTGTTAACATTTTTTATTTACTTTCCGGTTAAGGGTTGGGTTATACATTTAATCCATTAAGTTACCCGTTTTATCCCATTGCCAAATGACCACTGGAGAAAATTAACATCAAACACCAGCTCATTTTCTTGTAGTTATGACCGTATTATTGTACTATGCCATTGTGTGCGGAAAATTATTCCAACAACTGTAAATGTGGTATCTGATGAACATATTATGGTTTTACAGCAAATTATTCTGTGTTGGATCAAAACTATTTCAAGTATTCATTCTATTTTTTCCAAATGTAAAACTGTAACCTTCTTATATGTAGTTTATAGAAATTATAAGGTCACACAACTTCCTAATGGTACAGACAAAATAAAACTGATTTCGTTTCGTAAAGGTGTGTGTTTTTAAATAATACAACGGTTTTTTTAAATGTCCATTTTAGCGTAACTGCTTGATTTTTTTTAAATACACAGATGCTGTTAATTCATGTTTCTTCAAATATTTTAATATTAACTAAATAAGGTGAACATTTAACGAAGCCATAATTTTTTAACATTAAACGCGAAAACAAGCAAACAATCACGAGCAGCAATATACTGGGTGTCCAGCCTTAATGTGACCCAATAGCTAATTTCCGAACCGTTCGGTTTAGATATGCACTTCCAGTTTGAAAAATGTTTTTAAAAAGGTAAAGAATGTTTTTGCGTGCTTTTCAAACCAAAAAATCCATTTAGAAAAAAATTGCAAAAATTAAATTTTTATACGGTCCCCAGGTCCTATCACTTATATTTAGGAAAAGATGCAGTACACAAAAACAAAGTAAACACAAAAAGTTTCATTTTATTACGATAAAAACTGTCCGAGTTATGGAACTTTGAAAATCATACATTTCATCCAATTTGCTCTGCCATTTTCAAGACGGTCCCTTAGTAGCTTCTTGAAAACGGCCGAGAAAATGGATGAAATATATGATTTTGAAAGTTCCATAACTCGCTATGTAACTTTTTGTGTTTACTTTGTTTTTGTGTACTGCATCTTTTCCTAAATATGTTATAGGACCTAGGGACCGTATAAAAATTTAATTTTTGTAATTTTTTTCTAAATGGGTTTTTTGGTTCGAAAAGCACGTAAAAACATTCATTACCTCTTTTAAAACATTTTTCAAACTGGAAGTGCATATCTAAACCGAACAGTTCGGGAATTAGCCATTAGGTCACATTAAAGCTGGACACCCTGTATATAGTCTATGAATCGTATTTATGGAAAGTTTTAATGAGACTACTTTTTTTCTTATCTACTCCTGTTTTTTTTATCAGCCAGGTTTAGTTTTAGCAATTGAAATAATATGTACTGAAAAACATCCCTTCATAAACAATTTGCCCTAATTTTCATGCAGGCAAAAATAGATTATATTTACCACAACAAGTTTCTTATATTAAAATTTTTCACTGGTGGGCACTGAATGTAGTGGTTATTCTTTTAAACTAAGTAAATGTCATAAAATCCTCTCAAGAACATCTCATGAAAGCTGTTAGTGTCGAAATTTTATCATAAATAGCTCTCAAACGATACATTTTCGGTCAATTGAGATTACTTTAAAAACTACTTTATAGGAACATTAAATTAATTTTCGTATATTTTTATTTGCAATGATTGTACATTAATTACCGTAAAATGTTGCCTTTAAACATTTAAGCATTTAAACATGTGTATCTTTTGCATAATTAATGTTTTAAAGTCTCTATAATAATATGGTTTCTGTTGCATATGCACTAAGCATAAGTATGAACTATGTATCTTTTCAAAAGAATGCTTTTATTCTAGCACATACTTTGCCAGACAATTAGTAATTAAACATCAACCATATTTTTAATACCCTGATCTAACTTTCATCAAAGTAATCATTCAAAAGCTCTAATTGCACTTTAAAAGCTTAAAAATAACAAAATATTTTCGTTACTAATGTAACGGACCAATCGCAACAAATTAAATCGAGTGAACCTTCGAAAATATTTAAAAATATGGTATCTTATAGAGGTTTAAGTTTGATTGAACGTAAATTTAATTTTACAAAAGTTAATGGGAATATCAGAAAATTCAGCAAGAATCATACATTGACTAACATCGCTTAAATGATATAGCGTAATCTAACAGAATTTATCGAAAATGCGTTTTATGTTCCATTTTTAAAGGATATCATTTCACCTTGCGATATGAGTATGAAATATTGAAAAAAATTTATACCGAAATTCTGGCTCTAGAATATTAATGTTCTAAGTGCGTTAAAGTATTAAAGTACTTTGGAAGAGTGCTTTTTCTCTGAAAATCGCTTTACATTTCTCAAAACAAAATTAGACTGCAGCTTGTGTATGCAAATATGAAAGTAAACAAATCTGTAAAATCAACTTATTACTCAACTGACCGTATCTCATATGGATTACTGTGCATTTGTACTTTTAAAATAAGCTCTTTATAAGCGGCATCCCAAAACATTGGGTGGACTCTGGAAGATTGTGAACGAGGAGTGGAACAATATCAGCCTTGATGTTTTAAGAAAAGGACTTTTATCTTGGAAATCAAGCTGTCATATGATAGTTCAAAGAAAGGGCTATCAGATTGAACACATTAGAAAATAAAATTCTCATTTTTATTTCTATATATATCTTTGCAAAATCGTTACAAAAATGTGTGGACACCCTCTGTATGAAAGACAGGTATTTATCTTTGTAATGCCAGATTCAGCGGCCCACTGGAGGTATGACCTCTACAAAGGCCGCAGATCCTGTTCGTTTCATTATGGAGTCACTTATTAGGCAGACCAGTGTGGCCCGCTGTAAGTGGTCTCTTAATTTTGAACCAATTCCAGACGAGAGACCTAGCAAATGAAATACGCTCCTCCTGAGGGCCTGTTGAACGTGGCGTGGATGAGGATACTGGAGCCAGGAACCGATTTTACGTGTACCAGCTCTCATTAGCGTAAGAGAAGTCGGGGAACAATGAAACATGCTGTCTAAAACCTGTAGGATTTGTCACCGAAAGTTGAAACTCAGACACCTATTACACAAATGCATGTTCCAGTTACTGATCTGATTTTGAGACAATCGCATTTTTACAACAAGAGATATAGAGAATTATTGGATTTTCACCATTGAAAATATATTTCGTTACTAAAAATATTTTTGTTTCACCTCCACGTTTTCATATGTATAATTATTTATTTTTCAAATATTGTCATCACTATGGTGGGGTCCTCATACTTTTAAAGCCAGAATTAAAAAAAAATAAGCAGTTGGAAATGGTAAAAATTTATTTAGTTATTACAATTTTCTGTACGTAAACGACTAGCCCACACGTTTGACCTCGGAATTTCGCGATAATTTAAGCCAAATATTTCTGGTTTGAAAAAGTAATAAATTATATTCCGTATCAGTTGGCAACACTGAGATAGTGACAATCGAGACTATCTTTCAATAAACAATCCAAACAGTACAGATTATCATATATTCTCACGTAAAATGTATGACACTAGTGGTATCGCTCTAAATGATTATGTTTTTATCAAGGAAGGTGAACTTAAATGTAAAGAAATGTACTCTGTCTGGGATATAATAAATTAAATCAAATGGAATGCGAAGTTCTGTACGTAAAACGACTAAGTCGAAGCTTCAAATTTGTGCGTTCTTCGGAAATATAAATTTTTGAAAAAACTCAAATTTTATAAAAACTACCATCATCTGTTCTTTAGCAGACATTTTAACTTTTGAGTTTGGTTTAAGTAAATTTAATATAAAAAGAAAAACTATAGAGTAACCTCAAATGAACGTATTATGTTTTTATCTCAAGCTATGCCAGTATAATTAATTTTTTTCCGTTTAAATTTTATATTTATGACGATTAGTGTTTATTATTAATGTACATAAAACTTATATGCTGAAATTTGAATTTTGAGTCCTATTATTGGAGTGTTTGTGAAATGTTATTAATTGTTTCACTGTACCTCGGGTATATGGAGTACAATGAAACACCAACAGACATTTACCTTTTGTAATTTTTTAAATAGGAAAAAGCTATTTAAAAACTCATAAAAATTCATTTAGATGGGAAAAAGAATAGGTTAAAAATATACATTAACTTTATTTTCGTACACGCGAATTTGTGGAAAAGAAAAAAAAGTAAATTTTGTTTCATTGTACCCAAACTTCTCCTACACGGTTCCACAGCAGCCCGGACTAGAGAGGTTTTCACCCTCCAAAGCACTGACCATTTAGCATATCTAGATTTTTTTTTTTCACAATTAACATAGTATAAAATCATCCACTATTATTATTTTAGATACATTTTTCTACCTCTCGTCCTTCAATCTCGTTTTGCTTCCTGATTGGATTGCCAGAAACAAATACTTGAATTTGCTCTCATATATGATTAACACGGTAGAATTCTTCCTGTTCGTTCTCTCTCACACAACTTTTCATTAAACGTTACCAAAATTGTTCTGTGTTTTTCTTCTTTTTATTAAAATATAAAAAGTGTGATAGATGTTTGTTATGTTTTGCATACAAACTTGGTTGATTATTTTTCATCTTGTTTTGTTGCACTAATCCGTTATCAAATATGCGATCTTTATCTTTTAGGGAAAAAGAATAAAAACTTCTAATGACTTAATGGAGTAACACTGAAAAAAAGCCTTGTTCTTAAAGTATTTACCGAAATAACGCAAAATTCAAAATTTTTGGATGCAACATTTTTCTATTGGATTAATTATTATCGTCATTTGCATGTATAAAAAAGCTAATGTAAATCAAACAATGGCAAATATATTATATATAAATATTACTTATTTAAAAATAACTATCGCATAAATTGTTATTTATTCTTACCAATAAATATCATCAGTAGTGTCTTTGTCAGGAGTTCACTTCTGACAAAGAATTTACTTGCACAGTTGCATGTATACTTTCATGTGTAAAAGTTATACTTCTGTTATCTATACATAAAAAGAAGGAAAGTCTTTATTTTTCTTGCTGAGAATCCCCATTGATTTATACTAGAATAATGTAACCGACAACAGTAATAGAATATTTGTATAAGTATCTCTCAGTACAGAAATGTTATTTATGAAGCCTCTGGCAAATGTATTTGGAATAATAAAATTATCATAAGCTATGGGACTTCATATTCTCAAGAAGAAAGTCGATCACTAGCAATTACTTAGAGTATTCCAGAAAATGTACATATTAGTTCCAGTAAATATTTAAAAAAATTATACATAAAATATTGACAAGAAAACTTTCTAATTTGAAACTTCTCTACATTTTCGTGTACAAGAACTTTTATATTCCTCTATATGTTTCTTTCTATATCTGGTAAGTTTCTTCTAGATCCAAGTCATACATTTGAAAAATCTTTTTCTGCTTTCTACTAAAGAATGTTTCAGTTAGTGCTATACAAGTACGTTCGATCGTTGTGTGGAATCTTTTAATGATCTATCGAAAAATAGAATACAAATTATATAATTACGTGATCAGAGTTAGATTAACGTTACAGATCATGAACATTCATGCTATATCATTCAGATAACACGGTGAAAGAGAATTTGCATTCATTATTAAATGAATTCGATTACTCAGATCGATTTTTATAAAAATTCCCGTTTTAAATATCCATACAAATTTCTCGAGTTTTTTCAGATGAAACGGTTATTTCAAAATCCGCACGTCATAATTTTTCCAAACAGAATTAAATACAGATTTTTAAAACACTTTTCATATCAGTAGTAATACAATAAAAGTTCTGCAAACTTATAAGCCTCATCTATTTATTAACCCCAAGTAAGTTACTGAAAATTCACTTGTTTGTGTATTGCTCAGTTTAAATTGAATCTCGAAAATCCGCGATTTGAGTGGTTTTTAAAATGACAGATTCAATTAAATGGGACCATAAAATAAATAAAAACTTTGTATAAAAAACGCACATAAAAAGACACATATGACAATATACGATCGTTTCGATTGAAAATTCCTTCAGTCTTCATCAGTCAAAGCCCTTCGTCTCACAAACCAGTATTTTGGGTGTTTTTTCCCGCTTTATGGGACTATGTTTATTAGGGTGACGCAAAAAAAATCGACTATTTTCTTTTTTTGAGAGTCGAGTGAAAAAAATGTTAGTTTTTGATGTTTTAAGAGACCCCTCCAAAGGACAACTCAAAAAAATTTGTAAGAGGACGCTCCAAATTTTTTTGCATTTCAAAAATCGTCAAAAATGGAATTTTTTTGTTTTTTTAATTTTTTTTTCGTTACGGTATAATTTTATAAACCAAAAAGAAAAAAAGAAAAAAAGAAAAAAAGTTTCTGAAAGTTTGAGTTCAAAATTTAAATTTTGAAAGGTCGCTCACAATTTTTTTTAATTTGTGATTTATAGGTGCTGTCCTCTGAAATTAATCTGAGTTGGAATTGTAATGTTTGGATAATTTTCCTTTTTCTGCACAATCTGGCTACTGAATCGAGTAACTGAGATTTGTTTAAATCAAACAGTAAAGCAAAATTTTTCAAAAAATCGGCCCTAATTATAGGACATGAAACATTTGCAATTACGAATAACCATTTAAAATTTCTTCTCAAATTAATATTTAGGGTAATTACTTTATTAACGTGCACCGGGATTTTCCTACCATTCACGGTATAAAAATAATTTGAAGGATGTTTCCCTTTAGTGACTTTGGAAATTGGAGTGCATGATATGTCACTACCACTATCTATCAAAAAAGTGTAACCCAAATTTTCGTCATAAATATGCAATTTGCATTGTTTTAAAGCTGCTACACTGGGTAATTATCCACTTTCGGACTCAGCAGCGGTCGCTCGTTTTTTTTTTTTTTTTTTTTTTTCTGTTGAATGAACATGACTGGCCACATTTAGTAGCTTGCTTAGCAAATTTGGAATGAAAATAACAGAAATCAGAATTACGTTCTGAGCTACGAAAACGTTTGTATCTTGATTGGGATTGGTTTCTAAAAGCATTTTGGCCTTTCCCTCTACAATAAGGTGGTCTAGCACAATTTCTAGATAACTCGGATGTATGGATCTTTAATTCGCCAGTTTGTATTTAACACGCTTTTATTAGTTTCACCAGTATGTTGCTTTGTTTGTTTGTTTGTAAGCGACTCCTTTGAACTCGATTTTGACCCACTTTAAACGGTCGGATTTACTTTAAACTTTGTAGACTTATCAAGGATCGATGACAGTATAAGAATTTGATAAGTTTATCTCATTATCCTGATTAGGATCGTCAAGATTAGTAATTTTCTTAGAGATACTTTGCGTGAGATCGAGAGAGAGATCAAGCGCGCGGTCTACGCATGCGTGCCATTTCGGCACTCGGCTCAGCACAATGGAGTAGAACGTCTCTCGCTATTGGTAACTGTATTCAATGGTATGTTTGGGTAGTTAAGTTTTTGAAATCCAGATGGCAAATCTAAAAATTTTACCTCAATATTGTATATTATTACATGTATGTTTGTGTTTGTTGTAGTCTTTATGAAATTTGTTTGTTGATAGACCTATTTTCTCTTTTTAGTGAGGAAGGTAGCATTTAACTGCAGGTTAATTAATACTTCGGTGCACAGCAGGGACGTAGCCAGAGGGGGGCTGAGGGAGCTGCTCCCCCCCCCAAAATGGGACCCTTTACTTAGCTTATAATTGAACTTTAGCTTTAAATTTGATACCCAGCCCACCCCGAAATAAAATCCTGGCTACACCACTGGTTCATAGTGAAAATAAATTATCTCACAGTTTGTACTTTCCAACTTAGTGTCACTTAGTGTCTTATGAGATATATCGAAAATTAAAAAAATATATAAGTTTCAAATAAATGCAGTTTAGAAAAACTAAAAAACAGGCTTTTATAGCAAATCGAACTAAAAAGTGAAAAATAAATATAGTTTAAAAAAAACCTAAAACACATGCTTTGGTGATAAATTGAACTAACTTAAAAGTAAAAAATAATTCTTAATCTATATAAATAAAATTAGACTTTTGTCTGTACATTACTTGGAATTCAAAAATTTTGCGATTTCTATCCGTTTCAAGCACCCGGGAATCCGATGCGACCCTCAAAAAAAAGTTTGTCTGTTTGTCATTCTGTCGTTCTGTCGTTCTGTCATTCTGTCATTCTGTCCGTGACGCTTTTTCTGTTTAAGCATCACGTAAAAACAGCTGAAGCGAATTATATGAAATTGGATGTCATGAGAGGTGGTCACTCAACTTAAAACATAGGCGTCGAATTTTAAAAAAATCTTGATTAGATTTTCAGATTTTGCGAAAATCGTTTCAAACTGCGTAAATTTGTGTTCAAGCATCACGTAAAAACGACTGAAGCGAATGATATGAAATTGGGTGTCATGATAGGTGGTCACTCAACTTAAAACATAGGCGTGGAATTTTAAAAAAAAATCTTGATTGGATTTTGAGATTTTGCGAAAATTGTTTCAAACTGCGTAAATTTGTGTTCAAGCATCACGTAAAAACGACTGAAGCGAATGATACGAAATTGGGTGTCATGATAGGTGGTCACTCAACTTAAAACATAAGCGTCCAATTTTTAAAAAATCTTGATTGGATTTTGAGATTTTGTGAAAATCCTGTCAAACAGCGTAAATTTGTGTTCGAGCATCACGTAAAACCGACTGAAGCGAATGATATGAAATTGGGTGTCATGATAGGTGGTCACTCAACTTAAAACATAGGCGTCGAATTTTTCAAAATTTTCATTAGATTTTCAGATTTTGCGAAAATCGTTTCAAACTGCGTAAATTTGTGTTCGCACTTCACGTAATAACTGCAAAGGTGAAAAAATGATATTTGGTGAAATGATAGGTGGTCACTCACCTTAAACTATAAGCATCTAATTTTAAAAAATCGATCCGATTTCGAGATTTTGCGAAAATCGTTTAAAACTGAGTGAATCTT
Organism: Cheiracanthium punctorium; assembly: GCA_038373885.1. Lineage (NCBI taxonomy): Eukaryota > Metazoa > Arthropoda > Arachnida > Araneae > Cheiracanthiidae > Cheiracanthium > Cheiracanthium punctorium. The sequence goes on along the minus strand of JAWZYV010020035.1, from coordinate 96,925 downwards.
TGTTCCCGCATTACGTAATAACGACTCAAGCGAATGATATGAAATTTGGTCACATGATAGATGGTTGCTCAACATAAACTATAGGTATCCAATTTTTTAAACATTTTCATTAGATTTTGAGATTTTCTGAAAATTCTCTCAAAATACGTTTATATATCTTCAAACATCACGTAATAACAACTAACACGAATGATACGAAATTTAGTGATATGATAGGTAGTTGCTAATCTTAATTTATAGGCGTTGAATTTTTGAAATATTTTGATTACATTTGGAGATTTTGCGGAAATCGTTTTAAAATGCTGAAATTTTGTTCCAGCATCACGAAATAAAGACTGCAGGGAATGAAGCGAAATTGGGTGACATTATAGGTTTTCACTCAACTTAAATTCTAGGCTTCCAATTTTTCAAAGATGTTGATTAGATTTTGAGATTTTGCGAAAATTATTTCTATATTCGTAAATATTCGTTCGCGCATCACATAATTACGACTAAAGCGAATGAAATGATATTACTTAGTGACTCTCTTAACCTGTAATATTTTAACAATACATAAAAATTATAACTTCGCTTTCTTTACTTTGGCAACATACTCCATCCATTCTGTGTACTCCTACAATGCTGACGAAAGTTCTTGCTTTTTGGAAATTTGCATTCACTAACCCGTCAAGGACGGGTACTTCAGCTAGTATAGAAATAAATTAGTGAACGAAAAATAATATTATTTTGAAAAAAGCATTGGTTGCTTCATATATCAGTTCTTTAGAATATTCGATCGGTACGATTAGTACAAAAATGATACAAAAAATATAACACAAAGCGCCCCATGCTTTTTAGTTAGTTCAATTTATCACTAAAGTGTGTTTTTTAGTTTTTTTTTAAACTATATTTATTTTATCAGGTTGTAACTAAAGTTCTTCGCCACATCTGCTTGAGTCAGCTCATGCGGCACTCAGCGATTGAACTTGTACATCAATTTTATGTGATGCATAGCATGACTAATGGGCATGGCATTAATGTCTTAAATCTTTAGCTAGCTCTCAAGTGGTTAAATACTGATCTTCTTCTAGCAGGTGGCCCTCATCAACATCAGCAGGCCAGCCAGAACGCTCAGTTCCTTGAATGTCATAGGCCCTGTTTTTTAACTTTCATTACCAAACCTTCACAGTGCCATATGATACAACTGTAAAATCTAAATTACACACATAATTCTTTGACATTATGTAGCTGATTTTTGTGCAACAGAACTGGAAGTAAATGATGGTTCCAATCCAGTAACGTGATAGTTCCTTTTCAGACACCTTGTACTTAATGATAACGATATTTTTTAACAACACAGTGTTCTAAAGCAAGTATCTTTCTTTCAAAAGACAAAAATTGTTTGACAAAATATGAGCAAACACACCAATGTGAACTGTTTGCAGACGATATTTGCGGTGGCGAGAAACTTTCGTTACAACCTAATAACTCGAGAATTTCGTTCTGTTCTGGTGGTGTCGTCAAAGCTTTCGAAACAGTATGAGTTGGTAATCGTTCTAGCCAAATGGTTAATAGAAACTCTTCTTTTGCCGTGTCCTGAGCAAATTCAATCATATTGCGAGGCTGCACGGATTGTTTTCTATCAGCTAATGTGAGTTCCGATAGTAGTTTTCTATGCTGTTGGGATTGAGAATCAGAAAATTCTGAAATCCATGTTTCCTTTAATTATTAATATCTGTCCGTGTCTTGTGGTTTCAATATTAAATCTGTGATTGCACTCAAAGTATTTGTATCAATATTCGATAAAACATAATTATTTTTGTGTTGTCACCGGTGATATTTTCTATTGCAAAATTAGCTTCCACCTGAATGAATCAAACCGCTATGTTTATTTTCCATATGGGAGGAATTTTTACAGCAGCTCGAGCAACTCATTCTGAAATTAAATTTTCCCACGTATTTGATACCGCCGTATTTTTATTACCTCAATTTAATGTTATCAATAAACTATATATGAAAACAATAAAATAGTACTTATTAATTTGCGGTGGTCAGATAATACATTAAAAGTGTGATAAATTAATCAGCACACATAGCGTTTGTTTTCTGCTATGAATCTGTTCCGGGCTTCCAGCACGAGTGGGTTGTTTTCATCATGTCAGAATATAGATTGCGCAGTTAGTTTTGCGTAGTCCAGTCATCAGTTGAGGTGCTCGTGCATCCTCAGTAGAAAAAAATTATTTATGATAAATTTTTTGTTGTTGTTTAACAGGATTATGTTTTATTTAATGAAACAACATAAAATTAAAGAATATACCATTTCAGTTGCGTACCAGAGGGGACAGCCAAGATGATCTCTCCAGTGAGTGTTCTGTCCTTTTTATTTTTATCTTGATTTTAGAGCTACCTCGCGTTCAGGGAGCACCCTCCCGTGGCGTTGCACCTTATTGCAAATGAAGCGTAAAATTAAATGTGAAATATCGTTATAAAGTAAGCGCATAAAAGTAATTAAATGTCATTAAACTTGAAATTTACGATCAACTTATCCTAGTTTTCTTAGACGCATGCAAGCATTTAACTAGTCAACATCTTTGGAAGAAAATTGTGTTTTAGATTGCTTTTGGTTCCATTCTGATCGAGACCAATGTTCGCATGTCAAATCAATGGGTTAAACGACTACGTGGTTGTAAGATACAACCGCGGTTACGAACGAAAACAGTATCCAAAATGGCTAAAAGCAACGACACTCGGAAATGAAAATAGTGAAAATCACTCCTAAAGGTTAAAATAAGGGCCAAACTATACTCTCTCTGGAGGCGTGATATTCAGTCTCTTAGGGAACAAAAAATGACTCATTTGAAATTACTCATTTCAGAAAGACATATTTGCTTTATCTTTATATAAATTTCTAGCATTTTACTCAACAAAAATTTGAATGTTTCATTCCTTGAGAATCCTGGAAGCCTTGACTGCTATTTCATTCCTCAGAAATAACTATTTATTCTTTGTGAAGCTATGTTAGGGTATTATAGGGAAGTTTGCAATTTTTTTCAGCAAAGTTGAATGTTAGTTCTGAAAAATACGGTGAAGTCGATGCACACTTGTTTAAAATACGTGGGCAGGATATCGCGGCGGCTCATGCCTCATTCGGCAATATACTACAGCAAAGTGACTGGGACTTTTAGCAGTGGGACTGAAATTGAAAATGTGAATCGCTTAGTTTGTCAACAAATAATCACCACTCTTTTTGTTCGTGAATTCAGGCATGCAACTGAAACTGCGAGGCACAGCTATGGATTTATAAAATGAAAATAAAGACTTTTTCAAACATACTTATTTTTAATTCAAGTCGTACAGTTCAAGATATTTTCATAAAAATTACACTAACAATTTGAATTCAAACTCTTATTAGAATGAATTAATATATTCATGCAAGCATTGTTTTTTATTTCGCAAAAGTTCCACAGCGATGTTTTGACATCCCCGATATTTTCACTACATAGCACTTCGGGGCTTTAAAGCTCAAATTTAGGAAGGAGGAACGCATTTACGTTCACCATTTACTTTCTTAATAATGTATCCTTCTTTAGCACACTCCAATTTTCTGCACTTTTTAAAGTAAGGATCCCAAACGACGTTATGCCCATTACATCTTCTAATTATTCCAACTATATCTCCATCCGACATATTTACATCTAGCAGATGAGTAAACGAAAAAGGTTTTTTCGGGCGAGTGTTCGGATCTTCCAGTCTAAGATTATTTTCTAAGGAACTCTTTACCTCTTCACTGAAGTACGAACGAGACAAGGCTGCGTCACAGATCAACAGTACGAGCAATGAAATCAAAGCCATTTTTTTCGTGCGCTTTCAAAGAAACTGAAATGAAAAAAGAATTAATTATATAATGTCAAACAGACATGACTATTTCAAGACCACTTGATTAAAATAAAAGTGAAATTCATTCGTATATGTCAATCGTGTACTACTAAGGGCCTGATTCAAACGAAACGCGAACAATCCTCTCCGAAACGTACGTTTTTCCTCCCGCAGTTCGATCACTTTGTCAGACGACAGCAAATACGCATTCAAATAAAAAGCTCAAATTTTGAGGGTTACCTGAGCGTAAATTTATCGCAAAACTACATAACATCAGATGTCAACCAGGTGGCGCCCTCCTTTTATCATTATAAAGAATGTACTGACGCGTGCTTGGATTTTTTTTTAATTATTAAAAATATATGCTTGCCTAAACTGTATAAAATTGCTTTTTAAAATATATTCTATGTTAAAATATGCATTTTATCTTATGAGGAAAGTACTTAATTTTGTGGGGGAAAGAACAGCAAAAATAAAAAAAAGCAAAGAAAAAAAATCTGGAGTGACTCCACTCGACTTTCCGAACACTTACAATTAAGATCATTACCAAGCATTTAAATAAATTTTAATCGATGAATAATTCAAATATATATACCAAATTGAAGCTCAATCGAAAGCGCCGTTCAAACACTAGCGCACTTTCAAGAATTTCCCCCCATAGTCCATAATGTAAAAGAAATCTTTGTCGTAGCCCTGTAGAAAAACTATAAGTCCTATACACATCAAAATCAATACCGGTCATACGATGGTGGTTTATAACATATATACCCAATTTGAGCTCAATCGAATGTACCGTTTAAACGCTAGCGCACTTTCAAGAATTTCCTCCCATAGGCCATAATGTAAAATAAATCTTTGTCCCAGTTCTGTAGAAAATGAACAAATATAGTCCCCTGATTGAACAAAGGTAGCCCTTTTTTCCTATAGAAAAGCTAAAGGCCTATACACACCAAAATCAATACCGGTCTTGCGACGGTAATTTATAACATAGATACCCAATTTGAGCTCAATCGAATGCCCCGTTTAGGAGCTATCGTGTTCACACACACGCACGCACGCCTATTCAATATGTGTAATCTTGATGACAAAAATTCAAAGTGTGGTATATGCATGTTTTTATTAATGTTCTTAGGTTATAAAATTTTATTCCTAATTTTTTGTTTATTTTTTATTGATGTTCTTTTTTTTCTATTAAATGTTATAAGCATGTTTTCATACGATTAAAACTCATATTTTATACATTATCAAATAACATAGTATAAAGAGCAATTTTAACCAAGCATTTTAATAATTAGCATAAAATAATTCTAAGCAAGTATCAGTGTAAATTCTATTCAGAGAAAACAAAATTCCACTTTGTAGTTAGAAGATGGCGGCTAAATCTTCTAAAATTAAATTTGGGTCTCCCATTCAAAACTTTTTTATTATTATTAATATTATTTGACAAATAATTCTTCTAATCTTAATGAAGCGTCACAGAGACCACACAGTGAAATCAAGGTTTTTTTGGTTTTGTGTGATTAAGGCAACGCTACACTGGGGTGATCTGCCTAAGATGGGGGATGCCTTGGTAGAAGGACTTTCTAAGGGGTTCTAACGCGTATTCACGTTACATCTGGAGAAAACCTACCAAAACTCCAGACCGTTAGATCGACAGCTGCGTGATGGGACCCGAACCCGAGACCTTCACACTTCGGCCGTCTACTATTTTCAGTGACATAACCACTGGGCCATGGTGAGGCTCATAGTGAAATCAAGTTACTTACCAATCGTAGCATGACTATTTTGTGATGGTCGGTCAATACTATGACCCACTGTGACGTCACAGTGACTGTTCTACGGCCATCTGTGCTATTAGACCCGTATGCATAGCGTTTGAAATATGCTGCCTTCGCTTCTCTTAATTTTTTGCTGTTGAATAAAACCGATATTTTGCAATCAGGCAGGACACAGTAATACACACTTTTCAGTGTCATCTGAATAACATCCCCAATTAAAATAAGACCTCTCCCGGTGAAAAAAATATCCCATATATTTAGAAGAAGCCCGATAAGCAGAAAGGACGGGCAGAAATTGTTATTAACTTCTTCATCTCCAAATTTAGCGCTGGAACTTGAAAAGAAAGAAATAATCAGAAAGTAAAAACTTAGAAAAGAAACTGTGTAAATTTTAAAAAAATTCAAAACAACGAAGAAAAGTTTCACGTTAAGAATTAAAACCGAATGTCCGACACGACCATGAAGAAAGTATTTGAATCTTTATTTTTTTTTTTCACCAATTTTAATCCAAATGAAAATCAGCGTATTAGATAAAATACACGTAATAAAAATGGATTAAAAAGTTTAAATAACTTTTGAGAGAACTTCATGCTCAAACACTTACTGAAACATGCAAATTCAACCTGGACACTGATCAGCGGCAAAGCACTGCGAAAATTGAGCAAATATCACATATGAATACATAATTTATAAAAGCTTGTGCCGTTAACAGTTCTCATAGTTCTTTATGAATGAGATCTGCAGCCCTTGGATTTGAGAAGAAGTACAGGACTTACTAAATACTTCAATAAACTTTACAGCTATAGTAGTCTCAACAGAACATCTATTTTTCTTAGAGAGTGGGTAAATAACCAAAGATTGGACAAAGATAGTTCTTTTTACAAACTACAGTTAATGAATCTTTTGAATGCAAATGTTGAGGAGCATTACTTAAACTCTTTCGTTAGCCCTTTCGAGGGTCTTCCTGGTGTATATTTTCGAACCAACCTAGGAGCACAGACTAATATACAACAGGATTGCCCTGCTTATCTGTATAAATCAAGAGCTATCCAAGTTTATAGAGACGGCAGCAGAGATCATCATAGCGCCTGCGCCAGTGGCGTTTTCATTAAGTCACCATTCCAGTCTATTAAAATTAATCTTAAAAACCCAGACTACTGCTCAGTATTTAAGGTTGAACTCATTGCAATAAAACACATACGAGCAACCACCGGCTCGCGGGCCGCATGTGACCCGCCACGGCTTTGGATCCGGCCCGCGGAAGATATAAAAACCCATATAAACCATTCAAAATCCCATATAAATACCAATTATACGGCCCGTGACTTCACTGACATCTTGAAGTTTGGCCGGCAACTTCGGTAACTTCCTAAAGTTTGGCCCACAGCTTTTCAAAGGTTGCAAATACCTGCTATAAAAAAGCACTTAGGGAATTGATGACTGAAACTTCTTCTGCAGATATTTGAATTGTGACAGACAGCCGCAGTGCCATTAAATTATGCCAGAATCAAAATAAATTTATGATTATTTTTATTCTAATTGTTTCAGAATGACTTCTCGAGTTTAGTTTTTTCACACTTATCTAAATGAGTAATATTTTTTCATGTGTATGAATCATGGATATAATGGCTACTGGATTTAGAATTCTAGTGATCAGATTCCAACCAAATTGGTTTTAAATAGCAAACGTGATCAACATAATTTTGTCTTGCTTATTTAAATTAAAATTAGTTAAATTTTAATGTCTTCTGATAAGAAAATGTCATCACAATGAAAATAATTGGAAAAACTTAGATTAGTTAGGAATAGTCCTCTCTCAAACTTCTTATGGATTCAGTTTTATTAAATTGCAAAAATAAAATTATCACAAAAGCATTTTACATTCACAGCCACTATTTTTGAAGCTTTTTTTTTAATTAAAAAATTTTTGATTTTTTGACACATTTTAACCGATTTTTTTACTTTCACACAAATGGAAAACAAAAATCTTGGCTTCTTTACAATAAAAAAAAAATGGTTTTCAGAAATTCAAAAATTATTTTCACATTTTAACGAAACAACACTTCTCTCCAACCAATTCTTCTTTAATAATGATATTTCGATGTTTTCAAGTATTTATGATACACTCGGTATCTAATTAGAAGCATAAAGAAAACACAATTTAATAATATTGCAAAAGATCTGAACAGTACCTTCCTGGCATGTAGTTTTAAGTATTTAACCCTTTAAATGCCACACTATGATCCAGGAATAAAAGATATTATTAATTCATCAAAATTACATTAGAATACACCCATAATGACTAAAAAACAAAAAAATTGCCATTAAAAAATTTCCTTCACTGATTTCTTGGATGTTTCCATTTTTGGAACATTGGCATGTAACGCTATCTTTCCTTTTCTGTATTTGCTTCATGTAAACAACAAAACGCTGTATGATAACTCTAAAATTTTATGCAGTAATAAAGTTTTACCTGGTAATTAGGTGCAAAATGACTAAATTTAAGCAAAACTCAACAAAAAAATTGTAATTTTAAAATTAGCGTAATATTTTGTAAGAAATGCAATGTATAAATGTATAAAAGAACGATAAAAGCAATTTTACGCTTGCATAGTCTTGGCTAATAATACAGATAATATAAATAAATACAGCTTTAAAAGTGTCAGCTACCTGATCAGGAAATAATAAAATATTTTATTCTTTAGAGGGTGCTTAGAATTTCAACCAGCAATACAAAAATTTTAAAACCCGCTAAAATACTAATTTCTTATATATTTTTAGAAAGTGATTGTATCAACCTTTCAAGTATATTAGGCAAGTTGGAGTGTATAGGCTGATTATTTTACCAACTATGCGAAAAATTCCAGAGCTGGGGCTCAAATCCAGGACTACCGCTTAACGTGCGGGTGCTCTACCACTGAGCTACTCTGGGACGATTCCCACATGAAAGTTCTCGCTTTTGAACCGTTAGCATTTATCATCTTCCTCTGCAAACCACAGATGGAACAGATGAAACAATTAATTCGCGACAACACCATTACGCCGCGGAAGTTATATATATTTTTAGAAGTGATTGTATCAACCTTTCAAGTATATTAGGCAAGGTGGAGTGTATAGGCTGATTATTTTACCAACTAAGCGAAAAATTCCAGAGCTAGGGCTCAAACCCAGGAGTACTGCTTAACGTGCGGGTGCTCTACCACTGAGCTACTCTGGGACGATTCCCAGATGAAATTTCTCGCTTTTGAACCGTTGGCATTTATCATCTTCCTCTGCAAACCACAGATGGAACAGATGAAACAATTAATTCGCGACAACTCCATTACGCCGCGGAAGTTATATATATTTTTAGAAGTGATTGTATCAACCTTTCAAGTATATTCATCAAGTATTTCAATATACTTTAAAGGTTGATACAATCACTTTCTAAAAATATATATAACTTCCACGGCATAATGGAGTTGTCGCGAATTAATTGTTTCATCTGTTCCATCTGCGGTTTGCAGAGGAAGATGATAAATGCCAACGGTTCAAAAGCGAGAAATTTCATCTGGGAATCGTCCCAGAGTAGCTCAGTGGTAGAGCATCAGCACGTTAAGCGGTAGTGGTAGTCCTGGGTTCGAGCCCCAGCTCTGGAATTTTTCGCATAGTTGGTAAAATAATCAGCCTACACACTCCAACTTGCCTAATATACTAGTTTCTTTTTATAATTTTTTTCGCAATGTCTATGATATTGTGGGAAGTGTACATGGAGAATTTTCTTGCATTCAAAACACATGTTTACAGCATTTTTTTTTGGGGGGGGGCATACTAAAAAATGCCCTTACCGTGCAAGAACATCATGTGCATCCGAATGTTTTGCAGATTTCTACTGATGAGCACAAGGTAATGTTGATTTTAGGCTTCGTCTGAAAGAAATTTAAATTAACATCTCTTCTAAAATTCTATTGCCCACACGTCTCCAGGTGTAATCAGCTCAATCAAAACGAGTATAATTTATTTCTTCATCAGTAATGCACCAGTCATCATCAAGAGGCAATTGACAAATTTCAATGATTGACTTATTTCAATCATCCGACATAGAGCTTTTTAAAAAATCAACATTGTCTATAGTTAGAAGTTTCTTCGACTGCACCATCTACATTGTTTCTACAAACATCTATACAAGTTCTTACTGAAATGGCCTTGAAAATTGCAGAGCATAGAAAGAAATTTAAGCACGTGACTTATGTCTCCTCCCATAAGTTCCCTCTACATAAAAAGGACTTAAAATAAACAAACAAACCCTTGTAAAGCACACATTCATTACTAACAGAAGAAACAAGTAGCTATCTGATCTCAAATCAGAGGAATGCAGCACTAACTATCCACCCTCCTTCTGGCAAAGGGGTAAAAGATATAACAACTTCCCCTTACCCCCCCCCTCCTCCTCTAGTCCTTTACCCTTCAAAAATAACTAAAATATCGCTTATGCCTTTGACAGAGTTATGTTCAGATGATATAAGCACTGAATGTATCAAAATCTAATAAAGGAACAATAGCAACACATACATGAGACATCCTGATTTCGTATATCGTTACATGCCAATGTTCCTTTTTTGGAACATTGCACTTTTATGCAAGATTGAGAAAAGATACCTTGATATATTTTGAATTTCCTTTATTATTCCTTTGAATTCATCCATTAGAAATACAATTGGGGAATTTTGGGGTGAATTTGAATTTTGGGAAATTTTATAGAATTTTTTTTCTTGAGTACTGTAAAAATTGTAAAAAAAAAGGCGATTTTTAGAATTTTTTCTGGGCTGAAATTTTTACATTTGGAAAATACTTAATGTATCAAAAAATCAATCTCTTTCAACAATAAGCAGTATTTTTTCAAATTGATAGATATGACAGTTTATTTAAAAAAATATATTAAATATGATGTTCCAAAAAAGGAGCATTGGCATGTAAAAGGTTAAACTTGTTTTAGTAAATTAATATTTTTAAACAAATTTAATTGAGGCATACATACTGCAAAGTACTTAGAGTAGCTATTCAAAAATAATGCTTACCTGCAGAAAAAAACAAACTTGTTCGTTCTAACCATCTCACTTCGCCGTGTTTATAGAAGAGATAACAGACCTTAAAAATAAATTAATCGGTACTCAAACAATCTCCAATCATTTTCCTACCACATTCAATACTCATAGCCATTTGTTAATCACATTTCAAAACTTTCCACCTGCTGTATACGTTCCATTTAAAATAGACATTTTCTCAAAAATCAGTAGTCATTTACTGATTGTCATTTGCATATGAGTAAACAATAATCATTTCAACATACACACATCATGAACAGTTAATGCATTTCTGAAGATATTTTTAAATAAGTGTAAAAATAAAAATTCCATATGTTTAAGTGCATAAGACAGCATTAGAATATATGTACCTTGAATTTTCTCGTTTCTTAACACATGTCCCACTGACATGTGTTACGACATTTCCTCATGACATGTCGAAACACAATTCATTAGAAACAGCGCATTCCATGCAATGTATAAGCTTTAAGTTTTCCACTTAAATCCTTCTCTCACTAGAACGAAAAATTAAACCGTCACAATAAAAAAAAACTTTCATGAAATTTAAATATATAGTTTTAGTTTAATATCGGTTAGTTGTAATATGAACAAGTTTGTGTTTATTTACAAAATAAATTTTATTCTTTCACTTTTTTTAAAAATTCAATTTGTATAGAACGTTGTTCGCACTTTATGGACGCTATATTGATAGGTAATTTTTATTCATAAGTACTGTGTTTTTAGTGACGATTTGCTTGTACCTGATAGCAATAGTTCTTGACACTAGCTCTAGCTCGAATTTTCCAATTTTACCTTTTTATAAGTATCATCATATTAGTTTCACTCCACTTCTCTTAGGTCGTTTACCGAAGAGTTTACCTCTCTAGAGTTACAAACTATTAAGCTACTTACAAATATCAAAAAAAAAAGAAACAAAACGATAGTACCGAAAGTCATCGCAGTTGTACGAGTTTTGCACAGGCGTAGAGTTCATGAAAATAAAGAATGTATCGTGGATTTTCTATGTGTCTCCACAACTGATCATGAGTTAGAATGAATTTGTTGTAATAGGTGCTTTAGAACTTGAATTTCGCTCAAAATTATTTTGCACCTTTTAATCCATCTTAAAACGAAAATCTTTTTTGAAATACAATTGCTTTAAATTTACGTAAATTTAAATCTTTTTAGTCTGGGAAACTATTAAACTACTTAAAATATCAAAAAAAGAAGAAGAAAGAAAGAAAAGTACTATTGGAAGTCCTTACAATTTTCACAATACACTCAGATTTTTAATCTTCAACAATGAACGTTTAGTTGAATTTTCTACAAAATAATGTTATCAGTAAACTTTGAATGAACATTTTAAGCGAAAATGGATATATTTTTGAGTAAAAATGAGAATAAATAAGATTATTTTTTTAAAAACATGCATCACTACTTGCTCTTTGGTTTTTCTCACCCCCCTCCCTGCAAACGCTCTTCTCCCCCCTTAGGGGTCGCGCCCCAACGCTGCTCTAAGGGCATAAAAAATGACTCATTTCAAATCAATCGTTCTAGAAAGACATATTACCTATATCTAGCAGTAAGTTTCCTACACTTTACTCGAGAACGGATTGAACGTTTCACTCCTTGAGAAGTCTGGGAGCCTTGACTGCTATTTCATTCCTCAAAATTAGCCATTTACTCTTTGTAAATCTGTATTAAGGTATTCAAAATATTTTCTTTTTTTTTTCAGCAAGGTTTGATATTACTTCTGAATTATATGGTGAGGTCGAAATGCGCCGGTTTAGAACACGGCGACGGCACTCCGCAGCGGCTCAGGCTTTATTCGGCCATGTAGTACTTCGGCAAAGTGACTGGGACTTTTGTGTAGCAGTAGGACTGAAGATGAAAATGTGAATCGCTTAGTTCGTCAACAAATAATCACCACTCCTTTCGTTCATAAACTCAGGCATGTATAATTTTAACTAAATGTAGGTGAAACTGCGAGGCCTAGCAATGAATTCATAAGGTGAAAAGTGTGACTTTTCCAAACATGCATCTTTTTAACTCAAATAATACAGTTCAAGATATGAAAATTAGACTAATAATTTGAACTCAAACTCTTATTAGAATGAATTAATATATTCTTATAAGCACTATATTTTTATTTCTCAAAAATTACACAGCGGTGTTTTGACTTCCCCGCTATTTACATTGCATAGCACTTGGAGGCTTAGAAATTAAAAACTGAAATTTAAAATGAAGGAACGCATCGATAATCATTATTTATGATCTTTAGAACATATCCTGGAATAGCACATGACACTTGTCTGCACTTTCCTGATTGAGGATCATAAATGACATTATGCCCATCACAAGTAACGATTTTCTGGCCAACTATAGGCCCATCCTCCGTATTTCCGTCCAGCAGATGAGCAAACGACAAAGCCCGGTTTTCCTCTGGAGTCTCTGGATCTTCCAAATGAAGATTACTTCCCAAGGAACTCTTTACCTCTTCACTGAAGTACGAACGAGACATGGCTACGTCGCAGATCAACAAGATGACCAATGAAATATGAGACATTTCTTCGTGTTTTTAAGGTAACTGGACGTGAAAAAAAAGAATTAATTATTACAAATGTTAATATAAGCTGTGTTTTTGTTTTGACAGAAAAGTATTCAAACACCTCTCGAAATAAAGGAAGAATCTTTTAAACCGCTTATCTTGTTTGCGCTATGTGGGGAAACGATGAGGGCAAAGATACCCTTCAGTGGGGAGCCCAGCAAGCGCACACACGTATATATTACGTATTCCCGATGTCGAAATGTCGAAAATAGGTCGAGGAAAAATTACAGCAAAAAATAGCGTTTAAAAGAGATCAAACATACATTGTGTTGTCGACGTTTTAAAGAGCCGTTGTATGCTGGTCAGGGAGGCGGCTATCTTCGACTGTTAATGTTTGTCACCCCCACGAGGTCTATAATCCGTCAATATATCGCCGATTATCCGCTCATAGCTTCGGCTATCTGGAGAGACCCCCCAGCCAGCCAAGAAGAAACAGATGGAGCACCGAGAAATTTTTTCAGCTTAGTTAATAGTCAGTTTAACGTCGAATAAACAGTGCAGGGGAGACAAACGTTACCGTGTCCTTTCACACGACCTTTGACCTGTCCACCCCACGCGATTTCTCAGAATTTTGGAGAACGCTGTTACAGATGCCTTTTTTTTTTTCTTCTTTTTGTGTGTGTATTCCGTCGTGGTTCGTTTCGCAGTTTTTTTATGCAAGGGCAGATCTAGCTTCATTTTCATCGCGTGGTCACTGGCTGAGCTGCTGCGCTGCACATAAGAGTACATTTTCGATAGTTTTAACTATAAAAGTGGATATTTTTCAAGAATCTCTTGAAATATTTTCAAGTTTAATGCTAACACGATTTATCGTTAGCTTGACATGTATTAATAAGTTTGTCTGGCTCTCTTTAAATTGTGTTGGCCTGTGTTGTTAAAGTTTGTCGGGGTAACTACTAATTTTAATTTCGGCTGTCAAAATTTTAGAGGTGAGTTACATAATTACTTAACTAATACTTATGTGCTTTGTTTCTTTTAATCATTTTCTTTTTAATCGCTAATTATAAGTTTTGTTATTCCTTATTATAGAGTGAAATATACAGGTACAATTACCATAAAATCAACTGCTTACCTTAAACATATAAAATATTTTTTTCTCATAATAAGCACGATTTTACTTAATGTGAGCTTACTATAACAAAAGTCAACCATTATTGCATTATGGCTTAGAATGAAATAGGTTAAGCTTTTTTGTGCAAAGGTAATTTTTTTACCCTCCGCTAAAGAGGGTAATAGTTTTCGGCAGACGAAAAAAGTCGTGGATGATAATTGATAGTAAATAAAATCTTACAGATCTCACGGAAATTTGAAACACACCAAGATCCGACACATGATTGGAATAATGGATACTTGAAAAATTTCAAAGTAACGTCAGATGAAACAAAAGGGGAAACTGTAAGATTTTGTCAGAGCGTCTGCGACTGGCTGTCAAGTTCCCGAGGTTCCGATTTCATTTTTCAGAACTTGGATTTGTTTCCAGAGTCGCGTTCAAACTTTTGTCCCTCCTCGGAGCAAGTGGTGGTGTTCTGTCGTGGCATTTCTAAAATTTTCATTTTTGAGGGATCAGTGTGAAATAGCTCGTAGGCTTGGTATTTCACGCTCTACTGTTCAGTATTACATCGTTAAATATCAGAAGAATATACCCGGGACTGTTTTTCAAGGCCGCGCTGGCCGTCCTCGCCAGTTGTCTAATCCGGAAGAAAGTCATCGTGAAACTAACCGTCTATTTATGCAAAGAAAAAGGGAAGATCCAGATTTTCGTGCTCAAGAAGCGGAATCCAAATCCAGAAGACAAGACAGAAAACGTTTACGACTCTGTCTAGATATACCATCGAAAAGACCAAGAACAGATACTGATCTAAATGTAAGGTGTGAAGAACTAGAATTTCGTAAATTAGCTGAGAAATTTTTCGAAGCTGTTGCTGATGGTCCAATCCACCAATGCTATTGTTGTGATCGACTGTGGTTCAAAAAGTCAATAAGAACCCTTTCCAAAACAACTTTACTGTCCAAAGGAGCGACAACGGACTTTATAAAACTAGTCTTTTACAAAGATATCGATGATATTGACAAATTTTGCAAAACATGTTACGATTGTTTGATTAAATTGACAATACCAGAATTAGCTATAAGCAATGGCTTCGAATTCCCCGAAATACCGGATTGTTTAAAATACTTGACACCACTGGAAGAACGGTTGGTTTCTCCCCGTTTGATTTACATGCAAATACATCCTGTACATGGCTGCCAATACAAATTAAAAGGTTCTGTCAAAAAACCTCTTTAGCGGAGGGGAAACTAATTTCAGCTGAAGGCTGAATATTTTAATAAATTTATGGGTTTGCACCTTTTTTTTTTTCTTTTTAAATTGTATACTAATATGTATGCATCTAGTATGTAATATAAACCTGTTTGGAGTAGTAAAATTTAACAAATCAAAGAATTAAGAGAGATAAATAAAAAACTTTGTGTAATGAAGTAGACAAGATTTTTCTCGTGGGACGGGGGGGGGGACTAAAATTTATAGATAGAAAACTTGTTCTCATTTTATTACATGGAAAAAGTAATAAAAAAAGCAGGCTTATTCGTCTAATAGGTCGTTCCTTGACGATTTCGTCGAATCCTGACAATTTATAAACGTTCTAATTGTACCTCAATTCTAGATAATTAGAGAATGTGTGAGTCACATACTATTTACATACATCGTGAAAGCATGGAAATTCAAGCAGTTTTTATCTTGCGCACATGCCGTTTAAAAAAAGGAAACACTTTATATTTTTAAATATAAAACATTTTACTACTGGTTTTAGCTAATGAAAAGCAATTTTGAATTAAATGTTCAGTAATAACAAGTTTTAAATTAACTTCTAGTCGTTTAGATAAAGTTATAAAATATATATTGATAAAAGTTCGAACATATACAAAAAATATATTAAAGTTAAAAATATAATCTTGATTTTGAATTGAACTCATAAGTAAGTCGCATAAACAGCAGATGTCGCTTTTACATATTAAAGGGTTTCCATTTTTCCCTGGTACATTTTATTAATCATTTTGACTGTATTGGGTATTTTTAATAAAAAAATTATTTAATCTACTGTTATAAAGAATCTATATATTTTCATATACTGGTGAAAAAGTAACTTTTTTATATAAAATAAGTAAATTATATTTACTATTAGTAAAATTGCATTTTAAACTGTATTAGTTAACTAAGTTTACTAATATTTATTTAATTTTTTAAGTTACTTTTTCACCATTTTTCAACAATATATGAAATTATTTAGATTGTTCATAACTTTGAATTTAACAACGCCCCCCCTTTTTTTATTGAATATACCTAATACAGTTAAAACAATTCATAAAATGTACCGGGGGGAAAAAGTAAATCCTTTAAAATGTAAATTAGACTTAAGATATTAATGCGAGTTACTGATTAGTTAAATTCAAAAAATCAAGATTATATTTTTTCTTTCATATATTTTCTCTGTGTTCAAATTTTTATGAATGTATATTTTGTAACTTTATCAAAACGATCAGAAGTTAATTTAAAACTTGTTATTTCTGCATATTGGATTAAAAATTATTTTTCATTAGCTAACAAACTAATAGTAAAATGTATTTTATAGAAAAATAAAGTGTTTCCTTTTAAACGGCAAAAGTGCACAAGATCAGAGCAGATTGAATTTCCATTCCTTCACGACGTATGTAAATGGAATGTGCCCATTCTCTAAAGGTCTGGAATTGCGGCATAATTACTACGTTTATAAATGGTCAGAATTCGACAAATTCTGTGAAGTCTTTAAGGAACGACTTCTATTAGACGAATATAAGCCGGTTTTCTCTGTCCTGTTGAAGCAATTCGACAATGTATAACGTAAAATCAACCACTATGAGCTGAATTTTATAAACGGATTCTGAGAATCTGTCTCCCTTCGCCGTTATAGCGACGAGTGTTCGACCAATGTCGGGGATTTTCTCTTCCTGGCGGTCACCCTTTTCCATTCTTGCGCCGTAGTTAAGCGAGATTGTTATCTCTCACGGTCGCCCCTCGCGGGTGATACGCCGTCGAGAAGTTCAGCGCTCGACGGGCAAACAGGTGGACATATCCAAGGATTTTTAACGTCGATGATTACGTCGAAACTACGTCGACGGCGACGTTAATTCGATGTATCGTGGCTGGCTGGGGAGCATTGCTGATGACAGAAAATGATGATAGAGTCAAATGGTGATAGAAAATAGGGTTATCTTCTGTTGTGTCTATACAGGGCCGCAACCGGAGATGTGAAATTTTTGTGTGTGCCCCAGGGGCCGTGCTAATAGGTTCGGAATAATAGGATATGGTTCCATAGAAGGGGCGGCCCTAATTAAGGTTCGCCCAGCTAACGCAGACTCTAGTTGCGGCAATGTGTCTGTACAATAATGAAAACAAATTGCCCAAACACAAAACCACACACAGGTAACTCATAAAAAGTCTCGGTGTAAATGTAAAGGTAAATAATAAATAATTTAAGTAAATGAAAAACGTGAAATTTGCAATAAGCATTTAAACTGTATAGTATGGAAACATGGCGAATGTCCTTGAAAAAAACTGCTTTTTTAACTGCAGTCCATAAGTACTTGTGTATCATACCAGGAATTATTATCTTATTCAGTAAGAAAACTGAAAGACTTATTAACTAATCTTTTAGAAAAATTAGAAAATGTTATTAAAGTTGCACAACGTATTATTTTAGACCCCCGACGAATAATATTTTGCATAAACAAAAGCACAATATAAAAATGCATTTTTCTGATATGTATAAGTTTAATTTTCAGCTATTAAAAAAAATATATACAATATATTGTTCTTTTCGAAAGAAAACTGAAAAATAAATGAATGAGATAGCTTTAATACTTCAATAATAGGGCTTAGTTTCAATTCAACTCTAAAATTCACTTAACCAGCCACCTCCACAGCAGAATGCCAAATTGCCGGCATCGTTAAATAAGGAGTGCCTCTGATTGGCTAAAGACAAAATTGCGTGTGTCGAATTGCGTGTGACACGTATGGGTTTTTTCCCCGACTACAGGCGGTCAAACCGGTTGTCCTAGGTTGTCTTTGTAGTTTGATGCGTATTTTTGGAGCGTCTGATATGGGCTTAAGAATATCTGCGAAGATGAGTGCCTGGCACTGCAGTTTTCAAACGGAAGAAGCAATTTCATTGAGGTATTTTATTTGGAAGCTCATTTAATTGCCAAATTTCTTGGGTATGTTCGATGAAAATATGTCCTGCTTTTTAATTAAAATAAGATTAAAAACTAGGGATGGACGCGAGATGACTTTTTTGGGAGACGAGACAGAGATTTACAGCTTTTTTGCGAGACGAGACACACATTTTTAACATTACGATATAGGGATTTTTGCGAGACGAGACAAGCTTTTAGGCTATTTTGCGAGACGCAAGACTCTTATTTTTCGTCTCGCGTCCATCCCTATTAAAAACCCCGAATGATTAATGTTGGTGCCTGTCTCTGTGGTACCGTGAATTTCAAAGGGATGAACCGATTTTAATATGGTTTATTTTGTTTGAAAAAGTAATTTTTAAAAAAAGGAAGAAACACTTTCCGATTTTAAATACGCACTATAGTGCTACATATTAAAATAGTATTATAATTTATGCGCCGTCCCTATTTTTTTTCCTTATTCCATTAAGTTGGAAAGTGTATCATTATTCATGAATGTGCCGTATTTTGCTTCCTTGTTTCATAAAACACATCTTTGGAATCGAAATCTATCTTAAAATCGTCTACTTAAACTATTTTACAATCTTCGCCAAGTATATTACAACTATACTTCATCGTTTTAAATATTGGTTCGAATGTGCATCATAATCCATGAGTGTGCCGTGTTTGTCTTTCGTGGGTTGATTCCCACTTAACGCCCCGACTCTCAACAAGGTGGCGATCATTAAACATATGCAGTAAACATGACGATTTTGTGTATTTATGCGGCAATCGTAATTTAGAATTAAAATAGCGATTTGGAAAACCTGTAATTACAGCATTCCGTTACACTTTTATTTATTTTGGGTTGCCAATTAATGTAGTTTTAATAATTAAGTGTCTTCAAAATCCTTAACTGGTGCGTTTATCGCTCATTTGTTCACTTTAGTTTTCATCTAGTTCTTTTGGGAGCATTTAATCTTATGCATAACTCCTAGAGACCCATGACTGCAAAGCTCGCCAAAGTGTGGGGAATTTTTAGGTTGGCGAGAGTAGGGGCGTTAAAATAGGAATCAACTGTTTCTTGAACCATAAAACACATCTTTGGAATCGAAATCTATCTTAAAATCGCCTATTGAAACTCTTTTACAATCTTCGCCAGGCATGTTCGAACTATATCGCGTAGACATATTTTAAATGCTGTTTGGAATGGGCATCATAATTCATGAGTGTACCGTGTTTTCCTTCTTTGTTCTATAAAACACTTCTTCGGAATAGAAATCTATATTAAAATCTCCTACCAAAAATTTACAAATTTTCGCCAGGCATCGTCAAACTCTATAAATACCATTTGGAAATTGTATCATTATCTATGAGTGTTCCGTATTTGTTTTCTCTGTTCTATAAAACACTACTTCGGAATTAAAATCTATATTTAAATAGCCTACAAAAACTATTTCACAATATTCGCCAGGCGTTTACTAAAAACTGCTATCTTTAAACCTGTGAATAAACTTAAATTTTCTTCCCTTAAAAATCCTATTCCTACTGAGAACCGTTGGGGTGTTAATTATATTCCTTGTGGATCTTGAGATTTGTGCTATATTGGTCAGACCAGAAGAGCTCGGAAATTTAGGCTCAAAGAGCATGAGAGACATGTTTAAGCACGAGCTTTCCAAATCTTCTGATGCCTCACATTGTTGGAATTCTAATGATCGTTTTCAGTTTTCTAAAGCCAAGATCTTGTGCACTCCTCAGTCTTTGACCCATATTGATTTTGTGGAAGGTTTTTGCATTACCCAACACTTGGAACGTCATGTGAACGATGGTTCTTACGTACCTTTTGTTCATTCTGCTTGGAAGCTGTTGTTGTAAGGTTCTATTTACTTTCTTCCTCTGCTCCCCCCCTTTTTTCCCACCCTTTTTTGTGCTGGTTTCTTTTTTCTTTTTTTTTAATTGATTCTACTTTTTCTTTTGTTTAGATTTTGTTATTGTATGTTTTTTTCATACTTTTCCCCGTCTGTTTATTATCATTCTTATATATATTATTTAAAAAAGAATGTGCTGGCCTGTATGTATGTATACATAAAAAAAATATTATACGTGTTTTTATGTTATTTTTCTGTCTTTGACCTCAGTCTTTGACCCATATTGATTCTGTGGAAGGTTTTTGCATTACCCAGAACTTGGAACGTCATGTGAACGATGGTTCTTCCGTACCTTTTGTTCATTCTGCTTGGAAGCTGTTGTTGTAAGGTTCTATTTGCTTTTGTCTGTTCTGTTTGTGTGTGTATGTTCTATTTTGCTTATTTTTATTTATTTTTTATGTAATTTAGTTTGTTCCTATTTTATTCTTTTCTACTTTCATTTTTACCCCTTCCCCCTTTTTCCCCTTTTTTTAATCTCCGTGGTTTCTTGCTTTTCCTTTTTTTCTAAGTGGCAACATGCTTGTTTGTGTTTTCTTTTTCAGTTCCCACTGCTTAGTGAGAAGAAGTGTTACGACTGACGAAGACCGAAGGAATTTTCGGTCGAAACAATCGTATCGCTTTATAAGTATCATTTTAGGTGTGTTTTTTATACAAAGTTTTTATTTATTTTATCTTTTAACACCAGTATTTTGAGTGATTTTCTCCATCCGATCAATAGTTCGTGAATACGAGACGATAAGTTAAAAATAAAATACACGGTTTTTGGAATGAACAGTTAATTTAAAAATTGTATTAAGAATATAAAATAAGAAAAGATAAACAGCAGTGTTGCGTTACACGGGCGTTACGCGTGTATGCAAAGTTCCAGTTTAATAGCATAATAGAAGGTGAGTTAAAGTTTCAAAACAATTTTAGAACTATCCACAAAGCAATGTGGTTAAACTTTTCCTTGTTTCTACTTTTGAAACTTAATTAATTTTGATTCATTTTAAGTTATTGTACTGTTAGTGCCAAACATACTGAATTCAGAATTACTTATGTTTCGTTATTTTAAACTCACCAATGTTCCTTAGTGTAGGGGGATATTTTACTTATTTTTATAAATAAATACTTCTGAGTGAAATAACAACTTTTACACTATTCCAGTTCATACATACATAGTTTTAACCACTAGCGTCTAGCCCTTGACGGCAACTATTGCGGCGGCGATGACGTTTCATTGTAGGAGTGGTTAGGATAGGATGCGAGAGTGACGAGCTGATTTCAACCAATGAGAGTGCTTTTTACATTTAACATTATTTTACAATCAGAGTAACGATCTTATTTAAAATCTGAAACGAAAACAATATTAGTTTACTGCTTACTACGCCTTGTTACGATATCTGTTGCTTTTTTTTTACTTTATTCTTCAAAATCCTGGTTAGTTAAAATTTATTTTACGGCACTTTTCAGAGCCATCCAGGATAATTTAAGGATAATTAAGTTTTACTCGTGTATTAAATAATTAATTTAATTGAACAACTATAAATTAAACAAAATAGTTAATTAATTAATACTCATTATTCCATTTATTTTGAAAAATGTTTTTGTTTATTATCTCAGTTGCATTCTACACTGCTTCTTTAATAAAAGAACAAAAATAGATCATAAATAATAAACAAATATTTTTTTAATTAACGTAATTAACTAATACAAATTAATCTAATTATTTAGTATTGTTTTTATATAATGACCAAATTTTATTTAATTCATTTAAAAAATTTATTACAGTAATTCATTTGAATGCTCTGTCAATAATAATATTTAAACGTTAATAGCGGTTAATTTTTTTGAATATTTTAGTTTTAAATTTATTTATCATGACATTGAATACCAGTATGACAAACAATATCAGATTTTGTTCCATTGAAGTGTTGCTGCGTCCGCGCTTGCTCGTCACGTCAGGTTTCGCCGAAAATGAATAAGTTCCTTAATGTGTTAATGCGCACGCGCGCCCTCAGAGCTCTCAGCTTGAAGATCTTATACCACTCCTACCATAAAACGACGTCATCGCCCGCCGCAGTAGTTGCCGTCAGGGGCTAGACGCTAGTGTTTTATCCGACCTGTCGGATGGAATGAGATACTTGTATACTTTCAAAACATAATTCATCTATTCTTCAAAAGATCATTATTTTGCATCGGACGTATATGTTTTTTGGAAGTAAAGGATTAGTGTCTTCTGTAAATTTTAAGCAGTTTATTCAAGTAGTTGTCATTCCATATTTATGACAATGAGAGCAGGAGTACACAGGCAAACTGAAATAAAAAATTCTTTTCTTTGTTGTTGGAAAGTGTTTAAACACCTAGAATATAAATCAATGTTTAAAAACCTAGAATATAAATCAAGAGTGTCAGACAAAAATGTGCACATGGACAACCAGTGATCTAGTAGAGGCGCCTTACCGTTAACAATATGTGTACAACAATATCACACTCGTTCGTACATAATTGATTGCGTACGTTTATCTCTTTCTAATTCTTAGGTTCGTGGATGTTAATTAATCTTCTATACACAGTTCATTCACACAGTTTTCCTCCACTAACTTACAAACAAACCAGAAAAATATTTTTATGGGTTTGTTTGTTAATCACCTTGGTCTGACTTATATTTCAGGTTTAATGTTCAAATCCACTTCGTTGGACCGATTGGCTTAAATTTTTATACAAATGTGTTTTTAAAAAATACATAAAAATATCTACGGTGTTGTATAAATCGGAAAACGTGTAAGTTTCTGAAATTTTAGAGATTTTAAGGCCATAAATTTACCGCGTTAGAGTAAAAAAATGACATCTCTTTTTCTTTGCCGTCAGTAATTTGACTACACCAATTTAAATTCTCGTGTCAGATTAATAAATTCTCTCTCAAACATAATCAAAATAAATTCACGATTATTTTTATTCTAATTTATTCAGAATAGCTTCACGAGAACATCCAGTTTAATTTCTCCACAAGATTAAAATAAGTGAAATGTTTTCATATGCATGAACCGTGAATCTTTGATCAAATTCTAATCAAATTGCTTTAAATAGCAAATGTGATCCACATCATTTTGTCTTGCGTATTTAAAGTAGAACTATAGTTGATGAGCTCTGATGAGAAAATGGAATTACAACCAAACTATTTTCAAAAATCTTGAGATTCAAATTGGCTTGGAGTAGTCTTGTCCTATATGATTGGAATTCGGTTTTATTAAATTGTAATAATAAAATTACTACAACAGCATTTTACATTCATAGTCACGAGGTTTAAATTGGTTTTTTCTTAAAATTATAAGTGTTGGAAAGTATTTTTGACACATTTATAACGATTCAATGGAAATTTCACACAAATAAGGAAAACAAAACTTGTCTTCTCTAAAATAAGGAAAATACTTTTCAGAAATCCGAAATTTATATTTCCACATCTTCCCGAAAACAGCACTTCTCTGTGATAAATTCTTCTTTAATAATGATATTTTAATGCTTTCATTTATTTATGATTTACTCGGTATGTAGTAATAAACACAAAGAAAACAATTAAATAGTATTGCAAAGGATATTAACAGTTTCTTCCTACCATGTAATTTTAAGTAACATTTAAACTTATTTTAATAAATTAATAATGACATTCTTGTTTTGTTTCGTGTTCCTTTTTTTCTTTTCGATATTTTTGTCATGTTCTCTGCTATTTGAAATAATAAAAATATTAATAAATTAATATTTTTAAAGAAAATTAATTGAGGCACAGAAAACAACGTGTTTTGAGTAGCTATGTAAAAATAATACTTACCAGTAAAAAACCTATCAAATTCACTTTAACATTCTTACATCGCTGTACTTATAGAAAAGATAACAGACCTTAAAAATAAATTTACATGTGCGGAGACAATCTCCCTTCGTTTTCCTATCACAATCTAGACTCAAAGCGATTTGTTAATCACATTTCGAAAGTTCCACCTGCTGTATACATTCTATTTAAAACAGACATTTTCTTAAAAATTTGTTGTCATTTACATTTAAGTATAGAATAATTATTTCAAAATACAGATATCATGAACGTTTAATGCATTAAGGACAATATTTCTATAAAAATTTTAAAAAATCAATATGGGTTGAATGCATAAGGCAGAATCCTACTATATAGTTACGCTGAATCCTGAATGATTGACTCACTGATTCACTGATTTTCTAACAATTCCGGGTAACCAGTCCAAGATAAAACTTTTACCACCATTCCTCCAAAAATACAAAAACGTTAAGCACCAAAAGCGCAGTAACATCTACACCCTTTGTACGATCCACTTGAAAATTTTCGTAACTATGTATAAAACTATAGAAAACAATCTACACTACCTTAAAAATCTGAAATTCCAACCGTTCCCTAATTTTTAAGCGATTTTTCGCTATTTTCAGTTCTATTTTACTTCTAGGAGTAAAAAAATTTAATACTTGCTTGACAAAATCAGCTGTCATAAATGACAAATACATCATACTGAAATCACGATTATCAGGTTTTGAAGGGAAATATGCGATTCCAATTCAATTAAAATAGTTTTACTAGATCTTTTTTTCGTAAATAAAAGGATTTCGTCTGCATGAAACGCTGATATAAGAAGTTGTGTTTCAAGCGAAACGAAATCTTTCGAAGACGAAAAGTTTTTGCACGTTTTTAGGAGAAAATGCAATTCTGATTTTGGTATATAATAAAAATTTAATTTGAAGTTATTTATTTTAAGCGGGCAAAGATTAAATATATTGAGTGTAGACATATTTTGTTAAATGTTTTTCTAGAGCCCGTTGTAATTGCTTCCACAACGAGCTTCATCTTCTAGTTACGAAATATGTGCTTTGAATTTCCTCGTTTATTAACACATGTTCCCATTACATGTCTTATGGCGTTCTCTCGTGACATGACGAAACACAATTCTTCGATTTTTTTAAAATTCAATTTGTAAAGAACGTTGTTCACACTTATGAAAAGTGTTGATAGTTAATTTTTGTTCATAAGTACTCTATTTTTTGTGACGATTTTCTTGTATCTGAAAGTTCTGTATGCAATAGTTCTTGACAGTAGCTCTAATTTTTTAATTTAAACATTTTCTCAGTATCGTCTTATTAATTTAACCTCACCTTCTCTCAGGTCGTATACAAAGGTCTCAATACTGTTGTTAGATGCCTTTTTCCGAAAGCTGATTTCAACGCTTTGCAGCACAAGCATTTTCACATCAATACAGAAGACCAACTGGCCAGACTGCCCAACGCTAAAATAAGTGCAGTCGTTGCCATTGATCTATTTAACTACCAACAACATGGCTGTCTGTGCAGCCAGCTGTGCCAAAAAACTTCTTTAGTACAGTGACGCCAGATGGGATATTCGATCGGCCGCCATGTTGTCGTTAGTTAAATGGATCAATGGCAACGGCTACACTTTTTCAGCGTTGGGACCATTTAAAAACATTGTTTTGCGACCAGCTGTGAAAGCGCAGCAAAAAGGTGGTTTCATAGCGCAACCAGCGCAGGTCAAAGGGTTAATAAGTTGAAAACGCTACTTAATAACCTTATTTCAATAAGTTGCGCTTTCGACTTATTATCTCTTTGCCGGTTAACAAGTCAAAATTAACCCTTTGTCGGTAAATAAGTCGAAAGGTCTAGGTAACTGCTGGTAGGTTCCTGCAGACACCTAGCACTGCGCAATTGTGCACGTTTATATGCTCTTTCTATAAATCATATGCAGTTTCTTGCTTTCCACCCAATTGTTTCTAATATTAATACTGCCTCTCATAATTTCGCATGTTTTCTCAAGCACACCCTTTTACCCTTAAATGGTACCTAGCCAGCTACAGTATGTTATATGTATGCAGACATAACAGTATGCTACAGTACCTACCAGCCCTGTAGCAGGGTACATGCTGCCACCTCATACAGCATTCATGTTGACAGTGACGTTGTGGCGACGTTATATTTTGTCACGTTCATCATATCAGAAATGTGAAAAGCTTATGTACGGTATTTGTGGCGCCTCTTCATATTAAACATGTGAAGTTACAGAGTAGCGTAGCAGTGTTATTCGGAGATGTCCATGTACGTCATTATGCGGACGTTTTAAAAAACTGTCCCTAGCGTCTATTTATCGCAACTTCTCTGAGAACTTACAGTACTGTCACATGAAGACATGCTGAGATGTCACAGTGGGACTGAAAAAGTGTCACATAAATTTACAGCGAATTCATTAAATCAAATTCACAATTTGTTTTTGATACTTTCTTTGCTATATAAGCGACAGTTCCCCAGACTTACAAACAGAGGCTTTATCCACGTGTATTTCCATGTTCTTGCATGTAAAAAGCTGGAGTTTCTCCTTCGAAAATTAGTTCTAAAATATTCTGCTGAAATTAGCGTGTATTAATTTTGATTTGAAATTTTTATTTATTTTTAATTTTCCGTTATAACAAAATCCTGCAAAAATTTTTGAATCCCTTTGGTATTTTTCTGTACATTGGAGAAGACATTTCATACAATTCGACTTCGTTGCCGAAGACATTTTCATATAAAACGAGCATCTGAAAATGGTATTTCTTCGTTACAGTCACTTACCGGGTGTCCCAAACATGATCGACGATTTGAAAAATCAGTTAAAGAGAAAAGGAAGGCAATAGAAATATCCGGTTTGCGGCATTTTGCTTAGTGAACCAGGGATTTTATTCTCACCAATTTTCAAAATTATTTTCTGAGCTCGTCAACAGATGGCGCTGGTACTCTGTATACGCTTTCCGCCCTTTCAGATTGGTGTTGATTCTACATTCTAGCGTATGTTTCGAAAATGGTTTACTCGATGGGCCAGCGAATTTTATTGTTTTTGGAGTTTTAACACCTGGAATACAACGAGGTGCAGTTTTCACAGGAAATTCAATGTCAGAAACTGTCCGGCAAATGGTACATTGCCCTAGAAGAAGTAAAACATAAGCAGAGTGGCATGGATTGGCTTCCCTTTTCGCCATATTTGATGCCATGCGATTTATTATTATTATTTTTTTGGGGGGGAGGGGGGGTTACTTGAAAGACGAGGTGTATCATCACAATCCACAAACTGTAAAAATGCATCTCTGCTGCTTGTCAGAACATCATTGCAATTGAAGTGTTTGCACGGGCGTTTGCGCATTTATTCTCAGAATGCGTAGCGTTTTTACTGCAAACTCTGGATATTTTGAAAGAATTGTTTTAAAGTTTTTCCTAGTCAGCAGCGCCATCTGTTGATGAACTTTGCAAATAATTTTAAAAATTCCTAAATATAAATTCCCTTGTTAACTAATCAGAATGCAGCAAAGCGTACATTTCTATCACTTTCCGTTTCTCTTAAATTGGTTTAAATAATCAATCATTTTTGGGACACCCATTAAGTGTGTGCATACCTCATCAATTGTTACCTCGAGTTTTCATTTTTAACTTAATGCAGTCTCTTTTTCTTACAGCAATATGTCAAAGTGAAAATGGATGAACTTTACACATTTTTTTAAACTTCAGTTCTTTATGAATGATTTTATTTACAGTAGCAGAAGACACTCTTAGTTTCAGTGCCAAAGAGGGATTGATTTTCATTTACGATGATGGACTTCATTGACTGATATTCATCTACTTTTAAACAGTCTTATGGTGAGGTTTTGTGATCAGTGTTTTCAATTTTACCTTTCTCTAGACTTTTTTTTTTCTTTCACATTTAACTTTTCCTGCGTTTTAATACAATTACGGTGATTTTTACATCGCTGTCTGTACGAATATATCTGCTGGGAAAACGCAAATACGTTACCTTGAGTCTTCGATAAAAATTAGTAGCCATTTTCAAAATTAATGCACTTTATTTAAATTTACTTGTTTGACGATGAGATTTTCGGTACTTAAATTTTGTATACACAATTACTTAGTTTTTATCACATCAAATATTTATACAATTACAGTTTCAAAAATCTAACCTGAAATATCGGTAAAAAAAAAAAAAAAAAAAATTGAAATAGATCGTAATAATACGTAGGTAGATCTAACTAATGGTCATCTTCCTGAAATTAAAAGCACTGTTAAGTCCCGTATAATTTGAACTGATCAAACTATATCTGTGTAGCTCTTTTTTTGCTCAGGAAAATTATATGTTGCAATTATCACGTCTAAGATAAGAGTAGCTCCAGTGAAAGCGTTAACATTACCAACATTAGAACTCGTAGCAGCAATGTAGTTTTCCTCTTTTCCGAATCTCAAATTGCGTAGATTGGTTGAAGTCATCACCAACTAGATGGAAAACGTTTGTAGCTAATCGAATCTCAAAAATTCAAGAACTGACCTCTGAAGCCTTTTGGTGTCATGTAAAAATTCAAGAGAATCCAGTCGACTGTGCTTCACGTGGCATGTCTGCTTCCAAGCTGCTTAAAGTTCACAATCTGTGATGGTCAGGACCGCATTGGTTAAGTCAGGACTGTTTACAGTTTCATCTACTAGTCTATTGCCTTCTCGTGAAGAAGACGTAAAATTCAAAGAGAAGTCAAAAGCAGTAGTCACCAACATTAGAATCATCAGTTAAAATGAATATTTTTTAGACATCATCAAGAAGTTTTCGTCATTCTCACGCCTAATTGGAGTCATAGCTTGGTGCAGGCAGTTCATAAAGAGTTACAGAACCCCAAAACTTATTGGTTTACTTTCATCAGAAGAAATAGAAAATGCAACCAAGATTATTGTTCGAGCAGTACAAGATTCAGTATCATGAAGATATCAAGCATTTGAAAAAGAGACTTCCTCTTCCTAAAAATGGCAAGCTCTTGCCTCTTAACATCTTTCTAGACACAGATGGAATCATCAGAGTAGGTGGAAGACTGATGAATTCCCCGCACTTTTAGAAAATCTAATCCTTTAATCATAAAACAGACGTCTGAAAATTCACTAATGCTCTTTTTTGCGGAGGAGAGCGCTCGACATCATTAGAAAGTTGGCTATTTAAAACAATCTGCTCTAATAAAACATGCAATCGTGATGTAAGATGATTAAATGAAGTATTTGGTAATGATTTTTCAAAGGAATGGTTACAATGAATAGATTTTTCCTTCTTTTTACAATTTTAATTTAACGGTACTTCTAAGTACTATCGGTAGATAAAGGGTTGAATAGTAGTTATTTTGGGTATAACGTTTATAAAAACTCAAATTTGTTTTTTAAAAAAGGGACGTAGGAAACAAATAGTGTTAATCATGTTATTTGCCAATCGACTTCTTTGAGAGTTACAAATATAGCCAGCTGCTGAAAAGGTCCTTTCAGCTTCTACACTTGTTGGTTTTATTGTCAACAAATAGTCGAATATAAGACAAGTATTGTCCTCGAACTACTTCATTTTCATATGTAGTCATTTCCTTTTTTAGCTTCATATGTACCCCTTTTCTTTGTTTACCGAATCCGGTAAATTGGCACCTGATCCAGTAGACATCGCCGGATTACTGATCCGAATTTCCGGATTGCAATCCCTATACCGAAGATTATAGAAACTTTCTCAAAATCAAGACAAAAATTAAAATGAACTTTATTAGTAAAATAGGTCTTTTTTCTTTTCTTAATCGCATTATATAATTTTTAATTTTTGAAAGTTTTTTTTTTTTCTAACGGGCGGGTACTTTGCCGATTAGGCATTGTCCCTTACACCGGCCCGAAGGTGTTGGCCACTTTATTATGGGGGCACCTAGTAGGTAGAGCAAAGTCGCCCCGTTATGAAGGGACGGACATGACAACCACGCCCAGTCGGGGATCGAACCCCGGCCGCCGGGAGTTGAACCCGAAACTGGAGTACGGTACTTTACCCACCATACAACTCGGTCGGCTAATTTTTGAAAGTAATTTATTTATTTATTTATTAACTAATTTGTCTATTTTTTCTACTGCAAAATAGAAATTGCTGTCTCAAGTTATCAAAAGGTTCGAGTATTCTAGTAAAATCACCAGAAAATTACTTGATATCAAGAGTCGATGCCTATCTGATGACATTATCAAATGACTTATTTTCTATGTGATATGTATGAGTGTCGTGGCCTTTGACTGTAGAGAGAAAAACAGAGACAAGTACAGACATCAACTGTATAGCTGCAACTTTAACGAATTGTCACGAAACATTCCTCCTCAGTTAACTCTAACACACAAGCACGCACAAACTTTTTCGTCTCCGTAAATCTATATTTAACAGTTTAAATATGCAACCGATTTCACACCCGTTACGTAATAATTTATACTAGGAATCCTTTAATTTATTCAAGCGTTATTTTCTTTCATTACAGGGTTTTAATCGAACATATACGTACGAGGAAACTCAGAACCGAATTAGGTTTTGAGAATCACTGGGGTGTAGCTGTACAAGTGAACAGAGAACATGCAAACTTTGCGTAGTTTATTTTTAATTAGAAGAGGTTGTATGCTTTAGAGCTAAACTTAATGTGAATAAGATCCAGATTTAGAAGAAACGTACTTTCGACTTAGTTTATTTGTGCATTTCTGAAAGATTTCATGGTATTTCATCCCACTAGGGTGAAGAGAAAACGCGTTAATGTTTGTGAAACAAAGACTGTGGAATTAAATAAAACTCATAGGCAAGCTTAAGCGAGGTAGGTAAATTCATATTTGGGGGAGTCTGGAGGCTCTTGAGACAAGTTAGTTATTGCATGAAATAAGTTAGAAAAGTTAGTTATGTGTACAGAATTTCACCGGTACAGTACAGGGATTATAGTGGAACAGGTATTGAGCAATATTTTTTCATTAGACGTTTGTTAGAATAAGAAGCAAAAGCTTTCTAAGCATCAGGGTAAATGATTTTTCAATATTAAATATATTAAATATATGCTTGTTTTAATCCCTTATTAGCCTTTTCAAACAATAATTTCTTCTATCAGGGAACTTCAAAATTTTTCGTTTTAAACCATTATTATGTTTCAGTGGTCAATAATTAATTGGCCCACGATAAAAAGTGTTTCGTTGAATTTAACAAAACTTGTTTGGTTAAGTAGTTTGGTGACTTTGTTTTGCTGATTTAACAAAAGTTTGTTTGATTCAACCAAATTGATTTAGCAAAAGGCTTTGAATTTTAACAAAACGTTTTGTTAAAAACTCAGAACGAATGAAATTTGAAATCGCTCGACAGTCAATTTACGCATGCGTCAGGACGTGCGCAGGAGTGTGAAAGACAGCCATACCTGCCCAAAAGAGAAAATTTTAAATTCTTATTTACTGAGGAAGAGTTATGAGCTAAGGAAGGATCTATGTTGTCTGCTAAAACGGATAATATCACACACATCAAACACAAAAATAAATTGGGTTTTTCCTCAGTTTGTTTGAAATTTCAGAGGTAAGTCTAATTAGTTTATCTATTTATAAAAATTCATATTTTTATTTTAGTTAATTAGTTAATTAGCACTTAATTCATTAAAATGTTTTATGCGGGAGTAAATTCACCACAAACTTTGAATAGTATTAATTTGTGATAATAAATATGTGATGACGACAAATTAGTGGGTCTACGGATGACGTAAAAGTTTCTGTTCTCGGGCATTGTATATCTAGGAGATGTTAGTTTATAACCCCCGTAGCTACGCCACTGGCGCAGATAGTTTATAATTTTTAATCTGACCATAGTAATATGTGTTCCTCTGAAAAATATTTTGTTGCTTTACCTTCCAATTCACTAGTTTAAAATTTATACAGAATGCTCACCACCCTTAAAGTACTCCATCACAAATAATATATAAGAAACTCAGAACTAAATTATTTTATACTAATACAATTTGCTAAAAAACAAACCCCTAAATTTTATGGTGTCATTGTTGATGAGCTCGATCTGCCAGATAAAGAAATTTATGTTAATTTTTTAAAAAGAAAATTACTCAGTAAAGTGTGTATACTCTGAAAAACCAAATAAGTCTTGAGTCAACTTAGATGATATCGAAACTATTTTAACACCATTGTTTCATACCCCTTACACACCATTTTAATTCGTGTGGAGCATCTTCCGTTGTTCTCCTCAATAATAATACAAGGTACGCTATAGAATGTGTCTTTTGATGTAATATTTTTAAGTTAGACAATAAATATTAAGTTGGTTGTTTATGAAATTGCTTAATTGATATGTCTCATTAGACCCTTGACAAGTCCCATTTCTCCCTCAGAACTGGTCTGATAGGACAAAATTTCATTTCACAAATTAAGAACATTTTTTATATAAATAATGGTTTATTTTTTTTTTACAATTTTAAATAATGACTTATATTTTTTACAATGTTAAATAAAAACTTATATTTTTCAGCCAATAACAAAATACTGCTTGAATTAACTGTATGCTAAAAAGAATTTTAAAAATTAGTGAATTACACATTTTGCACCAGGAAACATAAAATGTGTCCTGCTAGCCCCCAGTCTCTCCTATGTATGAAGGTTTACATGTTGCTAAAATGTTTTGAAGGAGATAAAAAAATTACAGTTTTATTGTGTTAACATAACACACAATTAGGAAAGGACATAATTAGCACATATTTCCTTTTGAGAAATAAAATTGGTGTATTAAATAAAATTTTTAAAAATTAAACCTCGTTGCTCGTTCGACAATTTGTGTCTGTTTTGAGATATTCGAGAACATAAGGGAAATGGTTGATTGCCTTGTTTTATATACTTAGCAAATAACATTCTTTTTTTAATTATCCTCGATTCTAGTTAGATCCGGATTTTTTAGATCTCTCTGTTAAAAACGAAACGTTACAACTTAAATCGTAGCTGCCAACTGCTCCGGAATAGGGTTTTACATCTTAAAACAAGATTTTACATCTTAAAATACAATAAAATTTTTAGCCAAGCGCGCGAGCTGGTTACTACTTTGAAAAAATATTTTTATAAAGATATACTGTATTGATGTAGCTTAACTATTTGTACTATATTTCAGTAAATTGAACGTCAATACTAAATAAAGGATAAAATGCTGAATTAGTTCACATGTCAATAGTCATAGCTGCCAATTACTACAAAATATAATTAACCACTTTTTTAAACAATAATTTTCGACTTAAAATATAGCAAATTTTCTGTGCTGCGCGCGAGAGTAAGCAATACCCTCTAGATACTGAAAGCCTTACATCTGAAGGTTCGACGTCATCACAGTTCTGTTTTCACAAACGATATCTACTCTAAAGTTGTGGGGAATTTTCCTACTCATAAAACTTTTTAACGATTTATGCATAGGTGCGGAATATAATTAACCACTTTTTGTGAAAGGTAATTCTTTATTTAAAATTTAACAAAATTTCTGAGTCAAGAGAGTGAACTGGTTATTATTTTGGAAAAACGTTCAAAGAATTTACAAAGTTTGTAAATAAACAAGAGTTACAAGCGTAAGTACGAAAGAGTTTTCACATTTTTCTCTCACTAATATATATAAAAAGCGTTCTGTAAAAAAATGTGGTAGCTGTCGTTTTTTCATAAATTTGCATAAAGTTCATTTTTATCATTTAAATAAACTATAAATTTTATTGTTAGTGTCATTTTTTTTTTATAGTGAGCTTCGAAAAACATGTTCCTTTTTTTTTTGTAGACAAATGTATTTTTTTTAGCAATTTAAACCCTTTACTTAGCTGACAACAATTCCGGAATATAATATTCTACATTTTTTGTAAACAGTAATTCTAACACAAAGTTTTTGGTGTTAAAGCAGCAATATCTCCAAGTTCGCTGGCGGGCATGGTGGATGTTCTGAAAAAACGTTTTTAAAAATACGGACAACCCCAGTTACCGTGGTCCTGTTGGGACCGGCAAATTTCGTTCACTAAATGCGAAGTTCACTGATTTTTCGAGAAGTTGAACAGTAAAGCGTAATACAAAACTAGAAAATAGTATTTTATGCAAATACCGAATGTTTATTAAGTAAATTAAACATTATTGATCGCATTTATGGTTCTAGAATTATTTTGTAAGTAAAATAACCACAATTAATCCCATTTATGGAAATAATGTGTATTCCATTCAGTTGACTAAAGGTGCTATCGCTTTTAACCTGTGATATTGCATTGGGAAAGGAAAATGAACTCGTCCAAGATCAAGAGTAAAATTTCCGCTTTTGGTTCACTTTCAAAAGTACCCCGCTTTTGTGAATGAATGTTTTAAAGATTAGAATTCATTATAGCAATGAAGAAAATTATAACCCCCTTCCGTCCCCTCCTTGTTTAGCATAAGTATGTTAACCTGGACACTGACAATTCACCTGTATTCCGAAACAGGTGCTTGATAATCTTTTTCTCTCTACTCGAACACAAAAGAGACACTCTTGGTAGGAATCGAACAACATCCCCACTGCCGTCCAGAAACTTTTATATTCACTATAACCGAAGTCATGAGTCACTAAAACCAAAAAATGCTATATACATTTCTAACTTATGTGAATCGGGACTAATGAAATGCATTCACTTTCACCGAAAGTTCATTATATCAGGAGTTGACTGAATAGTATTTACAAAAGTGATTAATTATATTCCGGAATGGTTGGCAGCTATGCCTTTAGCATTTTCTTGTACAGTATAGAAACATTTATTGCAGTAAAATATACTATTCAGAGTAGTTATATTTAAAAAGCTCAAGAAATACTATTATGAGGTTCCCTGAATTACACTTGAACTACCAGATTTTATAAAGTAATTAAAAAACTTTGTAAAAAACACACATAAGAAGTAAAAGGAAAGAGGATACGCACGTTTCGTTCAAAAATTGTTTTGAACTTCTTCAGTCCAAGCCCTTCGTCGAAAAGAACACAGGGAACTGAAAAGAGAAAAACAAGCAAGATGTTGCCACAAGGGGCAAAGAAAAGTCGAATAAAACCATGGAGAGGGGAGAAAAAAAAATTAAAAAAGGGGATAAAAAGGAAAGGAAAGAAGCACAAAAAATACAGAAATAAAAAGGAATAAAGAAAAATAATAAAAAAGGGAACACACAAGTACAAACACACACACAAAAAAGAGAAAACAGAACAAACAAACAAAAAACAAATAGCACACGTACTTTTTTTTTTTACGTGTGCTATTTGTTTTTTGTTTGTTTGTTCTGTTTTCTCTTTTTTGTGTGTGTGTTTGTACTTGTGTGTTCCCTTTTTTATTATTTTTCTTTATTCCTTTTTATTTCTGTATTTTTTGTGCTTCTTTCCTTTCCTTTTTATCCCCCTTTTTTAATTTTTTTTTCTCCCCTCTCCATGGTTTTGTTCGACTTTTCTTTGCCCCTTGTGGCAACATCTTGCTTGTTTTTCTCTTTTCAGTTTCCTGTGTTCTTTTCGACGAAGGGCTTGGACTGAAGAAGTTCAGAACAATTTTTGAACGAAACGTGCGTATCCTCTTTCCTTTTACTTCTTATGTGTGTTTTTTACAAAGTTTTTTAATTACTTTATCGTTTAACACCAGTATTTTGAGTGTTTTTTCAGCTACCACATTTTATATTCTGCATCAAATAGAAAGTTTTTGAATAAAAGAAAAGAATTAATTCATGGCACCTACTGTTATTTGACATTGACATATTTATATATTCTCGCATAAAATGTAGCAAAAATAAACACTCATTTTACCTAGATAAGTGTATCAAAGTGTTAAAAGTGTCTTGATACGGAATGAAACTTTTTTACGGCTCACGATATCTCAAAACGAAATGAGGTTTTTTGTGAAAATACTTATTCCAGCTGCCGAAATTCACAAGAAAACAAAAGATATTAAATTTTCTGAAACTTGAAGGATAGTTTATGTAGGAAATATAAACTTCTAGAATTTTTAAATCTAAAGAATGGATGTTTATTTCTCGACATTAAATATTTATGTGCTTTTATTTTATTGATATCATTGAAATTTTAAGAAACATTATTTCAAAAATTACGGAAGCATTTTTAAAAGTTACATAATAAATTAGACTCCAACCTTTTAAGTCCAATTAAAGGCAGATGAAAGCAACCTTGTGTGTAATTATTAAGAACTGAATATAAATAATAAAATTGGTAAATAATTTCGCCAATTCTACAAACTAGTGTATAGAATAAAATTTTTATTTCTTACTTAAAATCCTACTGCCATGTTAAGACATACATTTTTTATATTAGATTTAATATTATAAAATATCTGTGAGATTAAGATGGTCGACATTTGCTGAGGCAGCCTTGGCTGGTAATCGGCTGTAGAGCTTATGAAAAAGAATATTATGAAATATTTACACCGGAAGACAAATGTTAAAAGTGGAGCACAAATGTTCACGCTGTATGAAAATTAAATATGACTCCATATCTAGCTGGAAAAGTTAGTTTCCAGTTTGCCAGACATGCTAAAAAAGATTTGTCATATTAAGTAGGCTATGGTGTTGTGAAACGGGGAGTAAGAAAAAATGGATAGGTATTTCTTTTTGATAAAATTTAAAATATATTTATGTTATTTCCTTTTAGGCTATATTTTCTTTTATTAGCTTGCTTACATAGGCATTAGTTGACAAGATTTATACCCATTAAAAGTTTATTAATTGTATTTGGAAACAAAATATTAGCTTTTATCTGCTTACTAAACCCATGGTTTTTTTTTTTTTTTTTTTTTTGTGCCTCCAAAAAAACTTTTAGAAAATTAATACCTTCCTGAAAATTTTAGAAGGTTTGTTATTACTTTCAATTTTGAAAATGTCGAAATAGCTTATTATTAGTAAAAAGTAAGAATTTTCAAAAAATGAATGTTGTAAAATGACTGTACAGTTAGGCTTATGTAGTATTATGTTTCCAAATGCTCCTGATAAACTTTTTAAAAGTACAAATGTTGCCTAGTAACGTCCGAAAATATAGCGAAAACACAAAATCATTTAAAAACAAACTAATTATGTTTTTGATCAAAAAGAAATGCCTCTTACTTTACCCCTACCTTACTATGTGAAACTGAGGTGCCAGAGTACAATGTTTATTTATACCCTAAGTCTAACAGCCCTGCCCGTAACATTTTTGGATTTGAATGATTTGTAAGGCCGGGACACCACATTAGCTGAAAATGCGACAGAGACTGAAACAGAAAATCGACGAAATTCCGGGGTTTTTTTCCCTACCCCAATTTCTGTCAAGCAGAACCAAGGCAGAAAAACTGAGTTGAAAATAGAAAATATTGAACTTTTATATGGAGTCCCGGCTTAAGTCATAATAAGAAATAAAAAAGAGATTGGAAGAGTGTATTAAATTGTCGACTTTTTTTTAATCTATTACCCATGTTATAAATCTATTACTCCACTTGCTACCCATTTTACCTCAATTTTATGGGAGAAAACATCTCTTAATAAAGTTAAGTATTTTTGCTCTTAATGTCACTATATAATATTTTTAGGTGTGACGATAATAAATTTGCGTAAACTAAGGCAAAAGTGTTGGCTGCTTAACGGTGAAAACAGCCCATGAATACAAAAATATCTGTTTTCATGTTCATTTAACTTTCATTTAACTTATGCTCATTTAACTGTGGAGTGCAGTGCAATGAAACTGCCGAATTCTCAGCTAGGGAGGGATCTTCTTTACTGCAAACACAACCTGGTCTCCCCTACCATTTCTATCAAGTCAATTGTCAAGAAAGCCTTCCGGACATCATTTTTTCAAGAACTAATATTTAAAAATAGAAATAACCACGGATTGAACAGATTCAAAAAATACCCGAATGGCCCCAAAAGAAATCTGTTGCAATTTTCCGTCTCATGTTTAGTCATGGCTGCCTCCGTAAACACCTCTATCGGCTGAATATTCTCAACTTCAATTTGGAAGCGAAGACTGCCCGAAGTTTATGATATACTGATGTCACTATTTTTTTTTTTACTTTCATGATTTTGTGATGTTTAGTTGTCTCGTTACTTTCCATAGGAGAAAAAAATATCTATTGTACCTCTCTTAACCCTACAGAAAATGTTGAAATATAGTGTTAAGATATAATGTAGATACATATACAGGGGGGGAAACTAAAAAAAGAAAGAAAATCATTCAAAACTTGCATCTCTGGGAAATTTTACTTTGTCATAAGTCGTAAAAGTATTGTGATGGAGGTTGTCAAATTTCAAGCCATACTTTTCAGAATTTTCTCCAAGAGCTGTAGCGATTGGGTCTGGTTGGGCTCACCAGTTTCTATTGAAATGCATGGAGTAATCTTTTTACACTAGCTTTTTCTTCCTATAAACCACTCGGATTGAGTTAATTGTCTTTATGAATATTTAAATGGATGGTTTAGAACAGGGGTGGAGTACCTTTATGGATCAACGTGCCATTTTTTCTAAAGAAATGTTTAATGAGGCCATAGACGTGCCGTCAAATAATTTTGACTCAGTGATTTTGACTTAGTGACCGCTCGATCGTGATACTTCATAGTAAACTTTGTTATTTTTAATTAAAATGCGAACCGTTTTGATCGGTGGCGTGCCCGAAATATTGTGTCGCGTGCCATTGGCTCGCCACCCCTGGTTTAAAAGATGATATCGCATTTCGCATAAATACTTTGTTAATAAGAAGAATATTAACTTTTTAAAATTATCACGCTATTGCGAACACTGCATAAATCACTGACCTATACTTATTACTTATACTAATATAAATCTGGAAAACGGCAGTTCTACAAGTGAACTAACCAACCGCCAATGAACCAACCGTCAAAAAACTCGACTCTTGCGACTCTCTCTATATATACATACTACAGTCAAACCTCATTATATGGTCACCCGCTTATAAGGTCATCCCGCATATATAGTCAAAAGTCCTGGCTGACTGAATAGGAATTCTGTATATTTTAATATCGCTTGCGTTGTCATGCCATCATAGTTATACCCTCTTATATGGTCACTTTGATCACTGTCTGAAACAGTTCTGAAATTGCAAATCTATTTTTCAGTAAGAGATAAGCGATCTTGCGTTTCTACATTGTATTGATAAGGAAAGAGGAAGTTTGCAGGGTTACTAAAAGGCTTAACTTAACTCCAACTGAATAAGCCACTCATTTCTTTGAAAATAGGATTGCACCTTGCTCTATCCACTGTTTAGAAATTAAAAAATATGCCAGATGTAGAGCATGTATCTCACCCATCGCTGTAGTAAGTTCCAAGTTTTTCACATGTTTTCTCACTGTTTTTTCGTTGAATACTGTTAGTTGCTGTTTTACACTATCTGAGGCCTTACCTTAGAGGAACATCTAAAAACTGTTATTGATCTTGAAAATGTAGTTTTAAGAACATCTAAACCGAAGGAAAGGCAATCCTACATAAATTAATATTTTGAATGCTGAATTGGAGAATTTGGAGATCGACAATTCTACGAGTGAGGCAGACTGCACCAACGAACCAACCGTCAACAAACTGCGACTCTCTATATATATACAGTTAACTGTGCCGGTAAGTTGGAGTCCCCTTTTTATCTCGGAATCTGCTCTAACGATTTTTTAAAAATTAATATATGATTTTAATCGGTGCTGAAATCGGTGACTGACTTCACCGGTTTATTTAGGAAAACTCGATTTTTTTGTTAAATCCAGTTTAAAGAGTGAACTATTAAACTCCCGCGTTAACACTGAAATAATCTCAACTCAGTCGTGATTAGGTAGACACGACACGGCCAATCGGTCTGGGCAGAAGAACACGCCGCGCTTATGTTAGGCAGCCAATTTATGATTTTATATAATAAACATTAATAAACTTTTTTCTGGTGGGATTAAAAAATAGAATTAGTTATATCAAATGGTAGAGTAAGAAATGCATAGAATTTTAAACTTAAAACATTTATTTACAGATTAAAAACTAAGATTCTAATCAAGGCCGTACCCAGAGGGGTGGACCAGGGCGTGTCCTCCCCCCCCCTCCCTCCCGAAATTTAAAATTTTGTTAACAAAATAATAATGATTAGGTCTTTTTGTGAAAAATTCGGCCTTTTTTTACCGCTTGGTCCCCCCTCCGAAAGTTTTGGACCTCCGCCCCGAAATATTTTTCTGGGTACGGCCCTGATACTAACGGTGATATTCACGAAACATTCTACCGGCTGGTTACAGGCCAATCAACTGAAATTTTAGAATTCATTGATAGATTTGCGATATTTATGTGTGAGGAAAAAGTAAACGATTTAGAAGGCATGGATGTAACGGATTTTTCAATGCTTTGCCATAAAAGTAAATAAACGGTAGAAACGTTAAAAGAAGTAATTGTTTAAAACAGCGGTTCTCAAACTTTTAACGTCGCGCCCTCCCAACAAAGGCTAACTTACGGTGGCGCCCCCTCCCTCACATCTTTCAGTATACATTCAGCTTTTTAATCTTAAACAATGAACATTTAGTCGAATTTTCTACAAAATAATGTTATCAGTAAAGTCTGAATGAACATTTTAAGCGAAAATGGATATATTTTTGAGTAAAAATGACAATAAATAAAATGATTTTTTTAAAACATGCATCACAACTTGCTCTTTCGTTTTTCTCCCCCCCCCCCTGCAAATGCTCTGCGCTCCCCTTAGGGGTCGCACACCACAGGTTGAGAAACACTGGTTTAAAACTTAAATGATCATGAAATAATGGCGTCGCGGATCGGGAAGCCATGGTTTCTGGACTCTGTCCTCGCTGTAACCTAGATTTTTCCTTCTTGCTCTTTTATGCGCATTTTCTATTCTTTTCATACTAGAAAATTTAAAGATTCTTAAAACATTTTAGTCTGCTCCGTTTTCTTTCATTTTTTTAACCAAGAAAATGATATCATTTATTAGGTAAATGCAATTTATTAAATCTAAATACATATGTTTTTACAGACTTGAAAAGAAAAACAAAAACCTACATGTTTATTAAATAATTTCAACAATATCCATTCTAAAGTTCCATTAAATGCTTAAGAAATAATAAACACTCAAAATCTTATTCCTGTATGTGGAAAGCGCATTGAGATATGAATTTATATCTTTATGAGAAGACGTAAGGAACAATCTTAGTGAAAGAAGCCTTGAAGCAC
Source organism: Cheiracanthium punctorium (assembly GCA_038373885.1). Taxonomy (NCBI): domain Eukaryota; kingdom Metazoa; phylum Arthropoda; class Arachnida; order Araneae; family Cheiracanthiidae; genus Cheiracanthium; species Cheiracanthium punctorium. Next base: position 55,473 of record JAWZYV010020035.1, on the reverse strand, counting down.
TGGCGTAGCCAGGGGGGGGCCCACCGGGCCCGTGCCCCCCCCGAAATTTTTTCAGTTGTTATATATATATATATATATATATATATATTACAATTTGTAAAAATGGATCGTCTCAGAATCTTTCTTGTGTGATATTTGTCTAATCTTTCTGATAAACGTTTTCTAGATCTTTTCACATTGAGAACGAAGAAAAAAAACAAGTCAATAAAAAGGTTCACTAACGACACTCACTAACAAGTCAATAAAAAGGTGCCGTTAATCACTAACCCGAGGTGACTTTCGACACGCCTACACACCAGAAAAATATACATCTGGGCAATATCCTACTCCCGGGATACTAAAAATTTCCCTCACCCTATAACCTCAGCTCGTTACCGTTGTACCCTGTGAAGTAAGTATCCCCAAGTGTTATCAGATTTCATGGCCACCTGTGGTATTTTTAAACTATGGTGTATACAAAAATAATTCTTTCTACTAAGGATAAAATTTCAAGGAGGGGCACAAGCTGACCCTTTCCCCACCATTCCCAAGGTCCAGACGCTCGTGTTTTTGAATAGTGTGCTGTTCTGTCCAGTTGGTGGGTTCGAATAGAGATTGTGGCCTCAAGAAAGTGCCCGTTGAGTAGGAGAAATTTTAAATAAAATTCCAAAAATTATGCATAGTTTGCCTGCTAACAATGAAGACTCAAATCTACAGGAAGCGGAAAAAGCAATAGATGAAAAGATATTTCCAGAAAACTTCAGAAAGCACATCAGGAAAAGAAACTAAAGTAAATACTCAATATTTCATTGTGTGTTTTTAAATGATAATATAAACGATGCTTCAACTTAAGTATGTTGAAATATTTGTATTATCATATTTTCATTAATATGTAATTTAAGAAATGTTTCCTTTATACCCACCCTTTCAATTGACAAGAGGGTAAATCTGTAATTTGTTTTTCTGTTCTAAGTTTTATAAAACTTTATAGATACTATTTTCTATGCTCTGGTAAAGAATAAATTAATATTTGAAATATCTAGGGATGCACTTGATTGATAGGCTGATTTATCAATATCCGAAATATCATCGGATATCCGAATCACAAACACCGGCTATCCGACTTCTCTTTTGGATATCCGGCTCACGACTAAATAAGGTCTATCAACAGTCCACTAAGTCTGTATTTTTTAAATAAAAATTACTCTCAGTAATGTTTTCTTCTTAATATTTTTACTACTCACAGTTTAAAAATAAATAAATATTCTTAAGTGCTTTCCTTTGTAATTTAAAACCGCAACCAATGAGAACAGCAGTTTTGCTTTGAAATTAATATGAAAAATCGGAGCTTAATACCTTTATTTTCTGATTCTAAAATAAGACATTAAGTTGTTCATTAAAATGTAACTTTTTATTAAATATATTTTTCTTCTAAGTTAAACAATTAAATAGACCTATTTTCATTTTTGTTTTTTAAATTGTATGTTAAAACTTCGTACTTATGCAGGGTGCCGAAGCCCGAGCCCGAAATTTCAGCTAATAGGTATATAAAAGTCAATGACTTCATTGGTAGAATATCATAAATTTTGCCGTTTGTGCAAATTAAAGACAAATATAACAGCAAACTATTAATACACTACCTAATTCGTTATATTAAAGTTTATCAAATAATATTAATTAGTTTATTTCTCCCATGAATCACTTTTTAAAATCTGTTTACACAGAATACGTTCAATTGAAGAGAAATTTCTCACAAGCCCGAGCCTGGTTTGGGCTCGGGCTGAGTCCATCTCATCTCTAGTGCCCACCCCCCCCCTGACTTATGGCTCACCAACTAGCGATGAGTGCAACCCGTCCCCCCTCAATAATTTTAAGAACTTATCCATTCTGGAAAGTTTTGTGCGTCTGTTTTTTTTATTAAGAAATCAAATCCGGTGTATTTTTACCATTTAATCTTCCCAATATTACGTAAGATGTTCTTAAATCTAGATGTTAATTAAATTATAAAGTACAACTCAACACTTATTCAAGTCGAAAATTTGCAATTAATTATATTTTTTAAGACTGCTTAAGTAGAAAAATTCTATATATTTTGAAACAACTTTATTCCAAACACCAGAATTTTCGAAGATTTTCTTCTAGTGTGGTCTGTGTTATTTTAATACGTACTTTGTTAGCAATGTGCAGAAAATTTTAATCTTGTGATCAACCTTATTCCAAAGAGCAGAGTTTCGGATTTTTTTTTCAAGTGATATCTGGGTTATTTCAATATTGTGCCTGCATTGTATACGTATAATATTCTAATCTTGTCACCAACCTTATACAGAAGGGCAAAGTTTTGGAAGATTCTCCTTAAGTCATATCTTTGTTATTTTAATATTGTATTTGAATTATTTAGGGTATTTTAATCTAGTGATCAACATTATTGCAGAAACTAGAGTTTTGGATGATTTTCTTCAAGCTATATCTTTCTTATTTTAATATTGTGTCTCCATTGTTTAGAATATCTTAAATTTGTGAGCAACATTATATTAAAAACAAGCATTTTGAAAAAATAAAAAGATAAATAAAAAATCTAGTCATAAGATTTTATAGGTTAATTATGTGTTACTGCATAAAACTGTACATTTTGACTTATTAATTGCAATAAGAAACTAAGTTAGTACAGCCTGTGCATTATAATTAAAGCTTTATTTTTTTAAATTAGCGTCGCTGTTCTGTGGCTGTTAATTATAAAAATAATGATAGGTTTGTGTTTGCGTGATCTTCATTATAAAATACAGGTTGATTCAAAAATAACGTGACCAATTTCAGAGCATCATAAAATTTTATTAAGTTATTTACACGAAATTTTCAATGTGGTTTCCTTTAGCATAGTACACTTTAAGTAAAATTTTAGGTCAAGACAAAAGAGCTTTTTAGACCATTTTGGAGGTATTTTTCCAACTTTCTCTTTGATTGCTTTTTAAAGCCCTTAAAGTGTTCATACCTTACGTCTATTTAAAGTTCATAGGCTTCATTGTTCTTTTAAGTATCCCATAAAAAAATAATCGCAATTAGCACAGTCAAGGGATGATAGCAGCCATTTTTCGTGAGAAATAAAGTTAATTTTTTTTAATCTTTCAGCCATTTGACAGTTGACTTTCCAGTATGGCTTGGTGCAGAATCTTGGAGTAAAACAAAGTTTTCTTGGGGGACGTTTACTTTCTTTGATCATGTGCTCCAGAACTTTATTCTGATAGTATTTAGTATCAATTTTAACCTTTGATTCTACAAAAAATGGTTTTATTCAGCCTTGAGAGGACATTCCCATCCATACCACAGTACCTAACGTCCAACTTGCCTTCTGCAAAACAGCTGCGTCTTTGCGACGCTGTTCGCGTGAATTATATTGAACCTCCTTTTGCCAGTTGTGAATTACAGACAAAACAACGCTTCATCAGAAGTTATCCATGTTTTGTATCTACCTTTGCGTAACATTAAATACAGAGGCCAAGAACGTTTTCTTCGTTTTTCTACAGTGTTTGCAGATATTTGATGACAAACTAGTTTCTTCAAGTTTTATAGGCAATTTTCTTTATCTGACGGCAAATTGTCGATTGGGATATCTGTAGTTTCTTTTCTAAAGTATTTTGAGGAAGAGGATTTTCTACAACGATAAGTCTTTTCAGCTTCTTTTTTCCTTTTTCACCAATGACTTCCTTTCGTCCACATTTCCCCCCAGGAGCTCTTGATTGCCTGCCATATTTTATTTCTTTTCAAAGTTTACATAGTTATACAAAGTTTAGAAAAATTCCTTTTCTGAATTTTAAATGCTTTATTTATGACAGAATTTGAGCAACCATCCTACAAAAGCTTAAAAATTTCGTTTCGGGTTTGAGGATCTAATTTCGGAGCCAAATTTACTCCCACTAATAAAAGTAGTTCGATTGGTAATTTAAATGTTTAATTTTTAAAATAAAACAGGTGGTAAATTAAAATTTACCATAAGTAATTATACGCTTTTAAAATTGGTCACACTAATTTTGAATCAACCTGTATGTATTAGTTATATGCAGCTGCAAATGAGCTGATTGAAAATCCGGGATAGATTGATATATTTCCAGTTTATAACAAGAAAATTTTACATAGAAATATTTTTTTACTATGGACGTTTATTGAGATTTAAAAATCATTTATTTAGTTTTCTTTTCAGTATCTTCCTTAAGATATATTTATTGTAGAATAAGACTTGTTGTAGTAGCAGATACGGGCCTGGATTTAAAATAAAGAAAATCTTATCTGGTTGAGATAATCGCCAGACAAACCGGTACATAAGCATCTATCTACAGAGATAATTATATTGAAGATTATTAATTAACTCGGGAAATTAATACTGAATAGCATCTTTAAACATATATTTAAGGATATTTTTGTGAAATTACTAATTAAGTAATATTATAATTAGAATTAACAATTAGAATCTTATTTTTAGTAATAATTAGTACTTAGAATATTATTTCTAATTATAATTAATAATTATAAAAATTTTTAAATGTAAGATTAATTAATAATTAAAATATTTCTAATTACAATTAATAATTAGAATATTAATTAGTTGGACAAAACTCTCTGTGCCCCTCCCGAAACAAAATCCTGGCTACGCCAGTGCCTTGAAGTGTGGGTCTGGGCTTGAATATTTGTAGGCTCGTGCTTCTACATGACACCCACTCTAGCCATGCTACGTAGAGTTTCATTTTGTGTCAGAAAATAAAAATTGATGATGATATTCTCCCAGATCTCAATAATACTTGGTTTGTATTTGCTTAAAATATGGATAATGTTTCACGGAATAAAGCATTTTCATAAATTATATGTGGACTTTTAATCGTGATTATGCGTATTGATACTCATAAATCAATTACAATAAGTGATTCAAGATTTTTTTTTTTTTCAGGCAAAGTTATTGAAATTCTTGAATAAAATAAGTTTTTAAAATTACACATAGTTTTACGTAAAATTCTTTTTAATAAAATATTGCTATATTATAGTAACACTTTGCCGTCCGCACGTCTCGTAAAAATGTCTTTGCTTGGCACCGTGTTTGGGTGGCCACAAAGGTTTTCGTGCAATAGACTAGTTTCTGACCCTCTGTTATGGACTTACGATTCAGAAGGACTACCGTAAGCAATGGGATTTCTTCTGCGAAAACGGACCTAACACCGATTCGGTCGACAGATGGCGCTGTTGCATCCTCTGTCAGGCCTTTCGCATACTATTGTTGTAGAAAGAAATATCACGTTTATTTTTAAATTAGTGATTTAATTTATTTTTCAGTTTGAAATGTCCCTTTTCGGCGTATTGAGCATGTCGTGAGCATTTAGACAGCGTAAAAATTTATATTCACTAAGCCATCTACACTCATGTCCATAAATTAAGGATAATTCAGAATCACACAGAAATTGATCTCTAAAATAAAAATTTCACCTGTGGAATGATCACACACATCTTGAAGAAGAATATGCAAATTTCAGGAAACCACCAGATGGCGTGGATGGTACGTCACAATGACGAGAGTGTAAGAGAGGGGTATATAAGGAATGGCTGCAAAGAAGTAAGATTGTTCACAAGCGCTGTGAAAGCCTTTCAGTGCAAAAAACGCATAGTTATGGCACAAAGGAGGCATTTGGATGATGTTTTACGTGGCAGAATTATCGGACGACTGGAATGTGGACGTACCCAGCTGGAAGTATCCGAGGAACTTGGAATCGCCCAGAGTGTCATCTCCAGGCTTTGGCAACGATTCCAAGATGATGGTAATGTGAGTAGACGTTACAGCACAGGTCGCCCCCGAGTTACAACGCCGAATGAGGACCGCTATTTGGCAGTTACTGCCAAAAGAAACAGACGGAGTACAGCATCAGACCTGTCTCGTCAGCTCTCTTCAGCTACCGGTACGACAGTTTCAAGGCAGACCGTGTACAGACGCTTAGGGCACATTGGTCTATATGCTCGTAGGCCTGTCAGATGTGTTCCACTTACCGCAACTCACTGTCGCCTGCGATTAACCTGGAGTAGAGAGCATGCATTGTGGACACCGCAACAGTGGTCTTGTGTGATGTTTTCCGACGAGTCCAGGTTTAGTTCGGAGTCTGATTCTCGCCGGACATTCATCTGGAGAGCGCCAGGTACCCGTTACCACCAAGAGAACACCATTGAAAGACACCGTTACGGTGGTGCAGGATGGCTCGTTTGGGGAGGAATTATTCTTGGTTCCAGAACTGACCTGCATGTTCAGAGTGTAACGATGACAGGCCACATCTATCGGGATGTCATCCTGGAACAACATGTACGTTTGTTTCGGGGCGCCATGGGTGCTGAATTTGTGTTTATGGATGACAACGCCCGTCCTCACCGTGCAAACATTGTAGACGAATGCCTTCAATCGGAGGATATCACCCGTATGCATTGGCCAGCATACTCACCGGACTTGAATCCAATAGAGCATGTGTGGGATATGCTTGGCCGACGAATTGCAGCCCGTCAACCCCCTCCCACCTGTCTACCGGAACTTCGGAGTGCATTGCTTGATGAGTGGTGTAATATTCCCCAAGATCAGATTGATCATTTGATACTCAGCATGCCTAGGCGTTGTCAGGCCTGTATTGCATCGTCCGGGAGACATACTCCGTATTAACCATCCTACTAACCATGTTATACTGTTTTTTGTAAATAGGTTCTATTTTGAAATTTGGTCAAGGGAGTAAAACTTGCAATTTTTATTAATTATGTCAAACATATAGCATCTTTTTTGCTCTTTACTTTTTGTTTAATAAATAGACTTTACAAATAAGTCAAATTTGTTTTGCTTCTTTCTCTTTCTTTGCCTGAACTTCATTATCCTTAATTTATGGACATGAGTGTAATTAGTATCAAACTGTCATTAATATATTTAATATTTAGTAATTTGTGCTGATACCTCTGATGATGAATAAATTTTCGACAGCAGTAGTAAAAATAATTATTTTTTCTGCAAAATATGTGCAAAGGTAATGATAATAATTAATTAAAAAATAAAATAAAATGTATGATTTAAGTATTTTGTAAAAATAAAGGTTATTATTTTTTAAAATAATGTAGGGAAATCGAATATAAGGTTTTCTTCTTTTTGTTAGAAAAATGAAATTGTTAAATTTTATGTATCCTCAAAATACTCGTGGTTTCAAATGAGTCATTAAAATCATGTTTTTTGGCTATTATCATGAAATATGAGAGAACTGAACTTCCCATTTATTTAATGAGTACTTATTTAATAGTAATATACAACAGGAAGAGTAAAATTTTAAAAAAAAACTACCCCCAGGTAGCACACATACGTTGGGGCAACGTTGAAATGACACGTTGGCTTACGGTTATCCAACGGTTGGCAACTGGTTGGGCTAACGTATGCTCTAACGTTTCGCCAACATATTTCCAACCGTTGGGCTAACGTATGAATGCATACGTTGGGCTAACGTATAAATACATACGTTGGGCTAACGTATTAATGCATACATTATGTTAACGTATAAATGCATACGTTGGGTTAACGTGTAAATGTATACATTGGGACACCATAAAATCTGTATGTTGTCACTCTATTATCCAACTGTTGGAAATTGGTTATTTTTAACATTTAGCTATCATAATTGTTAACCGTTACATTTATAAGTTAGTTTCATATTTTAGGCCAATGCAGAAACCTAATGTTGGATAATTATATTTGACGAATATTTGACAAATTGATGTGCTATTTCATAACATTTCTATAGATATATGAAAAACTGTCAAATTTGAAATTAAAGTTTTTAATTATTTTACTAACAGCAAATGCAGTGACAGATTCAGATAAGTTTTAAGGGACGGCTGATATGTAAAACGAAGCATATTATCAAATAGTCACATTTTTTATTTCATCAAATATGGTTCCACCTCAACAGTGGGTTTCTGTGCGCTTAGGAGGAGGGCGAGCGGACACCCCACCCCCCCTAAAAAGTACTTTTGTCGACAAAATCGTCAGTTGCCAAAGGACTGTCAGCAAATTTCAGCTTTAATCGCCAATCTGTAAAATGCTCAGTGTATAAATTACCAGTTCTGCCGACAGTTTATTATAAGTTATACTATATCATGAACATAGTCTTGTTACAATTTTCCTTTTAGTGATTTTTGTGCCAGTAAACAAGTCCCTTTTGTCCCCTCAAGCCAACTTCATTCCAGATCATGTAATGTAGTGTGTATTTAAGGCAAACATGCACATTAAGTATCTGCCTAGGGTGGGGGTGCCTCGGGCGAAGGACTTTTAGGGGATTTAATGCGTATTCACGCTACATCTGGAGGAAAACGCCCAAGAGGCCAGATAATCGGTGTATATTTTTTAAAGCATATTGGTATATATCGTCAGAAACTTTTGTCTTTACACCCCCCTCCCAACATTTTTGCTTAAAACTGGCTCTAGTCCCGTCACTAACAGAAATGTGTTATTTTCAAATAGTAAACGATCTGTCAAGTTACAAACATATATTAATCTATAGAAAACTAACCTATTTTGCACTATGAGGAAAATTAATATTGCAGGTGCAACTTATGAACTGTTTTAAAAAAAGGAGGGGGGAGAGATCGGAAGCAGGAAAATATTTAGAAGGTCCTTTCAGAAGCTATCCTTTACAGTTTTAGAGAACCAGGACGGCAGGCAAACCAAAATCATAAAAACTTTTCGAATTAATTAAAAGAAAAAACATATAACGTTAAAGGAAAGAATGCTTATTTTTTGAAATATGATTCATATCCCTCCTTCTCCTTTGACAGTTACTTTTGTAAAGTGTCTCTCAAAACCTCTGAAAATTTACTCAATTGAAACTTTTGTAAGGAGGCTTAATCTCTTTTTTTTTTTTTAATATTCATGTGGGGAAATCCAATAGGAGTATAAAGTCACTGAAGAATGTCACAGAAATCATTCTTTACTAAAATATTTATTTATTATTTTTTACATTTATTTCAATTTACGTAATTTTTTAGATTCTTAATTTTTAGTTTGCCCGAATAAAATTGGTATGGAATACAATGACATTTCGTAGTTCTATTTTTATTTTCAGTTAACTGTAGATATTGACTGCAAAGTAAAAGAAAAAAAATATTGCATGCGTAATGCATATGCATTACGCATGCAAGTATCGCAAGGCCGCATGCAAGTATCAACACACGGGTGCATCTATATTATCTGACTATGAGAAAGATATCAGTACAACAGAATGTATCAGTGATGCTGCTTACACGCTATAGCACATAAAATGAAAAAAGTCGTTGATGGTACGCAAAAAAAAGTTACGACACGTCCCGTATAATTACCATTGCACAAAATTTTGAAAAAAAAAAAGAGAGAGAGAGAGAGAACTTTTTATTTTCCATAGCGCATCCTTTCTCTAATGCAAAAAATAGAATGTCTGAAGAAAAGTTTTAAAAAAGCAGTATTGATTTCAGTTCATGGACCTGAACTCTCTCACAGCGTATTACTTAAAGAGCTACTGATATTTTTCATTCAACTAAAATACGCAGTAGAAGAGACTTGTCAAAGCAATAAAAATGTTTTTTCTTCCAGTACTCTCAAAGAGTATTTGATTGCATATAGATAATGTATTTTTCTCCATAAAATTTGAGTCCTGTAGCATATAACAGGTGTAGATACAAATATTTCTTCTAAAATAATAAATAAATAACAAAATGAAGTTGGTAAATATAGGTATATATATGAACTGTAAAGTACTATAACACATTTGTAAAATATTAAAATAACTGAATTCTTAAAACTGTAAAATATTTTATACATACCTTTAACAACAAACAATTTTGATGCACAAATTTAAATCCTTGTTGTTGATAACCACTGTGAACCAACGAGATTTCAAAATTGAAGTAGTGTTAGTTTAATAACTACTTCTAAATCTGAAATCTCATTAGTCATTATAATCTTGTAAAGTATAAGCACGGCTCAAGTTGATTTTTTTTTTCAGAATAAACTTATTAGGAGAAAACAATTGTGTCCAATTTTACCTTCTCGACTGTTGTACAACTATGAGCAAATAAAACTTTATTATTAACCTGTCTAGCATTGTTTAGTAATCCAAAACGCATCTTTTAATAAGCACTGTGCAATTATTATATATTTATTAGCATAGCTGCATAGTAAGTTGTTTGTTTACATACTTTGAAGATCGTTAGGCTTATTTACAATCGAACTATAATCAATGCATCAATAATAATAGTTATCGTGATTCAAGTTACTACGAACCTATGCAACGAATAAAATTCACAGAAATATAGCTGAAAAGATAAATATTCGTTTCAGATTTCAACTATCAATCACTTTATAAAAGTGTATCAACACATCATAACAAGCAATGGCGGAAACGGAACGGCGAACGGACATGAATCTATCGCTTCCCGGTTTCCTGAATGTGTGTCTCTGCGCATGCGCAATGGTACGGTTGCTCAACACAACATTCAGCCATCCGATGGCCAACGGTTGTTTTACCTACGGTTGCCCAACACAACATTCAGCCATCCGATGGCCAACGTTTGTTTACCAACGGTTGCCAAACACAACCTTTAGCCAACAGAATGCCGACATTTCCATATGGACATCCAACGTTTCCCCAACGTAACAACCTTGTGCCAACCACGTGCCATCTAACCTAACGTATGTGTGCTAGTTGGGCCAAAATTTACACGAGGAAAAAAAAGAGGCGTGGAATATGATGACGCACACAAAAATAATATATATAAAATCTTTAAAACGCATTTTAAATAACTGCATAAACTTTCTGTATTGTCACAATAACTGTTTAAATATGCGGACATAGAAACATTTTCCACATATTTCACAGCACGTACGGTCAAAACTTATCAACTGGATTTCATCTCTTGAGTATATAACTTTTAAAATTATTATTTTTTATTAATTTTTAAAGCGTTATAATAAATTGTTTTGTTTTGAAACATAAAAAATGAAATAAAAGAATTACTTCAGTAAAATTTACATCAAAATTTTATAATTCAGTGAAATTAGTTGAATTTCTTACAGCCAGATAGCAGCATCAGACTTATATATGAGTAATTTTGAATTCAGCTTGGTCCATTTTCACTGCATTGCGTTTGCCTGCCTTGTGGGCCTACGTGCCTTTTGTTTTTGCAGTTGGAATTCTGTCAGCAAAACGTCAGAAACTGGTCTATTCATCAAATAAATGGAAAATACTAGCATCACGTTATTACACCACCGTGGTGTCGGCGGCCGTTAAGCGATATTTTACGTACGACACCACAGTGGTGTCGTACGTAAAGTATCGTTAAACGGCCGGTGATACGTTAGTGGTTTACTAGTGTTTTTCATTCATTTGATCACTGGACCAGTTTCTGACGTTTTGTTAACAGAATTCCAAGGCCAAAAACAGAAGACACGGGGGTCTACAGGGGGGGCAAATGCAATTCTATGAAAATGTACCAAGCTGAATTCCCAAATGAGTGATATGTAAGTCTGATGCTGCCATCTAGCGGTAATAACTACAACTAATTACACGGAATTAATAAAATTTTCTCGTAAATTTTATTAAGTAATAATTTTATTTTATTTAATAAATTTTTCTCGTAAATTTTATTAAGTAATAATTTATTTTATTTTTTATGTTTCAAAACAAAAAAAAATTATTATATCGCTTTAAAAAATAAAAAATAATAATTTTCTTTTAAGTCATGTACAAATGAGATAAAATCCAATTGATAAATTTTGACGTATGTGCTGTGAAATATGCAGAAAATGCATTTATGTCTGCAAAATTAAAACGTTATTGTGACAGTTGACAAAGTTAACGTAGCTATTTAAATTGCGCTTTAAGGATTTTTAAATATTTTATTTTTGTGTCTCATCAGAATCCAGTCTCTCTTTTTATATTTTTTTTTCATCTGGTAAATTTTAGTAGTGTTTACTTATTTTTATAATTTCACTCTTTGTGTTATATATTACTATTAAATAACTATTTATTAAATAAATGGATAGTTTTCTCATATTTCATGAAAATAGCCCGAAAATATGATTTTAATAAATCATTTATAACAAATGTTTGAGCATACTAAAATTTCAACAATTTCATTAGTGCTACCAAAAAGAGTAAACTTTATATTCTATTTTCAAATCAAATTGAAATATAAATTAAACCACTAATTTAAAAATAAAAATGCAAATTCTTTCACAACGATAGTATGCTAAAAGCCTGCCAGATGATACAACAGCGATATCTGTCAACCGAATCGGCGAGCGTTAGGACCGTTTTTGCGGATTCCCAATGGAAGTCCTTCTGAATCTAAGTCCATTATAGGAAGGCCAGAAACTATAATACTGCAGGAAAACCTTTGCAGTAAGCGAAGAAATTTTTACGAGACATTCGGACGGCAGAGTGTTAATACACTGCGTGGCATTGAAAATGCAACACCAAGAAGAAGTGGTCTAAAAATTATGTAAATTTCAGGGTTATGCTAATGATGTAAAATTGGAAGCTTGCCAGTGCACGTGGAAAAATATATACGGAAAGGAACCGGTAGAATGGACAATTTTTGAAAAGTATTGCTGCTACAGAAACTGTCGTAGAAATTTTATTCTTGTCTCAGAGGACACGTGTAGCCAGAGAATGCCAGGCCGCCGTCAACGGACGGCGCCAGCAGACTGACGATTTTACGAGGAGCATGGTGATCGGACTGAGATGGGCAGGTTGGTCCATTCGGCAAATCTCGGCAGATACACACCTTGATGGGTCCACTGTACACCGGCTGTGGTGAAGATGGTTGGAACAAGGAAATGTGACACGTTTAAGGGGTGCCGGTGCAGCCAGAGTGACAGCACGCGTGGATCGATGCATCCACCGACAAGCGGTGGCGGCCCCGAAAGCTACTTCAACCTCCATTCTGCGACATGTTCAAGACACCTTGGATGTTCCTATATCGACCAGAACCATTTCCCGTCGATTGTTTGCTAGTGGCCTGCACTTATGGCGACCGTTAAGAAGACTGCCATTGGCTCCACAACATAGACGCTAACGACTGCAATGGTGCCAGATAGAGCGACATGGACGACAGAATGGTACACCCAGACAGCACAGCAAATTTGCATCAAACTTGCAGCAAGCTTGATTTTTCAAGTCAATAAACTTGAATATTTCAAGCGTGTAAGCTTAATGCAAGCTTGAATCACGTGTTCAAGTTTACAATTGCCCAACATGCATCAAGCTTGACATAGCAAGCTTAATTCAAACTTAAAAAAAAAAAATCCCTAAAAAAATTTTTTTTGATACATGGGGCGCCGGTCTCGCCCCATGCACTTTATCTCTCCACGCATTTTTCCCTCTGCGCTAGAATCGCAAGCTATTTTAATCTGTTTCGATTTAGCGTCCACGACTGGGATCGATCTCGGGACCTACAGCTTGCCAATCTAACTCGAGGTGATATGACTAAAGTTTGAAGTGACTGTTATGGTTGTCACGCCGTTTTCTGGCGAGATTGATCAGTATTGGCCGATGACTGATGCCGATCTGCTTCTTTTATTTTTCCATGGGATGAATCAAAATTAAAATAATGTTATGTGTGATTTATACACTCTACTAATAGGGAAATAAGCATAATATAAACTTAAAAGCAGTACACGTTTTGAAATTTCAATATCGCAACACTCATGTTGAGCAATATTGGCCAAAATCGAGACAAACGACTGATTTTGAAATCAGTTTTGTAGTATATTTGTATTTTATTTTGAAGAATTTCAATATTTGGAAAATATAGAACCTTTTCTATGATCAAGTACATTTATGACTGATGATAAATTATTTGTTATGTGGATGTGGCTTTCCAAATCAAGCAGTAATCAAGTTGTGTTCAAGCTTGACAGTTCAAATGACTTAAATTCGGCGGGAAAGTATTTGCTGACTCTTTTTTTTGTAATCTCCAAGCTTTCTGCAAGCTTAAAATGAATTGAACTGTCAAGCTTGTATTAATACGTCAAATTCAAAGAAATGTCAAGCTTGATTTAAGCTTATGTGCTGTCTGGGCAGGGTCGTGTTCTCAGATGAGTCACACTTCTGTTTCACCAGTGATAGTCGCCACGTACGAGTGTGGCGTCGACTTGGAAACAGGTCCAATCTGGCAGGGCTCCACCGTAAACCGGTCCATCCGTAGAACGCCCCATCGCGCGACAACGTGGCATCATTGTTTGGGGGGCAATTGCGTATGACTCCAGGTCACCTCTAGTTCGTATTCGGAGCACTATGACTGCTCAACGATATGTGGATGATGTGCTGTGGCCGGTGATACTCGCCTACCTTCAAACGGTATCCAACGTCCTGTATTAGCAGGATAACGCTCGACACTGATCGTATCAGCCAACGTGTTCTGCAAGGTGTACAGACGCTTCCCTGGCCACCGTACTCTCCTGATCTGTCGCCAATCGAATTCATTTGGGATGTGATTGGACGCCATTTGCAGACCCTGCCACTAGCCCGTTGAGAAGACGAACTGTGGCAAATAGTTGAAAGGGAATGGAGAAACATTCCTCAGGACGCCATCCGAACTCTCATTGACTCAGTACCTAGACGTGTTGCTTCGTGTATCGCCGTCCAACAACCTACTAAGACGACGCTGCTCTCCCTCTGTATTATGCATATCATTTTGAAATAAAGATCTCTTATTGTTTACTGCTGTCTCTCTCTGCTTGCCGAGTTTCAACATTTTCTGACCACTCCTTATGGGTGTTGCATTTTTAATGTCGGGCAGTGTATAAACCAGTAGAAATAAACCAGGGCCTCGAACCGGAACTGAACCGAAAACCGGAAAAAACCATTATTTTGGTCGGAACGAAAACCGAAAAAGAAATATCTGTATATTTCGGTTCGATATATCTTCAGACATTTTGTTACTGTAAGCAATATCCCCATGCAAAAACCCTTAACTGGTTAAAAATTTGTGACGCAGCATTTTACTTTATAGCTCTATGAATTTTAAATATAGGTCTTAAAAATAATGATATCAAATTTTGGGTGACGCCCTGCTGGGATTTTTAAAGATTTGTTTTTAAATTCCATTACAGTTACTTTCGTTTTATTTTCTAAAGAAGATTTACGCATTTAAGCAATGCTTTGAATTATGAAATACGCTGTCAAATATATCGCACTTTCACTGAGTCTATATAATGTATTCAAATGAATTTATTTCAATAATTTAATTTATCTTTTGCGTCACGCTATCCAAAAGGGCAAGCAAAATTTTCATATACATTTCACTTAGTTTGGTTACTATGACACTAACTAAATATTTACGTAAATTTGCTTGACACTAAGTTATGTAAATAAATATACAAACCTGTTTTCATGCAGTATCAGAATATTTGATTAAAAAAGTCACAGCAAGTTCTTTTTTAACATGTAACAGAAAATTGACATGTTTTTGTTAGAATTTTATAGTAAGAGGCATAATACTGATTATAATCAATAATTTTTTGAGTAATTTTCTATTATAATTTGGGTCGAGTACAGATTAGTATCCTTGCCACCATCTTTGATTTTATTTCATAAATTTGCATTCAGTTTAATGCTAAACGTAAATTAACTTTTTACTATAATTGTATGACTATTGGGCCCCATCAGTGGCCGAGCGCATAGCGCTCTGAACTGGGAGACGGAAGGTGCCTGGTTCGAAACCAGGTTGCGTTCGCCGACCTAATCGTTCGGAGTTTTCCGTGGTTTCCTCCAAAACTTAGCGTAAATACGGGCTAGGACCCCTTATAAAGCCCCCCACGGAGGGCACCCCACCTCTCGGCTTAGAGCCTACGTGTAGCTAATCGGCTGTAATTCTAGAACAACAATAACAATATATAACAATTGGTTCTATTGTTTTAATGCATTGTGATTTATTAATTTGCATCCAGTTTAACGATAACCGTAATTTAAGTTTCGTTAAAATTGTTAATTTAATTATCTCGTTCTTAATTAATGATAATCTAGTTACTCATTCTATTACTTTAATGCAATGTAATCTATTAATGCAATGTGTTCTTTCAGTTTAAAGCTATTTTTTAACTATATTATGATACACTATAAGTTTTTAACTAAGTTAATGATACATCTCAAAATTGTTGATTAAATTAATTAATGACTATAATCATTAATAAAATAGAAAATTACTCAAAAAAGTATTGTTAATAATTAGTTTTATGTCGCTTTTTAGAAAACTAACTTCATACTATGTTTGTTTGTTTTTTTATCAGTTGATAATTTCATTTTTTTAGAGAACGTTTAGATGAACTACCAGTTTAAGAATTTGCGCAAAAAATTAGTTATTTCAAAAAAAAGTTTTAAAATATGAATTGAAATAGAATTACTCTCGAACCCCCCTGAAAGAAACAGAAGTTTAAAATAAAATTTCCTTAAGACTGTCGGTCTAAAAATCGAAACCTACTTCACATCCCTTGAGTAGAAACCAAAATAAACTAATTTAGTAAAGGTTTACCCCCACCCACCCTCGAAAAAAAAGACCAGTGTCAGAAGAAAGCAGTTGTAACTAAATACATATATGTTTCCTCCAGCGTCAGAAGAATTTCGTATGTCCGCGAGATCGGTAATGCGCATGCTGTAGGTGGAAAAAGAGTTTGGGCGTGCTGACAGAACCCGGACGTATAAAGCTCGTTTCCACTTTTGTCTTTGCTGTCCCTAATTCTTTACTGACTCAAATAAGGTAACGCTAAAGCAGAATTCCGTTTCCACTAGCTTTGTTATCGCTTTCAGTATCGTATGCGTCCTCCAATGGCTATTAGTGATTTCGCGCATGCGTGTTTAAGCTTTCATCTGTTTCCCGTTTCTCTTTTAAATATATCCCCTTTTGTTATTTTTAAATACAGAAGAATTTCTTAAATTTGGACTGCTAATTTACGGAATTTGAATTATCAAGACGAAATTAGACCTTAAAATAACAATAAATCCGTATTAGAACGAAAATGTTTTAGATTTTATTAAAAATATTTAAAAGAATAGCATCTTTCTAATGAGGAATTTCTCTGATTATAACGGTTATTTTATAACGATTTTTAACGATTATAACGATTTTTTTACTAATACTACAGGATTTTTATGATCTGGAATTTTGTGTTATGCAGAATCGGTAAAGTCCCGTCGATTTTGAATTTGAAAAATTCTACTGTATTTATTTCAGGTACTTTCTTAGTTAGCACATATTATACTTATTTTAGGATGATAAAAAAAAAAAAACTTGGTGTCAATGATTCCCATAAATTAGAGGCTTTAAAATACTAAGTTAATTGAGCTGTTTTGATAGATTTAAAAGGCAGCCACATTTTTGATAAATTTACGTACTGCATGCTGTCTTTCACCAAGTAAGTAATTAATAGAATATTGATATGTGCTTTTTGTGTGTTTTTTAAATTTAAGAAATACATTATGTTATTAATTTAATTTCAGTTTTTTCTAACATACGCTAAAAGCATATAACTATTTCTGAAAAGGTTGTATTGTATTGTGTTATGGTAAACCTACACGAGGAGTATTTCGTATTGCTTATGTAAGGGGGGGGGGGTCTTGAGCGGTCTAATTTCTTGGTGCTTCTGAAGCGTATTTACGTTATATCGTGAGAAAAACCATCCAAAACTCCGAATTTTTAGATTATCAGCCATCCGGTAGACCAGAATCCTGGACATTTATACTTCAGTTATCTACCATCGTCAGTATCTTATCAACTCGGCTGGGGTGGGCACTGCATCTTGTTTTAGATGCCATCTTCGGCCTTTAAATGTCTAATACAAAATATAGTGCATGTATAAATTTAGATTAATTAATCAAATTTCTATTTGAAAAGTACTGAACAAAATTTTAAATCTGGTATTTAAAGGAATACAAAATAAAAGTGAGAAAACCTAAGATTTGGAAAAAATATTGGTCTTAAAATTATAATTCAATAATTTCAATAAATTTTATATATACATGAAGAGTAAAAGAATTATTATTAAAACTAGCTAGTATGTAAATCTACTATTTATTTCCCTTTGAATACTAAAGAATTATTATTAATTAATTATGTGAGCTTTTTGAAGAGAAAAAAAAATTCATTGAAATATTAATTTTCCAAATAGAGTTAATAATATTAGAAAAATAAAGACTTAATTTAATTAGAAATAGCTATCAAAATACTACAGAAACGAAATACTTAAAGAAAAAGTTAGGAAGGAGTTTTACCAAAAAATACTTAAATTAATTATTTTTTAATTCAAAGTATTAACTATTTTTAATTATTAATTATAGCAAAATAAATTACAGAAAAAATAAGTAAAGTGTATAATAATCTGTTATTATTTTTTAAATGAAATAAAACAAAAACGACAGTAACACAAAGCTCATCTCGCAAAAGCGCGAAGTCGGGGATAGAACTCAAGTCATCTGGTCAGAAAGCGGAAGCAGAACGTACCAGCTGTCTAGGACCAAACTGGCTTATGATATACGGTAACTTGTACAAATCTTGTCACGGATCAGCACTGTATTCATACTCCCTGTATACTGCCTTGTTTACCGCCTTTGAAACAAGATCATTTTCCGTATTTTCTTACGCGGGTAAAATAGTTCCCTCTTTGAACTGGATTAAATAAAAAAAACGAGTTTTCCTAGCTTAACCGGCGACGTCACTCATCGAATTTGGCGCCGATTAAAATCATATATGTAAAAAATTCGTTAGAGCGGATTCCGAGATCCAGAAGAGAACTTTTAAAAATAGAAAAGCTAGCCGTAAATATAAGTGCCGCGAAGTTTTACGTTTGGTTGGTTGGGGCTGGCTGCGTCACTCGTAGAACTGTCGTTCTACATGATATCAATATTTTCTAATTTAACGTCAAACATATAATTATTATCATTGCATGTACAGTCTGTTTTCGTTCCTCAGAGCCTTCCTCCCATTTACTCATACGTCAGGTCTGATTTGATTTCATCAAAATATGGGCGAGCGCAAGTTTATGTTTCTTTACACTTGAACTAGCAATAAGTAGAAGAGTTTCTGAAATTCCGAATTGAAATAAAATAAAATAGGAAACATCATAAAAAGACAGCACGCCAAAATAGATCTTTCAAAAAGTAATCATCTCAACCTATCATCCATTTGTGGAATAAAATCGTCTTGCTTGGTGTCGCTCTGCTTTACCAAAACGGACAGTGTTTCAGTTTTGCAGGAAACTACTCGTAGAAGACAGATGTAATTCAGTTCAATGTAGTAGAAGTATAGATGATCTTTAAAGAAAAATATCGGACTGATAATGGATAACAATGCTGTTCTCTGCTCGCTACACGTATCGTACATGCTGGTTAATTGTATCAAATTAAATTGTGTACCAATCAAAAAAATAATAAATTCTACATTTCGATAGAATTACGCTTTTTGTTTATGATAGAATTATATATTTAGTACGAATAAGAATATACATAAAATAATATTATTCATTCGGAACTAAACCAAAAACCGTTATTTTTCCCGGAACGAAAACCGGAACTGAACCGATATATATATATAGTTAGTTGAACCGGAGCGAAAACCGGAACCAAAAAAATTACGGTTCGAATCCCTGAAATAAACAGACATGAGGCAATTTCTCGATATTTCCATTGTCCAATGAGTAACTGAAAAAAAGTGAATTTACCACCAACCATGGGCGCCGGGAGGGGGGTGCAAGGGGGTGCACTTGCACCCCCCTGGAGTTTGAAAAAACTATAATTAACCTGAAAATGTAAGTAATTTGTTTTATCCTTAGGACAGTATAAAAAAAAAAAGGAGTCTGAATGTGTGTGTGATATTTTGAATTCTACTTGTAACTGTCGCATTAAATTAGCTGTTTAGACCTGTGTTTATGGCTTAATATTTTCTTCCAATATGCACAAATTACTACTTTTAAACTTTTGAGAAGTCATCCACATTTTTATTTTGGGATAATGTTGGCCCACGCACATGAGCCCTCATAGTGTATTGACCAACGCTTACGGTCGTAGTAGTGTTGAATGCCTCACGGCATCTGCCCGCAATTAGGAAAGAATATTTTGAAATAGTCTCGATAATTTTCGAAGTAGACGAGATCAAACAATTTTCACAACTTTTAAACTTCTGAGAAGTCATCCACATTTTTATTTTGGGATAATGCTGGCCCACGCACATGAGCCCTCATAGTGTATTGACCAACGCTTACGGTCGTAGTAGTGTTGAATGCCTCACGGCATGTGCCCGCAATTAGGAAAGAATATTTTGAAATAGTCTCGATAATTTTCGAAGTAGACGGGATCAAACAATTTTCACAAATTCTCAAAATCTATGACATATTTAAAGCAGTTCTGACACTTATAGTTTAAAATAATTTGCCATCTGATATGAAATTTCATTCTATTGCATTGAGCCATTTTTCAGGAATGCGCCAGCATTTACACAGTTTTTACAAAATCCCAAAATCTATGAAAAATTTTGGAATACTTTGATGCCTATAGCACAGCTGCCAATTCCTACGGAATATAATTAACCACTTTCTGTACACAGTATACTTTTTAGGTATTTTTTTCGAAATAGTGTCTGGCTACCGATTGTGGTAAATTTTTTTCCCCTGAATTTTCAACCTAAAATTCGTGTTTAAAAGAAGTAGTTTTTACGTTATGCGTGGACAAATAGTTACACGTTTTGAAAAGGTTTTCGCAAAATTACAGATCCCATTCAAAAGTTAAAAAGAAAAAAAAAATCAACTCCTATAGCTCAAGTTGAGTGATCGTGCCCCCTCGTGAAGGCTTGCACACAGAGTGCGAATTGACGGGGGGGGATGCCAGGGATCGTCCCCGGCTGAAGAATTTAATATCCCTGGCTAGAGAAATATTAATTGATCCCTGCCAGGGATACTATTTATCCCCTGCTGAAGAAATATTAAACTGGTGAGTGAAGATTTTGGGATTCAGATTGGGAAGTCAAGAAGTCAAAATGAAGGTGGTATGGAGTTTGGATGTACCCCATATCTCCGCAATTAATTTTACTTGGGACTTAGAGTTGCATGTCTAGTAGATGGAAAACACTTAAATATTAACAACAATTTATTAAATAATAACACTAAGGAAGATACACAACAAATCAGTTCGCCGGAGAGTAAGTGAGTGAGTGTTGAAAAAATGCACGCCGGCTTTTTTTCCTCTTCTGCGGTTACAGGCCAGATCACAGTTAGAGTCACTAGCTGTTATCAAGTCACGGTGTTTTTGAATCACAGTTGTGGCATGGAAGTCCGCCACAGTATTCCCCCCCCAAGTACCGGAGGTACTGAACACATTACGTTACAGGTAACGAGGATTAAATCGTACCACTCTACCTGAACGAGTTGTTTTGTTTGGAGGAAGGGCTGGTGTGTTGCTGGTCAGTCCATCTGGGCCAGTTGGAGATTCACCATCAGGCTCCACTGGTGGTGCTGTGCAGGGGTCCGAGTCTTCGGGCACGGTGAAGGCTGGTTTCAGCCTGTCAATACTGATCGGAGATTCCCTTCCATTAATCAGGAGGGTGAAGTGTTTGTCAGTCCTTTTCACCACTGTATAAGGGCCATTGTAGGGTCGAGTCAGCGGTGCCTTTACGGCATCATTTCGCACAAAAACACTAGTGCACTTCTCTAGTGAGGGATGAACATAATAGAAGGGTTTCCCATGAGAGGACGGTACGGTTGGAGAAAGTTCATGCATCGTGTTGCGGAGTTGTTCGAGGAAAACTGCAGGGTCTGTGTGCAACGGACTTGCTGAAGGTTGAAGGAATTCTCCTGGTAGGGATAATGTTGTGCCATACAACATCTCTGCACATGTCGCACCCAGATCCTCTTTCATTGCCGCACGAAGGCCGAGGAGTACAATTGGTAAAGTTTCAGTCCAACGTACCTTATTGTGGCACTTTAAGGCTGTCTTCAGGCTGCGATGGAACCGTTCTACAATCCCGTTGCTGGATGGGTGGTAGGGAGTAGTCCGAATGCGGCGCATGCCGAGAATCTTATTCAGAGAGGAGAACAAGAGGGACTCGAACTGTCTTCCTTGGTCCGTTGTCAAAACCAAGGGGACGCCGAATCTGGCTATCCAGTGTGTCACGAGAGTGCGAGCAGCAGTTTCAGCCGTGATGTCTTGCACGGGAATGGCTTCAGGCCAGCGAGAGAACCTGTCAATGAATGTGATCAGGTAAGAATAACCCTCAGATGGAGGTAGGGGGCCCACGATGTCCAGATGCACATGCTCGAATCTTCTCGAGACCAGGGGGAACTGTTGGAGAGGACTGCGTGTGTGGCGATGGACTTTCGACTTCTGACAGTCGATGCAAGCCCGTGCCCAAGTTGCGATGTCCTTTTGCATGTTGGGCCACACGAAACGTTGCTGGATGAGCTTACGAGAGGCTCTAATGCCCGGATGGGATAACCCGTGGAGATGTTGGAACACTGCATGACGTAACTTGACAGGAACATATGGTCGCACTTTTTTTGTACCAACATCACAATACAGTTTCAGGTTTGGGCTCACTTCCAGTTGCTGCAGTTGGAACGATGCGTTGGACCCAGAAAGGATGTCCGCCAACTCGTCATCAGTCGCTTGCTCCTCAGCTATGGTGGTCAGGTCGATCGCCGATGTCTGTATGTCGTTGATTCGGGACAAGGTGTCAGCCACAATGTTGTCTGGCCCAGTGATATGTCTGATGTCGGTGCAAAATTGTGAAATGAAGTCAAGATGTCTGAGCTGCCGAGGAGAACTTGAGTCGGACGTTTTTGAAAAAGCAAAAGTTAATGGTTGATGGTCTGTGTATATTGTGAAATTTCTGCCCTGTAAGCTATGCCGAAAATGCTTTACAGCGGCATAAATTGCTAAGAGTTCTCTGTCATAGGTGCTGTACCTTTGCTCAGTGGTACTAAGTTTACGCGAAAAAAATGCAAGAGGTTGTAGTTTACTGTCATTTAAGACGTTTAAAACAGCGCCGATGGCAATGTTAGAAGCATCAGTCATCAAAAATAGTTGCTGATGGGGACCATGATAAGCTAGAGTTGCTGAGTTCATGAGGTCCTGTTTACATGCTTCAAATGCCGCAGTTAAGGTATCATCCCAGGGAACTGGGCGTTTGTCATTTTTTTGGAATCTTTAAGCAGTTCATGCAAGGGAGCTTGGGTTTTAGCTGCATGCGGGATGAAACGGCGGTAGAAGTTAATCATTGCCAAAAAACGTCTTAAGTCTACAATAGTCTCTGGTTTGGGGAATTCAGCTATCGCTTGAGTTTTTTCCGGGAGTGTTTTTACCCCTGAAGGTGTTATAAGACACCCTAGAAAGGCTACAGAAGACTTTCCCAGAACACACTTAGCTGGGTTTAATTTTAAGCCATGCAGTTTAAGTCTGTTTAAAACCTGTCGTAGATGATCCTCATGCTCATTCTCATCGGACGATGCAATGAGAATATCGTCCAGGTAGGGAACACAAAAGTCGAGGCCACTTAACACCTGGTGTACGTATCGTTGGCAAGTTTGTCCGGCGTTTCGCAATCCGAATGGTGTGAAACAAATTCAAATAACCCGAATGGAGTTGTTACTGCCGTTTTTTCAATATCTGCAGGGTTAACGGGGATTTGGTGGTACGCGCGAGCTAAGTCCAAAGTGCTAAAAAGCTTCTTCCCGTAAAATATTTGCGTACAGTCATGAATGTGGGGAAGAGGATAGCGGTCTGGAACGGTGATGGCGTTTAAACGCCGATAGTCACCACAGGGACGCCAGCCCCCATTTGCCTTTTTCACCATGTGGAGGGGACTCGCCCAAGCACTTTTTGAAGGACGCACGATTCCCTGTGCCATCAGAAACTCGAATTCATGACGAGCAGCTTTGAGAAGTTCAGGAGAAAGACGACGCGGTTTGGAAAATACCGGCGGTCCCTTAGTCTCAATATGATGAGAAACTCTGGTGTTTGGCCGCTCTTTGGGGACATGCGAAGGGTTAGTTAGCTCCGGAAATTCAGCCAAAATTTTATCAAATTTGGAAGAGCCAAGGAGAACACCTACCGAACTGTTGTCAGGCAAAATGTGTGCCGCTTTCCCTTGCGACGAAAGCATGGTTTGAGCATCAATTATACTATTGTTCTTAGCATCAACAAGTAAATTAAATTTCTTTAAAAAATCGATGCCGATGATGGGTTGACTAACTTTAGCGATTACAAAAGACCAAGTAAAGGTTCTGCGCAAATTCAGGTCAAGAGTCAAGCGCTGAGTACCGAAGGTTGGTATTTTTGTGCCATTAGCGGCATAAAGAACCAGACCCTCATTTAATGGGGGTGGTTTAGTAGGGTGAACAGGGACAACAGAAATATCCGCACCGGTGTCAATTAAAAATTTTAATTTGGATGAAGGATCGGCCAAAAGAATCCGATTAACCTGGCGGTCGCAATTCTGGCCCAAATGCGATCGCCGACTTAGTTTCCCTGTTTGTGAAATGAGCATGGCGCGGAGCACTTTCTTGCCTTATCGCCAAAATTAGTGTGGTAAAAACATAGATTGTTTGCCGGGTCTTTATAGCGTTTTCTGGAAGCGCTACGATTGCAGCCTCCACGCTTCGGGAACCTATCGTTAGAACGACCTCGACTGTGCACGATGGCGGTCAGCTCGCTAACTTGCTGCGAGAGCTGTGCGATTTGAGCTTCCAGGGTAGAGTTTTGTACCGGCTGGATGTTGCTTGTAGCATTAATTAGTGGGGTCGCCGATAAGTCGTGTATTTTGTCTGCCACCGTAGCCAACTGTGACAGCTCGTCGCTTAATGCACCCACAATGCTGCGTGTTGTGGTAGGAAGGCGCGCAAGCCAAAGAGATTTTAAGGCGTCTTCTCACTTTGAAAATTAAAAAAAAAATCGAATTTTTTTTTAAATTTTGAAAGTACATATCATCAAAAATGTTATATCAAAATTTCATAAAGATCGGACGAGTCTAACTACATTTTTGGGCGACCGTTAGGTGACTACCTGAGAGCACCCGGCTGATTCCTTTGACGCCTTTGCTTGTCAAACAGCAGCATGCATTTATAACGAAGGGCTACAACCTGTTTTAAAAATTTTGGAGGTGATGGGTGTCAAACTTGGCCCTATCGCCGCTCAATACGCCGAGAAACGCGACAGTGATCGCGTACGCGTAGGGAACCGCCGCAGCTCTAACGCTTCAAAAGAGACTAGGTCGAGACGAAGGGAAGCTATTTTGGACGAGCACAACTTCTACGAAGAATCGGAAGGTCCATTGTATGGAGCAGGCATCGCTGATTAACCCGAGGTAAGGTTTTTTCATGATTTTTCTGCAACCAAAACTTTAAACGCGTTTATCTCAAAACAAGGTTTTTCAGTGCCTTGTTGATGAAATTTCGGAAACTATCCGGCCGATTGTCATGAAATTTGAATGACATATTCTTCATAGTTATGGCTATAGCGCATATCATCAGATTTTTGAAATTTTGATTTGAAGTATTTTTTTTTTACAAAAAACTGCAAAAAAACGCGTTTTTTTTTTTTTACTTTTTCGAAAAACGTGCGCCATTTTGTTATTTTCGCGAATATCAAAAATCTGATGATATGCGCTATAGCCACTGACATACTGAATCTAAAACTGTTTTATTTTTTTATTTATTTTTTTTTTCAGATGACCTGTCTCGGAGATACCATCAACAAGCCACGAACATTACATTTCTACACGGGTTTTTCGATGCTACTGTTTTATTATAATAATTGTTCAAAAAAATAAAAAATAAAATTTTTCTTGTACTTGAAAGATGTGTTTATTATATAGGATCCATTTTATCCCATAATTGTTTGCAAAAATCCTCGAAAAAAAATCGCGAAAATAACCTATTTTCGAGGTGCCTAAAGTGAGAAGACGCCTTAACAGCGCTTCCCCAACAGCCTGTCCTGCGAGAGAGCGCATGCGCGCAAGTAAGTGGGATGGGCGTGAATCGCCAAGCTCTACACCCTGCAGCAAAGTGCGTATTTTGGACTCCTCACTTTCAGAGTGAGATTCTATAAGTCGTTGTTTTAGCGTTTCGTAGAGCTTATCAGCAGGAGGGTTGACAATTATATCGCTAACGGAAGTTAGAATGTCGGCGTCAACAGCCGCTACCACGTGGTTAAATTTGGTAGTTTCACACGTTATTTTAGCAAGAGCGAACTGCGCCTCTAACCGGATAAACCACAGCGATGAGTTAGTTTTCCAAAAGGGGGGTGGCTTAACCCCAACGTGCGCTATGTGGCTGCCGCTGGCCTCTGGTTCACTATCAGGCATGTTTACAATATATACACAGAACAAATACAATATAACAAAATCACAGAAAAATAATGCAATAAAAAGTAAATAAACAGTGTAATGTGGAGCAATGTGTGATAGAAAATGTAATTACGAAATGCGTACTTAGCTTATGGGCGAAAGTAGAGCACCCGTGACAGAGATATCTTCGCGACTCGTACAGAAATTTAAAAAGAAATTCTGTAAAAATATGTCCTGACGATACATAGTTGGAAAAAAACACTTACCGATTCTGCGGAGAAAGATAAGCATGCTCAGACATCACGGTGGTACACTCGCTGTTGTCGATGACACAACTGCGCAGTACGCACACACGTGTGGATATAACTCTACAAAAACATCAAAAATCACTGAAATAATTGTAGCTGCCACATCATTAGGGAACGTACGAACGATATATCCACAGTAGTCGCCGAAGTTACCAGAAGGTACGAGGATGGAGACAGATCTTTTTCTATGCAATATTCACGTGCTCCAGTTCACTTGAGGTCACCATTTATGGAGTTTGGATGTACCCCATATCTCCGCAATTAATTTTACTTGGGACAGAGTTGCATGTCTAGTAGATGGAAAACACTTAAATATTAACAACAATTTATTAAATAATAACACTAAGGAAGATACACAACAAATCAGTTCGCCGGAGAGTAAGTGAGTGAGTGTTGAAAAAATGCACGCCGGCTTTTTTTCCTGTTCTGCGGTTAGAGTCACTAGCTGTTATCAAGTCACGGTGTTTTTGAATCACAGTTGTGGCATGGAAGTCCGCCACAGTGGTATGTTATCGTTTGTTACTATACTCTAAGGCCACTGCCTTAAAATTTCGTCTCTTTTCTAAGCTAAAAACCCTCAAGGGTGGCTTCCATCCAATACAGGTACATTGTACGTAGCTTGTGCATCTGTGATTCCATAGAAAAAACAATCTATGACTTTTGTTTGAATATAAGTCAGTTCCCACACGTGTCGGCGATTGCATTTGTCAAGTAATATCATGTGAGGGAAGCGTTTGCACCTTCTCTCCTTCTTCTTTTCAAGTGTCCCCCCCTGGAGAATGTTTACTTTCAAATGTCCCCCCCTGCCCCCTGGAGAAAATGTTCAGTTCGCACCCTGCTTGCACAACATAAAACAAACTGACCCGGAGCTCCAAAATTCGGTCCGAGGATCCAAAGGCAGTCTTTCGCGCTGAAGAGGTTCCAGCCACCAACAAGAGATGGCAGCATCAGGTACTCCAATTTAGATTTTCGATTATCAGCTGATGACCAGACCAGCCTGAGGCGGCTTGACCCCCCTCCTCCCGTCCCCTAAAATTTCGGAATTTTGTTAATTTAATGTGGACGATAAAGTTTTCATGTGAGAAATTGTGTTTTACACTTCTTGAATATCAATTCAGATTTATATGAAATATATAATCCTTATCAAAAAGCCTGTTATATTCAGAGTAATAATATTTTTCTCTGGAGAGGTCGGGGAGGTGGCAACTTGCACCTGCACCCCACAGATACAAAGAAGTAAAGAGAAAGAGTACAAAAGAAGTACAGGGGCTTTAAGTCCTACTCATTTGAGACTGTATTTTGAGGATTAAAATGTCAGAAAATGTGTCAAATTATATTCTCCCTCTTAAACGTAAAGTTTCTGAAGATGATAAATGTTTAAATAAAAATATAGTAGATGGCAGCACAAACTAAATTACGAATTCAATTGGTGGCGTCATCTATTGAAGGTTGATATACTTAATTGACCGAAGTACATTGAAAAAAGTGAAACGTTTCGCCGGAGGAGGGTGTTATGTCTTACTAATTACCAAAAGTGATCTAACATTTATAGAGAGGATTTAGAATACTTTATCTTTTATCAATTTTATTATAAATTATTATTATTTTTATAAACCGCACATTTTTAAATGGAAGTAAAATTTCTTAATCTCATAAAAGATTGTAGGTAGATCCTAACTAGAGGAAAGTTACGTTAAGCTTATCCCTATGTGAGACTTCACTGTCGTAACCTAAATTTAGAATAACTTTAATACGCAACTGCAAAGGAATAGCGTATTGAACCACCATCCTAGAAAATATTTTTTTCTCTAATAGATTGCTTGTGCGGAAGAGGCAACGCAGAGACTGAATCGGTTATATTTTTTCTTGGATGCCTTGAAGATTTTGATCATTTTGGGAGACGATACAATTCAAATCCTCCGCAGAAGGAAAAGTAATACCTGAATATCGGTACCCTCAGAAACTTCTGATCTGGCTAATGTACAAGGCCCACTTGCACTTTATTTGCTGTACATCCCAGACAGCAAATAAGCTTAAGCTTATAAGCATAAAGCTTAAATCATAAGCTTAAATCAAGTACATAAGCTTAAATCAAGTTTGACATTTCTTTGAATTTGACGCACTAATGCAAGCTTGACAGTTCAACTCATTCTAAGCTGGCAGCAAGCTTGCAGGAGTCAAGTTGAATTATCAAGGTTAAATACAGCTTGATTTAAGCTTGAAAATTGATACTCGCGTGATTTTTCCTTTTTAAAGGAGCGTTGATGGCGCCATCTGTGAAAGAGAATGGACATTAATTGTCTAGCGTCCTAATATTTGCTGAAATTTCGTAAAAGATGTGTTTTATTTTATATTACCAGTGCCATATTACCGGCAGGGCAAACGGGGCAACTGCCCAGGGCCTACAGATTTTAGGGCCCAAAAATCTTACATCTTACACTTTTGTAATTTTAAAATAAAATTACAAAGGATAAAAAAAAAATTCAGAAGTTAAATAATTTTTTAATTATAAAGTATGAACAATGAAAATAATTCAAATTTACATTTGTATAAATTAATTTTAACTTATTTTTAATTCTTCGAAATGCTCTATATCAATATATCATACCAATATGTAGGAAAATAACCACATTTGTAAAGAGAATTTTTAGCGTTAAAAAATAGCAAAATTTTTCAATTATTTGTTATTTTAATAAATATTTACAAAAATGATTAAAGTGTTTGTATTCCATACATGTTAGCAACTGTGATATAGCATTTCGAAGTAACGTTTAACTATCTGTTTCTTTGATTTCAGATTACTTAACACAAAATTTGTGTTAAGTAAACCCATTCTATATTTCCAAATATGGAAATTCTTCAAAATAATATACAATTATACTACGAAATTGATTTCAAAATCAGTCGTTTGTCTCGATTTTGGCCAGCAGTATTGCTTCATAAGTGTTGCGGTACTGAAAGTTTTAAAACGTGTTTTTTTATTTTAATTTTGATTTTAAATTTAATTTATTTTGATGCATTATTTTAATTCTGATGCATCCCATGGAAAAATAAAAGAAACAAATAACACATCGCCCACTTATCAATTTGGTGAGAAAACAGCGTGGTAAGTCACTTCAAACTTTAGTCACAGCTGCACAAGGCTTCGGTGGCGGAATGGATAGCGTGCTCGACTACGAAGACAAAGGGCCCGGGTTCTATCCCAGCGACGAACACTCGATGGAAACAGATTAAATTAAATTGAAATTTCAGCGTAGAGGGGGAAAAATAAATTATGTGGGGCGCGTTAGCCAGCGTTCGCCCCGTGTATTTTAAAATATTTTTTTTTTTTTGAAAAATTTTTAAGCTTGAAATTAAGCTTGAAATGCAAAACTTAATGCAAGCTGGGCAAGTGTAAACTAGAACACTTGATTCAAGCTTGCATCAAGCTTACACGATTGGAATTTTCAAGCTTAATTCAAGCTTATTGACTTGATAAATCAAGCTTGCTGCAAGTTTGATGCAAGTTTGCTGTGCTGTCTGGGATATACCAAGTTACATATACTAATCATTTACTAATAAAGTGCCTTTAATTTGCTCTTCATAAAATTTGCACAACAGGGTTAGCCCCACCAGTGGCATAGTGCGCACTGCACTATGCCACTGGTGGGGCTAACCCTGTAACTGGGAGACGGAAGGTGCCTGGTTCGAAACCAGGTCGCGTCCGCCGACTTAACCGTTCGGAGTTTTCCCTGGTTTTCTCTGAAACTTAGCGTAAATACGGGTTAGGGCCAGTGTTGTAGTCCTAAGAAAAAAAGTGGGGGGATGCACAATTTTGATGAAATTTAACCTAAACTTATCGGATTCATTATATGTAATTATTCCTTAAACAACCAATAAAACTAATTTAACCATCATTTGTTTATTATTTAATTAAAATGAACTCACCGTTAAATTATTGATTACTTGTTAATCATAAACTAACTTATAACTCCTCGTCAGATGAACAGCACAAGGGGCGGGTGCCCTCCGTGGGGGTCTTTCTAAGGGGTCCTAACCCGTATTCACCCTAAGTTTCGGAGAAAACCACGAAAAACTCCGAACTGTTATGGAAGCGCGATGGGAGCTACTTAATTTTTTCCATTTACATTTGTCAACAATCCAATGTTGTTGTTGTTATTGTGAACACGTATAGCAGATTTGTGTGCTTGGCTCGAAATCCGCTTATAAATCCTCGTCAGAAAAACAACACAAGGGGGGGTGCCCTCCTTGGGTTTCTTTCTCAGTGGTCCTAACCTGTATTAATGCAATGTTTCGGGGAGAACCACGGAAAACTCGGAACGGTTAGGTCGACGGACGTACAATGGGACCCGAACCCGGGACCTTCACACTTCGCCCGTCTACCATTTCCAGTAACATAACTACTGTGCCATGGTGAGGCAACAATCCAATGGCAAAGTGACAGATTTTCTTTTGGATTGGTACATGACTATTCGCTACCCCGATGTTTGTCACTTTTTCGGGCATTCGGAAAGGAATTTTTTACTATGAGTGCGTTCGGGAAGATTATAATCTGTTCTATTCTTATGGATATGTTTTCACTACTGAAGTGTTTAAGAAACCCTTACAATCCCATTTGTAAAGTCTATTCAAACAGTCAAAAGTTTCCTTTTGATTTTTATACCTATATACTTGCTAACGCGAACAAAACGAAAATTTTAATTTCTTCACGGAATTTTTAAAAAGACCTCAGACTTTAAAAAGACTTTTTATTCTCAGGGGGACTTTTTATTCTTGAAAAGACTTTTAGAAAGTCTTTTTAAAGATTTTTAATAAGACTTTCTATTGTTAATGAGAAAGACCAACAAGATTATAAACGTATTGTATTAAAAAAATAGATAAAAAAAGAAAGAAAAGGAAGTATACATGCACATTCTGTAAGCATTGTATAAATGTCTATTTTTATAGTTGCTTATATATTCTCCAATGGTGTCCAACGGTGGAAGAATGTGATACTAAGCAAAGAACTTTTTAAAAATGTGTGCGCGCACAAAAGCTTTCATGCCAATCGATACTGTATTATGCAAATATCTATAAAAGGATATTCAAAAATTGAGAAGATTTAAAAGATGTCCCCACAAAAATCTGGTTCTGCCCGGGATCGAACCGGGGACCTTCTGCGTGTAAAGCAGACGTGATAACCACTACACCACAGAACCACATGCTGACCTCCGTTGAAACCAAAGTTGTTTCTACGCGAGCTAACAGCGGGGGAGAGAGGGGACGTCTTGATCGAAAATTTGCCCGAACAACGAATGCCCGAACGAATCCATGGGCGCCGGGAGGGGGGTGCAAGACGGTGCACTTGCACCCCCCTGGAGTTTGAAAAAAGTATAATTAACCTGAAAATATAAGTAATTTGTTCGGCTCAGGTACGGCAGACGCCCTGCGCCGCCAAGTAAGGCGATAAGAGATAAGATGTGTAGGCATCGGTTACCTGTATGGTAACCCAGCCGAACCTGTTTCCTTTGGCGTCCGCGCCAAGTGCGATAAATGGGAACAATTGAAATAGAATGTGTTCACGTTCGTGCAGAAGGGAATTTGAAGGGAAATTGTTTGTTATTAGTAGACGGGCGATAAACAGAGAGCACTTAAGACAGGAAACGCGCGCGCATTTAAAGCCATGTTTTGAGCAGACAGGACAAGGATATAAGCGTGGTGAAGAATAGTAAAATGTCATTAAAAGATAGTTGTGTAAAATCGAATACACAAATGGATTTTTTTTTGTTTCATTTATACAGAGATAAACTTTATTATTATTATTATTTAACTATCATTATTAATACAAAATATTTATTATTATAAAACAAATAAAATTTAATTTTTAAAAATGAAATAATGCGGAAAATGTGTTACACGTTGGAGAGATTATATTGTATGGAAATTCCGAAGAACCACAACATTTTATTGTTGTAGAGGGAATTTTCGTTGCAACGAATTTCGTTTTAGAGAGTTTTTACTCTTTTTATTACGAATGGATCACACAAAAAACGTCTGAACGAATTACGGTATATGTATAGTAACTAAATTATTTGTTTGTTTTTTTTTGCGTTTGGAGACCGTTACTACAATATTTGCGAACTATTTTGAATGTCCCTCCCCCCCACAAAAAAAAACAAAAACGATTTGTGTGATATTCATGAATTTTAGTCTACATTACTCAGAAATAATATACCTTTCTACATGTGAAAAATCTTTAGAATCGGTTCACTAATTGCCGACTTGTCCATAGAGAGTGAGCGTAATATATTAGAACTATTTTGAGTGTTCCTGTAAACACTAATTGAATTAAAAAAATAAATAAATTAGTAAATTGAAACAAATTGTACCTTTATTGTACTATATCTTGAACGCTGCATATATTTAACATGTGATTAATATTAATTAATATAAATGTAATACACATTGCATGTTAATTATCGTCGAATTAAAAATAATTTTTTTATAATCGTCTTACTATTTATTATTGATTACAATTTGACGGGCACAAATAAGTTCATGACAATTGTTTTCAATATAGCTAACTGCGTGTTTAAAGTAAGGTGGTAAAAGATAAATCCCTCCTTACATCCTTTGTTGGACATTCTTTATAGAAAAAGTTTCTCTCTAAATTAGAAAACAATGACTGAAAGAAGAACTTTTTAGATTTTAGGAAGGCGAAAACCGAAATTGTGCCATTGTGGGTCGTATAAACGAAGCATTTTTGCAATAAAAAAGAACAGGAATGAATCGGGACTTCACGAAAACGACGTGTAAATGAGAAATGTATATACGGTGCTTGACTGTAATACAAAGACAAAGTGTCTACACTGACATTTACTATAGAGATGGTAGAAAGGGAACTAATTTGTCCTGCATTTCTATTATTTTGTTCGAGATGGCGAGTTAACAGTAAATATCCTGGCTAAAATAACATATTACAATATTGGTTAAATATAAGGCTATTACGTTAGACAACATTTAGTATAATTTGAAACCTATGTAAAGGTAAGGGAGAATACGTTCTTTATTCGCGTTATATGTGGAGAAAAACGCCCAAAACTTTAGGCGGTTAGATCGACAGCTGCGCGGTAAGCCAGAACCCTAGACCTTCACACTTTAGCCGTCTTACCATGTCGACTGTGTATTTTAATCGACTTACCATGGTATTTACTGGAGCTGAAGAAAAAAAGGTCTATCACGTGGATGTTAATTTAACGTCTAGTGTTTTGGGTGGTTTTCTCCACATGTAACTCGATTAAAGAACGTTTTCCCTCTTACCTTTGCATGGGTTGTGAATTATGTCAAATGCTGTCTAATCTAACAACCGTATTTAACCAAGATATTTTAATATATTATTTTAGCTAAGATAGTTACTGTTAACTTGCCATCCCAAACAAAATAATAGAAATTGAGTACAGATTAATTCCCCTTTCCCCATCTCTACTAAATATCACTGTAATAATGTAAATATTAATTACATTGCACAATCAGAATATTTTAATTACAGTGTAGTAATTAAAATATTCTGATTGCTTCCAACAGGTACTGAGAGCTGAAATATACAATGAAATGGCACCGGCTTTTTCTAGGGGATTTTTTTATGGTTGAGCTTTTTTCCATGCTTTACTTTTACCGGCTCCTGTAAATACTGTTGTAAAACTACTAAAATGGTAAACAGCTAGTGTTGTAAAACTACTGTAACATGGTAAACAGCTACTGTTGTAAAACTACTAAAATGGTAACAGCTAGCGAAGGTCTAGTGTTCTGGTCTATCGCGCGGCTGACGATCTAACGGTCTCGAGTTTTGGTCGTTTTCCTCCCCATGTAACGTGATTAAAGAATGTTCTGTCCTGTTTGTGATTAAAGAACGTTCTGAACGAATTGTCTCTCTCTTGAAACTTTTCTGAACCCTGGATATTTTAGTTTAGAAATGATTTGTTCTGAACAAATCATTTTCTAAACTGAATTATTTTCAATTGGTGCAAATAGTGGCAATCTTAAATATCACACTTCGTGACCAGGGGGGGGGGGCACCCTCTTGGATAAGCCACTCAGCATGTGTACATATATATTTGTACCCTCCCCCCTTTGTGGTGGAGTGGTGACCTCGTCAGGGAAAGTCTAGCGCCTCCACTGTTGTGAAATTAATATGGATTTTAGTAAAGAATGATGTGAAATATTAATTTTTACAATTGACACATCTAATAATTTGCATTTCATGAACATAGTCCTAAAACGTACTGAATAAGCACATTGTGACTTCAAAAATTTATCTTAAAATACAGCCGTTTAAAAAAGAAATTTTAATTTAGTCAATAAGAATTTTGTAAAAAAGAAAATGTCATGCAAATATTTACATTAAACGAAATTACAAACATGATTAGGAAAATACCACATATACTGCTCATTATCAAGGCCGTGTCTTGGGGTGGTGGTAGGGGATGGAACTATCAAAGTAGATTAGGCATTAGCAGATTTTCTTTTTGATTTTTAGATGAACAAGCACTTCCTCTTGAGAATAATCAGTTAAAAAAATAATTTAACTTGCCACTTAGCTTAATTCATTATAATTTGTCAATTATTTCATTTGGTTTTTCTTCTTGAACAAGAACCAGATGAATTGATAATCCAGAATCGGCCCTACAGATTCAATAGGCACATTCATTGTGTGTAAATGTTTTTCTTAGATTCATTGTCTGATTCCCTATCAATGGCCTGTTTCTATCTCAAATTAGTATTAAGTAAAATCAGTATTATTAAAGCTCATCCAAATAATGCAATAATCTACAGATATAAAAAAAAAGGGAGAATTTTCCTGTCTGTCTGTTTGTATGTAGGTTCATTCGCTTTAGGTGCCTCATCCATTCGTCGGATATTGACTAAATCTGACTCGCTGGACTATTGAAAGATTTCCTTTTGTGTCTATTGTGCAATGATGGAAAGATAAAAACGCTGCATTCGCGTCTTTGCAACGGTGGGAAGCGAAGCAGACAATAATTTTTAGGCTAGTTATGCTGTAACACTTAATGCACCCGGCCAGTACTTGCAATTAGAATTTATCCTCATGTGTGTGCGTAAAAGGGGGGGGGGGCTCGATATGTACTCATACGTTTTAGACCGAATCACAGAAATTTGGTCGCAAAATCAAATTAAATAGCATCTTCACGTTACTCTGAATAGGGGGCAGGTAGGCCCCCCCCCCGAACTTTGCAAATCCTAGAGCCTCTTTAAAAGTAAAATAAGTTTATGTCCACTATTAAAAAAAAATCAGGAGCGGACCTATAAAAATTTCTGCGGTGGTTTTAGCCGAAACTTAGTGTAAATGCGCGTTAGGGCCCCTTAGATAGACCCCCACCGAAGGCACCCTACACATCGGCCTAGAGCCCACGTGTAGCTAATTGGCCGTAATCCCACAACAAAACAGAGCCATCTTTGTCGAGAAATTGCCTAACCCTCCTGTTTATTTAACTGGAATATTGGGTCTGATTTCGTGTAAATAAAGGTTCTGGCGAAAATTTTAAAACAGTTTTTGCAGGCGATTTTAACATAGGTTTCAATTTTGAAGAAGTATTTTATGGAACAAGAACATAAATACGGCACACTAGCGGAATAAGGTGCACATTCTAAACAGTGTTTTAAAAAATCATGTACATATAAGTATAGTTAGAATATTTTGCAGTTTTTGTAGGTGATTAAATATATAACCATAATATGTTTAATATTTATTTACTTATTTTTCATTTGTATTTGTTGGTTCAACAATATCCAATGTGTGCGAAAAACGGTTGCTTAAGATTGTTTATTTATATAATCATTTTTTTTTGCATTTTCCATTTTCTTCAAAGGATACTGAAACTGTCCCTTAAAATTTTGTGGGTGCTCTGATCCCTTATCACCCTAACATTAAATTTTATGGGCGCCTGAGCATCCACGTAGTTGACACCCCTACTCATATACAAATATTTCTTGAATGTAGGAAAAAACGAGTACTAGAATAAAACGTCAACAAAAGGGGGGGGAAGTATTCTCCTCCCCCCTCAGAACAATAGTTTTATTTAAATATTGAAAATAAACTTTTTTTTTAAGTAAATATGAGAATGGAATCCAATCAAACGTTGACTTGGCCCAAAATCTTTATTTTTAAGTAAAAGAAGGAGCCAATTTTTATAGTTTTGAGAATCTACAATTTCGTTTGTGGGATTACGGCCGATTAGCTACGCTATTCTTTCTAAGTGGTCCTAACCCGTATTTACGCTAAGTTTCGGAGAAAACTGATCTGTTATCGCCTGTCAGGCAATTTTGATCTGTTATCATATTAATCACGAAAATTCACCGCGTTAAATAAAAAGGAATTGCTTTTATTTTGATTGGTTAAGCCACATGTCAAGGTCATGCAGATCAATAAGTTCAGTGAATTAGAAGGAGAGGACCAAACACAAAGCACGGGAACTATGAAGCCTCAGGCAAACTGAAAACAAGATGTTTTTTATTTTTATTGTTGAGATCGGCATTCCTGTTGCACGAACTCACAAAATACATGCACATATATTTTACATTTAGCAATATATTATAGCAAAAACACTTAAAAGTTATACAATAATAAATGTGTTTTATCAGATTTTTTTAAAAATTAATGTTTATATCGATTATTCTTTTGAGAAAAATACAATCTTTTATTGAGATTTTTTTTCCTTTAAACAAAATATTCAAAATTATTCAAAAGGAAATTTTGAAGCGCTTAATAGAAATTTAATTGATTTATTTAAATTTTAATGAAATTTAAAATCGTTATCATTTGTTTTGTTTTTTCCGTTAAAAGATTTAAATAATATATTACCTAGTTTTATGTGACATCTAAATAGTAATGAAACATACAAATGACATTGAAACTAGGGATATAACGGATATTGATTTTGCCGGATATCGGATATCCGGCAGCTCCCTTGGTTGCCGGATACGAATATCCAGCACCAAACATGTATTTCGTTATCAAGTTTGTTTTTCCATTTTTTTTTATTATAATGATATCAGAACAACGAACTGCAAACATGTTTCACACATCATTTTTTTTTTTTTAAATAATTGACTTATAATTTTCTGTGCGCGTCTGTCTGTGTGTGTGTGTGTGTGTGTAGCATCATCTCCTCCTAAACGGCTGGGAGTTGAGTTTCGAACGAGGTATCCACAAATTCGGAAAATTTCGAGAAAGAACCTCCGCTAATTTAAATTTCGAAATTCGAATTAGTTTAGGAGATATTGATAAAAAACCCCATCAAAAACGCTAATTTTTGCTCTCCGTAATTCCGCGATTGTAACCCCTGTAGTCAAAAAAGTGAGAAATAAGCATCGAGGTTGCCATGTTTGGCT
Organism: Cheiracanthium punctorium; assembly: GCA_038373885.1. Lineage (NCBI taxonomy): Eukaryota > Metazoa > Arthropoda > Arachnida > Araneae > Cheiracanthiidae > Cheiracanthium > Cheiracanthium punctorium. The sequence continues at coordinate 17,452 of JAWZYV010020035.1, read as the reverse complement.
ATTTTATTAAATTATTTAGACTCCTGCAGTAAAAATAAAAGAATAATGATTTTTTTTCTGTTTAGATTATTTACAAAGTTATTTTTTAATTAAAATATTGCGTTCATGTGAAATCAGAGCAGGAATTCAATGTTTTTTATGTGTAAAAGAATAAGGGATTGAGAGATTTCAGAGACTAATATGTATATTTTATAGTTTGTCGAAAAAAAATGGCTGATTTGGCGATTTTGAGAAAGTAGTAGGTTCTACCGATTTGCACAGTTTTGGGCTTGGCGCAAATTACTGAGAGCGTAACGAAATAGTATTTTTAATAACAAATATAAGTTTTATTAGAATACGGCGCTATACTTCGATTTTTCATACAGAAATAATGCAGTTATTAAGGCGATTTTAAACGATCTACAGAATTTTCGCCAAATTAAATAAACTGATTTAAATTGGAGGAATTCCGCCAAATTTCAGAAAATTGAAATTCTCTCACTTAATACATGGTAGTTAACGCTGATTAAAACCCATTATAGTTAATAATTTAAATAACTGCTACTAATCAATTAGATGCCTATTGGATTAAATTTTGGCGAGTGAACTATATAAATGACAGATAACTATTTCCCATTTTGATTGCTGTTAAATCAAACCTTCGAATGATTCCCTGAAAAAAAAAAAAAAAAAGCAAAATGGTGTGTGTTGGCATTTTGGCGATTGAAGTACTACATGTGTATTAAATAATTGATTCTTATATGTTAAAGCAGCGCTACGTTTCTTTTATTGGAAACTGTTAGAAACAGACATAATTAATACTATCTAATATATTTTTTGTTTTACGAATTGAAATCTATGTTGATTCCTACTTTAGTACATTTCTTAACAAAGTAGGCGAAAAATATTCAAATGTAGTGCAACTCTGTTCGTATTATTAATTCCATTCCACAATTGAGATGAGCCGATGTCACTAGCGTATGCATAGATATTTTATTTTTTTAAATTCCGCCAAACAGGGTATTGCGAATTGCCTTTAGTGTCAAGTTTAATTTGCGATTTGAGCTATTTGACATCGACTGGTGGCGTTAATGACGCCAATATGGCAGTTCTAGCAAAGTAAACATAAATAGCTCATTTCATGTTCTATTTTTAGCATTGCTATAGTTTCCGTAGCAACGGAATCCATTGTTGCCACTTAAGTTGTTAAATTTAACAATTATAAGTGAAACCACTCATTTCTACAGCTTTTAAGACTCGTAAAAGTAAAAAGCATCAAATGTGAAACAAATAGAACTGTAAGAGACTTGCATTGCACTTCAAAAATAATCGAAGTTTTCATGCAATTCTACATACCTTTAATTTTACTTCCTTCGCGTGTGGGTGCCATTTTTATGTCAATTTTTGCTGCCTTGCTGGTAGATTATCCGGAGTTGCACATAAGCACTAATGTACATGTTCCTCCGGACATAAACAAGAGCGTATGTCCGGCGCGTATTTGTGTAACCCACAAGGCCGTACTCGGGGGGGAGGGGGACCAGGGAATCTGTTACCCCCCCCCCGAAATCTCTGTTAACAAAACAATAATAATGAAGCTTTTTGTGAAAAATTGGGCCTTTTTCATATTTTGGTCCCCCCCCCCCCGAAATTTTTATCTGGGTACGGCCCATGGTACTCCACTGTGTTAATCAGAGTTTTCTGGGATCAGATTTTTTAGACCATTTTTTTTTTTCAATGGAGATCTCATCCTGAAGTATATTGATCACTGATACATGAAAAAAAAATGATCAATTAGGAGCTAGCAGTGACGTAGCCAGAAATTTTTCATGGGGGTGTTACGACTACTGCAGCTCACACATATGTATATATACGCGTATGTGATAAGGGAGTGAAGAATATTCATTTTGTATGGCAATAAACTCCTCATGGGTGGTTGTGACCCTCTGTCCCCTCCTTGGCTACGCCACTGCACGCAAGCATATGTTGTCACGTCATGAAAAACCGTCGTAGATGGTAAACACCGAAGTTGTTTCGAGGGTTATACAGAATTTAAAATTTTGTAAAGTTTACTTTTGATACAGTTCGGATATTTGCCACCAAGGTGAGATGAAATACGGCAACCCAGAATTTTCTTTTGAATTTGGCACTATGCAACTACAGTAGATTCCCTATAACACGGTAGATACGTTCCGTGTTGTACGGGTCCTGCGCTATACTCCACCTGGAGTGCGGACTGCGCGGAATAATCGCGGCAAAACTTATTTGCACTCCGTAGAAATGCAATGATGTTTGGTGCTGCCATTCAAAAGTTATGTTAATTACAGGAGCTAAAAAGTCATAATATCAGAACATGTGTCTCATTTTACCGTGCTGTACGAGTCTCTTTTGTGTTAACGTGTCGTCGTTAACGTGTTACACGAAAACGATCAAAATTTTTCCGCCGTATTCTACGAATTCGTGTTTTAGACCCATGTTATGAAGGGGGTCTACTGTAAATTGTTAAAAATAAAACATGATATTAGTTATTTATTTAGAGCGAGTTGACAGTGAGACCAACGTCAGTTTTATGTAACAAGTGTGATACTGCATTAAGAGTTTAGTAAGGGTGATAAACTTTATCTCAGAAGTTACGTCACAAATGTTTTCATTTGAAATGCGACTTGATTTTCACGAAAACTGCGTGCAATTTTGACTTCTAATGTACGTGGTGCAACTATTATTTTATGTAATGTTTTGTTAATTTAGGTGAAATTCAATAAAGCCATCTGCAAAATAACTGCGCTAATGTATTTTCCACACTTTAGGAAATGCAAGATAAAATAAAATAGTTGTCAACATCATGTAATTTATTCATCTGGTATTTATTAAATGCTATAATTAAGCCTAAAAAACAAAATTATATGATGTAGAAATCAAGCATTTTTCGAAAGAGATAAGTTTCAGCTGGATACCGTAAATATCTTCTTTTTTCATCGCCAGTGACACTGACGAAGTTTTTGTGTCATCAGGTTGCAATCATCTCAGATTTGCACTCATGACGTCAACTTTTAGTCCCGATTCAAGTATTTTTTACGCGTTTTGAGATTCCGCATTACTGGGTTTAATTCGAATTATATGTTTAAGGAAAATATTCGTTTCCCACCGTGCGGAGAACGGGTAAGCAGCTAGTATACAAATAAAAAGTGTTACTTATATATAAACAGTTAAAATATTCTTTTTATGTATACAGTGCTGGCAGAAGCAAACGAATTTTAACCATGACACATTTATTATTACACCTATAATTGTAGACTTCTCAAAGAAATGCATACTTTTTTACTTTCCGAACATGTACCATGTAAGGAAAGTATTGTAATCATGAAAAAATTCAATCTCGAGATTTTGGTGTATTTACACGGTTTGGGGTCTTCTGAATTCATTTATGCTATTTTTACGAGATGTATGCAAGGGCGGCTCCAGTGAGGGGGCCATAGGGGCCATGGCCCCCTCCGAAATTTTGTTTTACAACTTTAGATTCGCATACTTCACGATTTCACACGTTCAATTTGCATTTTGAACAATTTATAGACCTAAGTAAAAAGTTCGATGGCCCCCTCCGAGAATTCAGTCTGGAGCCGTCCTTGGATGTATATGTGTATGTGAGTGAACACGATAGCTCCTAAACGGAGAATTCGACTGAGCTCAAATTGGGTATATATGTTATAAACCACCGACGCAAGACCGGTATGGATTTTGGCGTGCTTAGGACTTATAGTTTTTCTACAGGGCTACGACAAAGATTTCTTTTACATTATGGCCTATGGGAGGAAATTCTTGAAAGTGAGCTTGAAAGTAGCGTTTAAACGGTACATTCGATTGAGCTCAAATTGGGTATATATGCTATAAACCACCATCGTAAGACCGGTATTGATTTTGATGTGTATAGGACGTATAGTGTTTCTATAGGGCTACGACAAAGATTTCTTTTACATTATGGCGTTGGGGGGGGGGGGGAGGATTCTTGAAAGTGTGCTATCGTTTAAACGGCGCATTCGATTGAGTTTCAATTTGGTATATTGTTTGAAGTATTCATCGATTAAAATTTATTTAAATGCTTGGTAATGATCTTAATCGTAAATGTTCGGAAAGTCGAGTGGAGTCACTCCAGATTTTTTTTATTTATTTAAGAATAAGATGTATCTATTTTGATAAGATACCTATGACATATGACTTATTTTTTTTTCCAAACATACGTTTAATGCCTTTTTTTCTGTTAATCATTTAATATTAATTTACATTAAGTCACTTTTTGTTTTATTTTAAGTTAAATTAAATTACTTTTAGAGATTGGTAAATAAAAACTAAATCCCTTTTAATTATTTATAATGAAATTATAATGTTTTCTTTTGTGGTTTTATACAGGTATGAAACATAATTTTCAGGTTATACATTAAATTTCTTTAATAATAAATAATAATACACTAAAAGTTAAAAAACAAAAATAGATCTGTTTGATTGTTTAGCTTATAAAATACATTAGCAAGTTTAATTATTACTATCTTGCACATTACATTCTCTCATTTCATTTATTCTCTCCTTTTAAAGCAATTAATGGATTTAAAAAATTGTTTCCTTCTGAGAGTAAGTTGAATCACAACAATATTTTCCGAAGATACTTATATACTTTGATAAAGGGAATCTTTATTAAGTGCTTTTGAAATTATAGTTGTGATTTTGCTTTTCTAGAGGGAAAAATACTTTTTTTATATAATTTACTATTTACAATGCCCACTAATGCTTTACTAGTAAAAGGATTATTAATTTTTCTTAAATAAATTACTTAATTTTAAGAACTTTATTAAGAAATACATTGATAGTATTTCAGTAAAGAATCTATAAAACTTAATTTTTGCATTGTGAAAAATACTGTTGATTTTCCTTTTCCTAATTTAATGAAAACTTGGAGTCTCAAATCAATTAGAATGTTCTTAATGCTGTACGGATTTTTAAAAATCTGACATAAAATTGTATGCTATTCAGAATTGTTAGTCATATATGATATTACAGAACCGTATTCACATGCATGACTACAAGGCATAACCCCCCCCCCCTCAATTTCACAATTCAGTATCCACCCTGCCTCTAATACATGCAGAAATGTTTTATTTGTTGAGCGAAACTGTCCCTTTTCTTAATAATACTCTCACAGTTTTACATTAAGTTATATTAATTGTAATAATAGATTTATTGCATCCTGTTTTTTTCTTGTTGTATTTTATTCATGTATGAAGTTCAATATTTGATAAGTTATCCTTCTAAATATTTATACTTCATCAGTCTTGCGTATTTCAGTAAGTTTTTTTTTTTTTTTTTTTTTTTTTTTTTCAGTTTATCTTAAAAGTTTAATAAGCTATAAGTTTTATAAAGAAGAGAGCTTTATAAGATGTAAATGTATCTAATAAAAATTTTTAAAAATTAATCAAGTATCTTTTACATTGTAGTATAAATAATTTTTACTAATTTCATGACAATTAGTAAACGTCTAAAATGTATAGGTCTAGGGTTCTGGCTTACCGCGCAGCCGTTTTCTCCAACTGTAATGTGAATTCGGGTTAGGATCCCTCAAAAAGTCCTCCACCCAAGGCATGCCTAAATGAAGCAGTCAATCCTTGTGTAGATCTGCCTTCACCACAAAACATAAATAGCTTTCATGATAATTTACAGTGAAAGTAAAAAGTTTAATATTTTTAATCTTAAATAAAAATCATAATCACTTGCAAACACTATTATCGAGGATGTCCTAAAAACCCTGACTTAGAGTTTTCTTCTTTGAATATTGATCATAGACATATAGAATAAATTAGATAGTTATTTCATGGCATCAAATAAAATGTTCTGGACATTAAATGTAAATAAATACAAGCTTATATTTCTTATACAGCCCTCTTACGAAAATTCCCAATACCCCATACATTAATGAGGTGATGTAGAAAATTTCAGTTTTTCTCATAAAAAGGCTTGCAGATATATTTCATCAAAGTTGATGAGGGGGAATAAGCTTTGCAATACTAATAATGGTAAAAATATAATTATTAAAACTAACCTAACAACAAACCTAATTAAAAATTAATTTTAATTACAGTTATATATAGCCGATATTTAACATTTTAAGAAATGAGTTTTACATAATTTTTAGTCAGTTTCCTTTAAAAAGGTTTTTTTTTAGCATTTAGAAATAAAAATTTGTTTTAAAACAGTACACTTATACCAACATTTGATTTAAAAAGTTTTTTTAAGGAAGTTTTTTTAAATTGACTTATTAATACCATAATTTAATTCTGAAAAAAAAAGCATGTCTAAAGCAAAAGTAATATTTAATTTAAATACTTTCAAAAATAAAAATATTTATATGTAAATGTATATACTTATAAATCATCCATTCTAAGAATTATTATTTAAAACCAAAGGGTTAACAAGATAAATTACCATGAATCAGAATAAACTCTTGCACTTATAAAGAAAACCAGTAATAATAAGCCATGGCTGATTACAAATAAGACTGAATGTGGTAACATATTACAGAGAACGTGCATGTTATATCTGGGAAGTCTTAGATTCTTTTTTTAGGATTGCCTGTTAGGTGAGAGATGGTATTTAAAATTTTCGAAACTGCTATAATTTGATACTGAATGACTAATTCTGGACTTTGTCCTAAGAATACAAACAAATTGAACAATCAGTTGATTAAAAAAACGCTCTAGTTAGCATTATAGTTATTATTACTCCTTTGTTTATTTTCTATTCATTTTTAAATCTGGAACAAGGAATTTCTGTAGAGTCTGAATGGGAAAAAATCACACCGGCTTTTTTCCGGTGTGCTTTTTACCGGGTGTGCTTTATTGCGCGATTCGTTTGTTATATGTATCAATGTACCAAGAATGTTTAAATATTATTTTCCATCATGTCCCATGCATATTATAGATAGAACTTTAGTAGTATATAGCCGGATATTCGGCAGAGAAGTTTGGATATCCGGTAGTTATGATTCAGATATCCGACAGTATTTCGTATATTAAAAAATCAGCCGGATACCGGATACTTACCGGAAAGTATTGGCTACATAAAAGTGTGCTTAAAATTAATAGTTAATTAGTTTTGTTAGAATAGTTTTCATAATTACATTTTTATTATTGTTGATATTGCAAAGCATATTGCCCCTGACCAACTTTGATTAAACATATCTGCTGCTCGTATTCACGTTACATCTGGAAAAAACAGCTACGTGGTAGGCCAGAACCCTTGACCTACAAACTTCAATCGTTCACCGAATTGTCATAGAATTAGTAAAAAGTATTTATACTATTACGTAAAAGATATAGAAAAATTTCAGTTTCATAAGATAAATTTATATCATATATAAAGCTTTCTCTTCTTTATAAAACTTATAAAACTTTGAAAATAAACTTGAAAAAACTTGCTGAAATACCCAATAATGACGATTTATAAAAAATTAAAAGGATAAATTATCAAATATTGAGCTTCACACAGGAATAAAATACAGCAAGAAAAAAAAACAATAAATCTATTATAACAATTAATATAAGTTGATAAAAAACTGCGAGCGAGTTACATAATTAGGAAAAGGGAAAGTGTTATTCGCTATTGTTCACCAAATAAAACCTCTTTTGCATAAAATATTTTGTATTGCATTTAAAAAAAAAAAAGAAATGAATATTTTAAAGACACCCTATTTATGTACGACCCCACGGATTTAAAGCGCACGTTTGCCTTGTTACTAGATGGATCATCGGGTTTCGACGCTATTTTTATGAATTTGAATTTGTCTAGTTGAGTGTACGCCGGGAGAGGAATAAACATTAGATAGAATTTATCGAAAAATATAGGTTTGGAGGCGCGAATGCCTCAAAACATTCTCAGTCACTTCCACAATTAGAAGATAATTTTTTTTTTCCCGTGCAGTCCATGTGCAATATTTGACCCCCCCACCCCCCTCTATTCTATACCCACCCTGTGTTACATTTAAATAATTTTCATTCTATTCGCATAGAACATATGTTAAAGTGCATATGTAGTTGATTTCGACCCCCCCCCCCAATCCATTCTCAACTTGACATGTTAAACGATTTAGCAATATATGCTTTAACGTGCACGTGTTTAAGCAAATTCAACATTCGTATATAAACCCACATTTAATACATAAATGTTAGTACTAAAGTCTAAATTAACCCCCCCCACACACACACACACACAAAAACTTTTGAAAGTGATATTTTTACCTCAATATACATCTATAATACTATTCATCTGTTCAATATTATGTACTTTGACATTTGCATTTCATTTCATTGATCATTCATCATCAGAATTAAGAATTACTGCAAAATTAATTAAAAAATTACTGCACAACTATTGGGTTGATAGGAAAGTAATGTCGTTTTCTTACGTAGAACTAAAACCAGGGGCGTAGCCAGAAATTTTTCATGGGGGGGGGGGGTTACGACTACTGCAACTCACATATATGCATACATGTGTGCAGAGGCGTAGCCAAGGGGGGAGGTTAGGGGGGTCATAACCCCCCCATGAGAAATTTTTTGCCATACAAAATGTATATACTTCACTACATTATCCCACATATGTATACATATATATGAGTTGCAGTAGTCGTAACCCCCCCCATGAAAAATTTCTGGCTACGCCCCTGATTGTACAATATATATATATATAACTAATAAGCAAAACACAACATATACTGCAAATAAGACATACCTCACATTAAAAGGATAACAGCTAGAAGCAGGAGATAGAAACCATAATTTGAAAAAAATAATAAAAGCTGAATATATATAATATATATATATATTAGCTGCGTAGCCCGGCGTTGTCCGGGTGTATTAAGTCTTAGGGCATAACTTGCCCCCAAAAAATTTTTATTTGCCTCGCTTCCCATCGTTGCGAAGACGCAAATGCGATAGTTCTCCTTCTGTATCCATCGTTGTTTCCCGGCATAGGTCTTTGAATGCTCCCGCTGCAGGTGTAACTTCCTTATATGTTTTTTTACCTACACTTGACACAATACCCGTAGAAAAAAGTTTCAATAATTCACTCAAATATTAATATTAACCGTAAAGAAAAATTACAGACTAATTTGCAAAATGCGCTTTTTAATATAAGGATAATAATTCTAAAGTTAATTCTAAAATTCCGGTTTCCTTGGAGAACCGACTTGTAAGCAATGTCGTATATACACTGCTGGCCATCGTAAATGCAACACCCTGAAGGAAGCATGCAAATAATATGAAATTTACAACATGCATTAGCTGAGGTGAGATATGCAAATGATTAGAATTTCAGCGCAGACGCACATCAAGCGCGCCTGTGGCGCCACCTCAAAGCGCTATTTAAGGCTTGGAGATTTCGACGGTTTCAAGTACAGCAATTGCGTTTTTCTTGCTTTTTTTTCAAAAAAACGATAAATTATGCCTCGTAGGAAACAACGATCATCTTTTGATCAAGTATCCGAGTTTGACAGAGGAAGGATAGTGGCATACCGAGATTGTGGGTTATCTTTCAGGGAAATCGGTCGTCGTATTGGACGAAACCAAACAACTGTGATGCGGATATGTGATCGTTGGGTGCAGGAGGGTACGACGGACAGACGTGATCGACCGCATCGACCTCAGTGCACCACGTCACGTGATGACAGGCAGATTGTACGCATGGCAGTGACGGACCGCTCAGTCACATCACGAACCATATCACAGCAGATTCAGTCTGTAACGCATCATCCAGTGTCTGCGCGTACCATTCGACGTCGTTTACAGCAGAATGGTCTGTCCGCAAGACGTCCGTTGCTTTGTCTACCTCTGACGCGGAACCACAGACGTCTCCGCCGCCAATGGTGCGATGAAAGAAGGATGTGGACGACAGAATGGAATGAAATTCTCTTTACTGACGAGTCACGCTTCTGTATGCAACACCACGACGGTCGGATTCGAGTCTAGAGACACCGTGGAGAGAGGATGCTGAACAGCTGCATTATGCACCGTCACACTGGTCCTGCACCGGGTATTATGGTATGGGGCGGTATCGGATATCTCTCTCGCACTCCTCTAGTACGCATTGCCGGTACTTTAACCAGCCAGCGCTACATCTCCGAGGTGTTGGAGCCAGTTGTCCTTTCTTACCTTCAGGGCTTGCCAACAGCCATATTTCAGCAGGATAATGCACGGCCACACGTGGCACGCATTGTCCAAGGGTTCTTCGTCAATCACCAGATTGAATTGCTTCCCTGGCCGGCGCGCTCTCCGGATCTTTCGCCGATAGAAAACATGTGGTCCATGGTTGCTCAACGACTGACCCAGAGTTCATCCCCAGCTGTCACACCAGATCAACTTTGGCAACGTGTGGAAGCTGCTTGGTCTGCTGTACCCCAAGAACACATTCAAAGTCTCTTTGAATCAATGCCGAGGCGTGTGGCAGCTGTGATCTCCAACAACGGCGGCTACTCTGGGTACTGATTTTGGCAGGAACCACGCTTCATAGAATGCTGTAAATTTAATCATTTGTTACTTGGTCAACATGTTATCTACACAATAAATTTTGTTGTGATATCTCTTGTTTTTCTTGGTGTTGCAATTTGGGTGGCCAGCAGTGTACTTGAATAACTGACTATAACCATATTTGCTTGTTTTAACGCGAGACCAGATCCGAGGTATCGTCTCGCACACCGAGGTATCGTCTCGCAAAATTGCGAGAAGTCTCGTCTCGTCTCGCGTCCATCCCTAGGGCTGGTCGCTATAGAGGGTTGTGCGGTCTTTTTTAAAGGACCGTTTAACATTACGTAGATGGGTAAAAATCGGTGCCTTAAAAAATTTGTCGTTATATAGAGGTTGTCGTTCATAGAAGTTTCACTGTATATGAATTTTCACGAACCAAAGCAAACGGTGGCGGAGAATTTAAAGGTTAGTGTAAAGAGCCTGCAGCCAACAACACTTAATACTATGAGAAAATATAAAACGCTGATTCCAACAAAATTATAAACAACTTATGTGCAAATGTATAGCAGGCCTGCTAAAGATAGGAAATTCGTTACGTACAATTAATACCAGAGGCACCCACTTGACTAATTTTTTGTGGGTGAAATCTCTATGTAGTTAGAATGTTTTACAACGGGGGGGGGGGGGCGGATTGGATAAATTTTTAAAATATCCCTGTATAGACAGACTATATGTAAACTAACAGCTTTACTTTTGTGTACATAAATGGAATCAAAAATTTTTACAAAGGATAAACTAATATAGTTATAACTTAAGTCACAGTTATGCTGAATGAGAAACTGTGCCTGGGTATCTTGAAATTGACTATTTTGATCAGTGCCAGTTGATTGTCATAGTAGAGAAAAATCCGAAGTCTTATGCCAGAAATCTCTATGAAGTTTTTAAGCATCTGAAGCTTTTCTCGCACCATGAAGGCTGCGAAGGTTATCTTAAAGTTAAACATTGGCGCAACAGCTCCTATGCGGGGCCAAGGCCTGCGTTGCCCGAACCACGTCTTCGCGCCCATGGTCTCTGTGGTACGGGAGCATATGGCTCGGCCAGGTGGTCAGCCTGACGCGAAGCACCCAGTGTTTAACTCCCAAGCAAGCTTAGTCCTCATTTTATCCACCCACTGAAGGAATAAAGGCTGAGTCAACCTTGCCCAGCTCGGGAATCGAACCCCGAACCTGTGGCATTGCAGCGCGATGCACTATCATTAAACCGCCGTGCATCCGAAGGTTATTTTATTGATGTAAAATAAGACTTTAGAAGCATTCAAAAGGATATTTTGGGTACTTTTCCGTTATGCGACGCCAGCCAAATTTGGCGATTTTTTTTTTTTTTTTTTTGTCACCAAGTAGCTACGATGTTTTTTTATCCCTTACAACTGTTTACATTTCCGCGTCCAACTATTACTTACAGATATATTTTTTTTACACAACGTTCATTTAATTTTTCTAGTATTTCTAGCATTTTAAATGCTGTTTGGAATGGGCATCATAATCCATGAGTGTACCGTGTTTTCCTTTCTTGTTCCATAAAACACTTATAATAACCATAACCATAACCATAAAACACCATAAACACTTCCGATAGATTTCTATTCGGAATAGAAATCTATATTAAAATTTCCCACCTAAACTGTTTAACAATTTTCGCCAGGCATAGTCAAACTATACTTGACCTTCATGAAAAGCATTTTTAAAGTGTATCATAATCTATGAGTGTACGGTATTTGTCTTCTCTCTTATATAAAACACTTCTTCGGAATTAAAATCTATATTAAAATTGCCTACTAAAACTATTTTACAATATTCGCCAGGCGTTTTTTTAACTATACTCGAAATATATGTATAATAAATTGTCGCGTTTTGTCAGTCAATTTAGCGATCCACTATCAAAAATTGCAAACGTTGCGAGACCTTCAACATTTTATTAACGCACCCCCCCCCCCCGTCCCCTCACCACATTATCTGGCAAACACATTTAAAAATATCTTCACCGTGACAGTTCATATCTACAAAACTTGTCAACAAGATCGCGTAGACAAAAATGCGTAAAGAAAATTCTCTTACTGAGCGAAATAGCACTCTAGTGCTAATAAAGTAAGTAAAATAGTATGTATGAAGTTTTTAGTATATTTTCATGAGCCTGTTTTTTACGTTTACGAGCACTCGGTTATAACGAACAAATACCGCGGTCCCTTCGCGTTCCTTATAAGCGAGTTCGACTGTATTTGTATCACACGTAGTGGACACCCCGTATAAGTGATAATTATACCCGCTTACTCTTCACGATGCATATTACCAAATTTGCCTCCCTCTTTAAGAAAAAAAAGAAGAAAAAACGACTCTGTGTTGGAATAGTTTTATAATCTATTATTTTTTTCCCTAGCTTTCTTGTAAAAAGCTTTAAAAGTACTGAAATCATCTTTTCAACGATGGTTCCCCCCCCCCCCATAAAAAAAAAACTATCTGATTTACTCGCGAAAGCGCTTGACTGAAAAGAATCAGTGTCGCCAATTTGTAGCTAAGTTTAGCGACTTTTCAATTCACTTGAGCTGATATAATGTGTTACATAATAAAAATTGTAGCGAATCTTGGAGATATTCAACGGTTTTTTCCGAATAACATCAGGGAACACTGAAATGGACACTTGAGAAATTTAATTTCGTTTTCGGCGATAAGCGCATTGTTTTTAAAACGCAGTTAAAGAAATCAGAAAAACAGCACAATACTTCTTAGTAAGTGTGATTACGTAAACAGACACAAAGTTTTGCAATCCCTCGCTGTTACGCATGATTCCGAGTTGCTTTATTCGTGCCGCACGGGAAATGAATGAATCACCCTTTACACATAATTATAGTGTAGTGCAACTGAAAAGCAGAGACTATACCTTTTACTGAAATGAAAAGATTATTGATAGTGAGTCACAGTAAGGTAAGCAAACAAATGTAATTAACCTCAGCCAAGGACGTACCCAGGGGGTTGGTCCAGGGGGTCCGGCCCCCTCCCGAAATTTCGATTTTTGTTAGCAAAATAATAATGATGAAATTTTTCTGTGGAAAATGCTCCCTTTTTCAGCGTTTGGACCCTCCCCGAATTCTTTTTTTGGGTACGTCCCTGACCTCAGCAGAGGAGATATATATATAAAAAAAAAAAAACAGCGCGGGTGTATAAAATCATTTCTGCGGTATAGCTTAAAATAAATAAGTAAACAGACATTTCTCATAATGAACTAAAGTTTGAATATCTAAAAGCCATTAAAATCAGAGTATATTCCCTTTTTCTAAATTATAACCATTTCCTCCACATCTAATCATTATACTCATTCTTCTAACCTCACGTCTTTCCTTGAGTGGATATGCATCGCTTCAGAAAGGAAGGGGGGGGGGATATAATGATACGTCTGGGTAAAGAAAATAATAATTGGAGCTTCGCATTCAGAAACCGCAAAGTCTCTCTCTTTGAGAGGCCAACAACAGTAATAATAAAAAGAGACGGTATAGTATATCTAACCATGCCGGAATCTCCTAATGTTTTATTAAAAAAAAAAAAAAAAAAAAAAAAAAAAAAAAAGCTAGACCGGGAGCAGTGAACGAAACCACGTGGTATCACCTCCGAGGCAGCTATAAAAAGGCCGGCCGGTTGGCCGCACTCATCATTTTTCTCTTGCAACTCACTACGGACAAGCTCTCTCTCTTCTTTTTGAATACGACTTCGTTATGGGTTTGGGAGCTCGGGTCAGACGCTCCCGAACTGTCGCTGTTGGTATGCGGACAATCCTTCATTTCGGGACATTCGAAAGAAATGTCCACAGTCTGGTCCACGCGTTAAGCTCCCGAACTGTCGCTGTTGGTATGCGGACAATCCTCCATTTCGGGACATTCGGAAGAATTGTCCACAGTCAGATGGTGCGTATGGACCGTTCCCGTGTGGACCATTTGTCTGGATTTGAGAATGACGCATTTCTTAATGGAATATTATTTGCAGAAATGCATTCTCCGTGAAAGAGAGAGCTCCGTTTCAGAATTTTCCTTTTTTAGATGAAGATTGTGGTACTCTCTGCTGCCGACTCGATCGGAATGGCAGAAGAGACGGGTAGTGAGGCAAGAGTGAAATGGAAACGGAAAAAAATAATTAACAAAATGTTGCGATGATAACTTGGAAAAATCCAAGAGTGGTTTCCGAGTATCATCACTGCATTTTAGTTGCAATTAAAAGACAGAAATCATTCACTACCACACTGATCAAGGAGTCGGGCTGGCAGGCAACCGGAGTGCTTGCGAGTTCGACCCTTGACCTCTGGCACTGCGCCCCCCCCCTCCGTGTACGTGCTGTTCGTACGTACGTGAGGGTTCCGTGCCACATCCGCTAACGTACACGCCAAATCCGTGTGCGTGTAGTAAGCAGAATTTGTACACGCACGTGCCGAGCAAGCCCTCTCGCTAGTCCTGTTAGCAATGTCTGAGGGGTGCCGATATTCAGGAGAAGCAAACCAAAGAAAATCCTTCTGAAGCTGGAGAAAAGCGACGGTATATAAAGTTACGTACTGTGTACGTAGCAGGAGAGCGTTACGTTTTTAGTTAATTAGAATTATATTTTTAAGTTAATAATGAATATAACGGTTCTATTCTTTTAATGTATTTTAATTTACTAACTTGCATTCAGTTTAACGCTAACCGCAGTTGAACTTATTCATTGAAAATTATTAATTAAAAAATCAATTTCTTAATTAACCTTATGATAATCTAATAACTTGTTCTATTGTTTTAATGCAATGTAATGGATTAATTTTATTTAAATGGAATTGCATCTGTCAGTTAACAACTAAAATAATGATTAATCGATGTTTTTAATTAAATTACTTAATAATTAATATAATTAGGCGTGCCCGTGCAGCCAATAAAAAAATAATATATAATTACTAGTATACATAGGCGCACCCACAGAGGGGGCTATGGGGGCTCAAGCCCCCCCCCCTAAAGGTGAAAAGTTAGAATTGAAAAGCATTAAAAATTGGAAATTGTCACAAATGATTTATTTGTTTTCGTTTTTAAAATTGCCTTCAAATTATTTCTAAAATACCTTTTACCAAAAAAAGATGATAGTTCTTAAGTAAAAACTTGGGCGGTATACAGTTAGTATATGAAACACAACTCATGTACTTGTACTCATATACAGTTAGTATATGAAACACAATTAAACTCGGCTACAACATCACTGAAATGAGCAGATATTATTTGACTCTATAATGATTTACATTGCTCGTGAGCTTGTGTTCTATGGACAAGTAGTCTAGTCCCGAATATTTTGACGTTATAACTATAATCAAGGTCACTATAACCGAGTTCAGCAGTATTTGAAGCCCAGCACCCCTAAGCTAAAATCCTGGGTGCGCCACTGCTAGTATATATACGTATATGGGTATATATATATATACATGGGCGCCGGCAGCATAGGGCAAGGGGGGCACTTGCCCCCCTGGATTTTTGAATGCAGTGTTTTCCCTTGATTTTTTGTTCTTTTCAACATGTTAACCATACGTTGAAGTAGTCTTTGCCCCCCCCCCCTGTGAAATATTCTGGCGGCGCCCATGTATATATATATATATATGTTATATTGACGGTTTCTTGCAGTTTTTGTGTGATTCCAAAAATTAAGAAGGGCATAGAATTATTTAGGGGAGAGCAGGGGCTTAGACAAGGGGGGGGTTAGGGGGGTCATAACCACCCTTGAGGAATTTTTTGCCGTACAAAATGTATATTCTTCACTCCCTTATCACAAACACCTATACATATATATGAGTTGAAGTAGTCGCAGTGGCGTAGCAAGACGGGGGCGGGGGGCTGGTCCGTCCAGGGTGTCACCCTCAAAGAGGTGACACCCGATGGCTTGCACAGCAAAAATTCCAAAAATATCGCATGTATGGAGGCAAAAATGCTCGTGTGGGGGAGACACCACTTATATCCGCCCCGGGTTTCACCCACTGTAGCTACGCCACTGAGTAGTCAAACCCCCCCATGAAAAATTTCTGGCTACGCCACTGCATGTGTGTGATAAGAGAGTGAAGAATATACATTTTGTATGGCAAACATTTCCTCATGGGGGGGGGTTATGACCCCCCTAACCCCCCCGTGGCTACGCCCCTGACTAAAACAAATACATTTTAAACAAGTATTGACTTACAAACAAGCTGTGCCTAGGCATAGGACCCCTATTTGTTAAATTTTAAAGGGATAATTTTATAAATAATATTTTTTTCTTTAAAAAGCACCCATCATTTTTTCTCGTGTCTACCCTCCTTGAAGAGTATTCGAAATGTTCTGAAATGGATTTTTAGCCTTTCGTGAAGGCTGCATTTTACAGCAAGAATGTTTTGGATTTCTCTTTTCTTTTTTGAGATCTTGTGTGCACCATCTGTACAATAATAGTGCAACAAATCTATGGAACAATTTTATTTTTATAAAAACTTTGTGACTTCAAATTTGACCTGCACGGGCCTGAAAATTGAGGCCCGGCCCGGCCCGGGACCGTAACATATTTGAAACAAACATCACGGCCGGCCCGGCCCGTACGGGCCCACAGTTGAGGAGTAAAATTTCGAAAATTCCAGGAATTAAAAAAATATGTAAAGACTACCAAATAGATCGACAACTAAATATTTATCAGGTATTTTATATTAAGCAAGTTATTAATATTAACTTTTTTTGCGGGTTGCAGGAAGGTGAAAAAAAAATTAACCATGAGTCCGTGGGCTTTCACAAACCGGACCTGCCCTGCCCGTGCAGGTCTCTACTTCAAATAAAGGCCACCCAGTAAGTTGCACTTACAATGAGTCCCAAGGGAACTCGGAACCCCGAGCTTCATGCTCGGAACTGTGGAAACACCTTTTTGATTTCCCCGCTCATTTCACTTCAAAAACAACGACTTCGAAGA